>JAWQUT010000003.1:5129609-5159609 GCA_033807755.1 Ellobium chinense
CCAAAAGGAGAAGAATATGGCTTTCTCTAACAACAGCACCGATTTAGTCGAAATATCGATCTAGATCAGTCCATGTCCTGTCTATGACTAAACGAACTGTATCATTTTATCATTGATTCAGTGGTGCTGCTGTCCAGTGTCCTTTGAGATATAGCCAAGAATCTAAAATCCTGTTCAACTTAGTCAAGTTTACCAATTCCCTAGGGCCTACCCAAAATTTTATGAATATGTCTGTCTGTTTATCACGCTAATATTTAAGAGTAAATTATCGCTCGTATTCTAAGGTGCGCAACTCAGTGTGCCACCTGTAAAGTAAATACCGCGAATTCTTTCCTCTTTCATGGCAATATGGGTCATTATCATTGACCAACACAGGCAACACCTGCTGGACGACCCACAGAACAAGTGTCTTACCAGAGGCCAGGGGACTTGGTCTAACTTACAACGTTCATAAAGTGATCACATTTTCTTAATAGCCACACGTCAATAGTTCATGACATTAGGACTTGTTCATTATTAAGTCTTACCAGAAACACAAAAAGTCGACTTGTGGTAACAAGGTTGAATTCCGTTGGCGTAAAGCATGGATCTCCAACCGGAAACGGATATGTGACGAAAATGCTATTTCTGTCCGGGTTTCCAGACTTTTTCCATAGCAGGAGCCAAGTGCTGATGAACGTGCCAAAGAAAAAAAAACACCTGAAAGGGCGAACAGGAAGTCAATTTCATTTTTATACTGGGCAAGGGGTTAACTGAAAACTGTATACTCGATCTGCGCGACTGTTTAATACAACTCATTAACATTTTACACCTCACAAACAAGAAAAGGAGTTCAAACACTGATATTGTAGTGAATTTCATACATAGTTACTTCATCAAACCATTTTCTCTTCATCAGCCCATTTATAGTTCATAAAATTCACTTTTACATGCATTTTAATTAATCATAGGTTGCAAAGTGTACTTTTCCTCCAATTGCGGCTTCAAATATCTTTTTAACGAGTCGTTCTAGAATTTTTCTAATTATAACATCTGTTTCTTCACTTAGTTACACATTATGGCTCATACATTTTTCATCTCAATGAGAGATTTAAGCCGATATAAAATAACACTTATAACTCAAGCATTTGATAACAAAAAAAACAGAAAGTTCAGTTAAGGCCAGGGCAAAAGCACAAATCACTACAACATTCTTGTCAACCATGACTGAAGCTCCAAGACAAAAACAAAAACCATATCGTTTGAGAGAAAAAAATCTGTGTAGTCTGCTGTGAAAGTTCTTTCCATATGACATTACATAAACACTTTACTGAAATTCGAGCATTGAACTGAAAACAGAAAGATTCATATCTTCTTCAGCTCAGTTTGAATATCCAGTGCCCGGCAACTATAAAATGACCCGACCTGTTGACATTTGAAATGTTTATTTTCATTTGGTGTTCATAACCACAATATTTATTTGCATTAGTTTCTGTCGGTACCCCCGACTAAAGTATCAGCATGTGTGCTTGTGACCATATTTGTGAATTTCCTAAACAAATGCAAGGTTTGCTAATGTTGATACTTTTGGTCAATTTAATATTCTTTTCCTTAAAGCAAAACAGTGCCGGAGCAAAATAAGCTTTTTTTTTTTTTGCCTGTTTGCGTGTTTGTACATTTGTTTGTTTGTTTGTTTGTTTGTTTGTTAAATCGCAGACACACAAAATAATGGTCATTTCTAAACTTTTGTCAGAGCCTTGATTGCTCAAATAATGTGTTTGATTTTTACTAGTTTATGAGTAGGCACTTACTCTTCACAGGCTGATGATACGTTTATTCATGGTGGCAGCATGATTTGCAAAGTAGGCCTATAAGGAACGAAAAGTTTGGGCATTTGGTGTCCATGCATTTGTCTAGATACCATGTTGATTGGAGTGGTTAGCAAAGCCTACCCGGCAAATGTTGTATTTCACATTTCCCATTGGTGATTATCTGTCCACTTATTTACTCTTTGACTTCCGGGTGGATCATATTTGTCGTTACGAGATCAAGCTTTAGACGAACAGGTCAGAAAGTTTGGGTGGAATTGTGCAAGAGGGGACAGGGAACGAACTCCGAATGAGACTCACACCTTTAACCGGAATTCATGCCTACTAATACAACCTAAACCCTACCCCTAACCCCTATCGAGACAGACAGGAGTGTCAGTCGGGATGAGTCACCATGGCATGTTACTAACCTGATTGTCCTGATATTTCTGTCACTAACAACTAACCTGATACTTCTCAGAAGTCTTCTAACCTTCTTACTTATGACTATCTCACTGTGAGTTATGTCCATCTAGACAGGAGCGTTGACTTCAGAGATGTAGTCTCATTGTCTCAGTCGGAATTCTTTCCCAGGGGGAGGGGGGCGATATCCTGGGATTTTCCCGTTAAAAATATAGAAAATAAAATGTACACATGAAAGTGACATGATAATGTCAAGAACTAGAAAGTAAGAATGGCTTTTAATCTAGATCTCTGTGTCGTGTCCCCACCTCCAATTGGTTTGTTTTTTTTTTGAGATAATAAAGAAGACTGTGCCTGACTGTAGGGTTGAACTAGTCAATTTGAAATGAATTTTTGACTTTGAATGACCACATGCATAATTAAAAGCTAAAGTGCCAAAGATTACTTTGTCTGACAAAGTATCTGGAACTGCTGGAACTTAAATGCTGTCATCATTTTTCCCAGAAGTGTCTGCTGCTTTGTGGGCAAGGAAAATAAGTCTTGGGGAAGGGGCCAAACACCAGTCATTTGAGCTCGCCTTCTTGCACACATGTAACATTACGAAGCTCCTTCTTCACAGACTTGGTCGTGTTGCATATATGCATTAAATATGTTGAAATTTTGGTGATCCTATGTTACATGGTTCTCATAAAATCCTTGACACAAATTTTATGTTATCATCTATTATTAATATGGTCATACTCATGCTATTACTAGAAAAACATACTGCAAATAACTCTGAGTCCCCTCCTGCATTTGTTTTTTAAAATTAAATCATAATCTCCAATAATTTGTAATAAATTGGCTCCTGCACAGAAGGGTAATGGTACAAATTTCTGTTTTCCTTCTCTTTTCTTAGTAATACACACCTGTTTTCTAATTCTTACCCAGTCAACAGCACCATACATGGTAATGGAAGTGATACCAGTCTCTGCCATTCATCCTTACGTGAATGATGTAAAGTGTGCTCAAAGTATAAAACAATTGATATGTCTTGCTGCTAGTCACAATGAAATTTAAGTCATTTTTTGACCATTGGATCAAGTTATTCGTATGATATATATAATAGCCTGATGTGTGTACTTTGATTAGGAAAAATTTTTTGAACTAGCATTTTTCTAGCCTGAGTTTTAGTTGTTCAAAGTGGGGATGGTGACCCTCATACAAGAATGTAAAAAAATTTGAGAAAATTACAATTGAAGAACAATTTTCTACCATAGAAATCATCTAGTCTGCCTCACAAGAACTAAGATTTATCCACAGTTACTAATTATTTGCCCACAAAATCAAAGCTTTGAGTACTGAACTGATTTTATTTTTAATTTCCTCGTAAACAAAATTTCAAACCAGCTGCATGTATATCACCATTGGTGCCTGATATCTTAGTCTACAAACTTAAGCTTCATTTTGACAGACTGTAAGAACATCAGTGAATTTGTAACAAGGGTGCTCATGTACTTTTGTCATTATCAATTGGTATGAATGAGGACATAGAGAAAATGAGATTTGAACTATTTGTGTTTTTACCCATTTGAGGAGTCTGCATCATTAGGAGCAGTGTAAAATTTTTCAAGCATTAATACTCTGTATTTAAGGGGATTATCTTACAATGCCTTAGAAATTAAAAGAAATTTTATTGGTTTTTTTTTGTTTTTTTTGCAGAACTGACGGCACCATGGTGTTAGGCAAAACCATAGATCGTTTCAACTACTGGTATTTCTGCTACACAATCTTGTCAAATGTGTACTTCCTTGAGCCAGTTGAAAGATGGGCTTGTAGTATCCTTTACAAAGGTCACAACATACGTAATTTCATTGTTATTTTACTTTAGAATCCACTTCCAGCCTTGTTTGGTTTGATTTATTACTGCAGTTAGCATGGCTTGCAAATCACAGCGGTTTTTTTTTTGTCTCTGATAAATATTGAGACCTTTTCAGTTAAAGATCAACTACTTTTGAATGACCTAGAAAGTAGCAAATTATAGGTCAGCATCTGATGTGCCGTGCTCTAGTAGTGACGTCAGGTAGACACAACCTTAATGACAGAAGATGGCAAAGGTACATTTTTTTGGTCCAGTTATGATGAAAATCCAAACCAGAAGATTTCTTTATTTGTTCGTACAACAAAAAGCCATTTTGTTTTGGAATTTCTGTTCACTCGCTCGGACATGGCCCAGTCCGATGTGGCTAGTCTGTGAGTGAGGATGACAACTTTGTATGGTGAGTAAAGTTTTCAAAAGCTGAGACTAAAATTGTCTACTGAAAAGGGATGGTGTGCAAGATCATGTGCAGTGAGTGAAAGTTTAAAAGTTGACACAATCCCACATAAAGGCAAACATTTTTTGGTCAGTGTAATAGCATTAAAAGTTAATTGATCTGTAATTATGTTTGTCATGAAGACTAGTTCTGATGTGTATTGTTCGGTTAATTGGTCGTTTGGAGTGCCAACAAGATAACTGGAAAGTTATTAACCAGTGTGACTGATGGAAAGATTGGATCTGTCTGGAACAGAAAAGTACTTGGGAAGGCCGGTCGCAAGGCTTCCACATCCTCCTCTCCAATTTTGCACTATGGTGGAAGTATACACACTTTATGTGCCTGTCTACTTTGTGAATATGAACTTTTGTATTGAAAGTAAATACTGAAAACGAACAAGATGAGTTAATGACTCCGGAATGTATACTTGCCCATTTCATGGGGTTAGGAATGGATGCAAGAAGATTTGTTCCGTTGTTTGCCTCTCTTGTTTCATTTTACAATATTCAGTATCAACGATTTCACACCATCAGCATACAGCCACCATAGTGTCAAGCAGAAAGCAGTGCAGCTAAAATAAATGAAGACATTACTCTTCAACGTAATGGAATATACTGCTCCACATGTGAAGGCCTAAACCTTCCAATTTAGCAAACAAAGGTGGTGTGCAATTATACGGTATGTCTTTCAGTATAAACAGAAGACACGTCATAGATTGATGTGTTGTGATGATTATGACTCTACTGTAAAACTGCAGCTTGATCTACTATCAACAGAACGAGCACATTTTATACAGTTTTAAGAAGAAATTTTTGCGTTGCCTGTGCAGCAGTGCCCAAAAAATACTTTTCCCAATAGACAAATTGAAATAGGAAGCCATACAAAATTTGATGCCTGCAAGTCCAACTGTTCAAGAGAGGTTTGCAAAATGTTGACTCATGAATTGTGAATTGCACTATAGTGAATTGTGAATCGCACTATAGTACCTCTAGCACTACAATTTGTCAAGTTCAGTGTAATCAAAGAAAAAGAAAGGTCTACTTTTCAGATTACTGGCAAGACTGATCCTCTACCAGACTTGACTTCTAGAGTTAACTAAATTTTGGGTGGGAATGGGGGAAAGAAGGGAGAAGTACTTTTTTGAATTGTCATTTATCAGCCAGGCATAGATCTAGATGTACATAATTTTATTTGATAAAATGAAATGTATCATATAATCACATGGGCTTCACTTCATCAATGTGATGATGAACATTTCAAATTATAAATTGATGGCATTGTCTGGCCATCGAGAGTGGCCCATATTGTACGTAAAAGGATGTAATTTAATTTTGTACATCTATACCTGTTGCTTTATTTCTGTAGAAATCTATGCACTGGACTCTTTTGAGTTTTCTGAAGTTTGAAAAATATACAGTATGAAACACCCATCTTAGAGAAATAAATCCATATCTGCAAGGATTGTTGAAGGAAACCGTGATTTTGACTTACACATGCTTGAACAATTTGTGCTCATCATACAATAAGGTATAGGTATTTGAAGCTCAGTTCACCCATAAATGATAATTATCAAATTTATACATGTAACTGTTTTCAGAAAGACAGCACTAACACAAGTATGGTGGCACATCCTTTTGGCTTTATTTCTGCTAGTGCTTACTTTGTATTTGTATGGAGACTGACCAGTTGCAGGCACATCCTTTGATTTTGACCATAGATATCACTGTAGCCAAATTTGGTTGGTTTACCACTATTGATGTTTTATCTGTAGCGACTAATATATATATTAGTACTGTATATTTTGGTGTCTTGAGAGGTTCTAGGTAAGTACATTGACATGTCACAGCTTGCCCTCTCCCAGTTTTAAATTCTTGTATGAGCTAGAAATAATTGGCACCATAAAGCATGCATTGTTTTATTGGTTATTTCCCTTAACTGAATTTAGATGTCTTGCTGTTGTTTTTCCTGGCACTGGTCTTCTATACATCTTATGTCTACCTTCCTGGTCACTCACTCATGATGCTGCATTTCTTCAGATACCTGCTCGGGATTGAGACAGACGCAGAAGTTACAGTGGTCACGTGACATGGTTGATTATATTCTTTTATGTTTGATATTTTTTCTAGGCCTATGTGTGAACTGCAATTATGGTCTAAGTCTGATTATACTGGTGCATGATACCAGTTTCAGTTAATGGGTTTTTATTTGTTGTCATCAATATTTGTATCTTAAAAATGTATAGATGTTCTGCTGTGAAAAGAAGAGCACATTTCCATTACTGTAAATATAGTGGGTGGAACTACAACATTACCACTCAAACCACTCCAGTTTTGGCATGGGTAAGAGAAAGATTTGAAGCTTCTGAAGGGATGAGGGACACCTACATATTTACAGTTGCAGCTCTCTGATTATGACCAGAACAGGGTTAGTTTTATGGAGTTTAATTGATGATGAAAAATATGACCCCCAGAATGTAGTTACAACATAAATCTAGCAGATCTGATGACAGATACTAACCCATTCTGACACTGTGATTTAATATTGCAGAAGACTTGACTTCATTGAATGTATTAATTTTCAAAGAAACCCAGTGTTGTTTAAATAATTTTTTTCTTCTCAGCATTTTTTGGTATTATCATCATATCTCATTTTCCCGCAAACCCATCCCCATTTTCTTATTAATTAACATTTTCTAAGCTTATAACTTTGTTGTTTTTGAAGGACGCTAAGAGGACTAGAAAGTTTGTTTTATTTTTAACTTACATCACCACAGCTAATAGAAAGAAATCTCCCTTTTTTGTGACTTGTGTATTTGAGCTTTTCTGACACAGCTGTTGAAAACAGGTGATTAAAACACTAATGGTCAGTCTATGCTTGAAATGTTCAGAGGCCAGGCACTTTGTCTTTGTTAGAAGCTTAATAGAGGCCCATTATTTTGACTTGCAATATTGCATTGACTTGAATTGAACTTGTGATACTTGCATTCATATTATTCAGACCCAGATTTCCTCAAACCACATCTCCTGTATCATTTTTTTTTTTTATCTCACTTTTTGAAATAAGGTTCGTTTCTCGTTTGTCTCAAGAGTCAAAGTGGGGACAGCTGGAACAGAATTAATTGCTCCAAGGACAATGTTACGCTAATATTTGTGATCTTATTATCATATGCTATTTCTTCAGATTTTTTTTTCAGAAGTGTTTTTGCTTTTTATTTGTTACGGACTTCAGAGACAGAGGCAGAGTTTTTAACTTAAATACTTTAAGGGTATAGCACCAAACTGGTTGCAGTTAATCCAGACATACAGCCGCAGTGATTTTTCTGTTCTTTTTTTTTTGCCGTTTGATTTAATCAGCTTCCTCCGTATCTTGTAGTTCCTGCAGTGCTACGCAGCAATGTGTGTGAAAAGTCCAGGAATAACTTGTTGCTACAATCTTGTGATAATGTGAGAGTGCAGACTTTTCAGATGGACATATGATGTGTTTAGAAAGTATGCATGTACAGTTTCTTAACTGTAAGTAAGGGATTGGAGAGAGAGAGCTATAGTGATGACTTCCATGTAGCCCAGTTTACCTAACAAAGTTGGGCAGAGGGGAAGTTTGAGAAAAAATGCAAAGATGAAGAAGACAGTGATTTTACCAACAAGACAAAGGGTGGATAATTAATTGGGAATTTCAGTATACATAGTGGAGTGCAATATCTCTAAGAAAATATAGTATAATCTAACACTGAGAAAGTTTAAATCTCTCTCAAATACATGTATCAGATTTGGATGTCTTTTCTTTCAAGTCAAGCCTATGGATAACAGCTGCCTTAGCTCATTCATAATCACCTAATCACAAGTTTTCAATAGTCACAACTCTTAAAAGACAACAAGGTAATAGTTTTGATAAAATGCCTCTGCAATATATCACATCTCTTTTCGTTCGTGACCTATTTTCTTGCATGTGAGGAGTTGCAGATAAGTGGAATCAACTGTTATCAGTGTGACTGTTGACTTTATTAAGACTTTGATCTGTATCTCCACTGAAACGTGTAGTATCCCTGGCTTTTGCTGAAATCCATTTTCATCACAACCATCCAATTCAAACAGTGACGAAGGGGAAATAATTTTTTTTTTAATTTAACAATGAAAATATAGGCAATTACAGTTAAAACTGATGATACAATCTCATGGTCAGTAAAGATTCACTCAGATGTCTGCTGTGAAAATTCAAATATGTGGTAAGTCTTAAAATGACAGTCGCCTTTAATAGGTCTGATGAATATTGCAAGATCAGGATATGAATTGGTTTTGAGATCATTTTGAATTATGTGTGTTTAAGTATTTTGTCAAACAATCACAGTCTAGTCTAGAAATGTTGCAAATTAATTTATTTGTTGACCCGCAGCATGTCATTCATTTATGATACATTCATTCATGTCTTGCTTGCTCAATGTCTGATGTTGTTCATTCATGGGAGTTTGATGCATAGTTGGTGTCTTTTGCCATGATTATTTCATGCAAGTTTGGGTTCATTTCTAATGGGTTTGAGGTGAATCTCAAGCTTGTGGAGGGGAATTCTTCCACAAATAAATTGTGTCATACTATGACAAGGAACAAATTTGACTGTATGCCCTTACCATGCTTGCTTGGATTAGCAGTATGAGTATGACCTTGGAATAAAGGGCTTAGGAAGAAGCACTAGGTGATACATTTTTGTCATGCAAAGGACAGGGCCATTGACTGAGATATCTGACTGACTGCCATCGCTGTTGAGCTGGCCTGGAAGTACATTGACATTTTATGATCAGTTGCATTGTTCCATCCCATGGCAATAGAGAATGTATGGCCACCTATTATTGCTCGTAAGTGCCAGCCAGAGCACATCGTCAGTCTCCACATCTTCATGGGACAGTTGAATCATGGTGCTCCATAGTCTGTGCAACAAGAATGGACACAGAATTGGAGTATGTGACTTTCAAACTTCTCATGCAAAAATATGACATGTTAATGGGCACGGGAATGAATATCCAAAGTGAGAGGAAATACATGGAAATACAGTCAAGCACAAAATAACTCAATTCTGTGGGACCACTTCATCATGTTTGAATTTGCTGAAATAAGGAACGTGTGAAGCTCTAGTTCAGAGAAATGAATTGGTATCTGAAAGACTTGTTCGAGTTAACATGTGTTAAAGGTTATGCGATCATATTTTGTGATACTTTTTTGTAATGCTATATGTACTCTGTAGTTTAAAACCAACATACAATGTTTGACTTAGACATCATTGATGTCTTTGATAAAGCAAAAAACTAAAGTAGATTTCACGAAGGAAGCAGTGAGATCATAATAGTAAATATCGTAGCCTGCCTTGAATTGTTTCCTAGGCACATAGCTGTAGTCATAACTTGTCACATCTCACAGCTAATTGTAGAAGCTGGCCAGTGGTCGTCCTTTTTAATTTACAGTATTTAAATTTAGCTAGGTTCATTAATCTGAAGTGAATCAGTGTATGTTTGCCTATCTGGAGTTTATGAAAATGAAAGTGGGAATATAATATATACTGGATTACGTTAACCAAACAGGAATATGGAGCCAGCTAACTTGATAAAAAAATCTGTGAATACAGTAATTAATTTCTGACTGATATGTTAAATACAGTAGAACTCTGATAACACAACCACTCTACAGAGCAAGTTCTTAGGTGTGTTATAAAAGGTTTTGTGTTATCTAGAATGGTTTTTATTTGGAACAAAGCAGGTGGGAGTGTTGAATGAGGGTGTGCTGAGGAGGAAATTTTGTATAGCTGTGTTTTTGTTAACAGAGTTCCATTGTAAACCAAAATAGCTACAGTTATTGTAAAAGTTTGAGCAATACACATAATTTTTGAAAAGCACCAAATCAGTGCAGAGTTCCATTGGGACTAATCTACTTGCTTTGTGGAAACAAAACTATTGCGTAATCTACAATGGTATTGTTAATTGTTAATCTAGTAATAGATCGCAGTCATCAGTGTCACTTTGGTATTATAGTGTGGGTTTCATTGATCCTGGTGATACCTTGTGGTGTGAATGTGTTGCATAAAATAATGAAAGGTTTATTAAAAAGTATACAGATGGTCTTGTGTTTGCATTAAATGGTTTTCTTTATACAGTATAACCATAGAATGTGCATGAAAGGGAATGTGTAATCCTTACACTGAAAATGAATAAGGCATTTTTTTGAGAGGAGCTTTTCATTTTAAAAACATTTTCCTCATATAGTAATACTCAGAAAACAAAACTGAACAATTTATCAGCAGAATATTGTTTTTCAGGTACTAAAATTTGTAAATCCTTAAAATAAGAATGCCCTCGGTGCATGGGAAAAGTTTGGTTATTAATTGAAGAATAGTGAAGCATGGATAATGCGTACACCTTGGGACTGACTAAAAGTGTATGTTTTAACAAAAATATATATAAACCATACACAAGCCCTTAGGGAAGAAAAATTGGGACCAAAAATACTGTTAGCAAAATCCTGTTTACGGTACTACTAAGCATGTCCCTATTAAAAGTGATCCACTGTATACTGTATACTTAATGCTGAGATCCAACCAGGTAATGAAATGTTAGAATAAAATGAATCCGTGCATGTGAAATTGATGCTTAGTAACAAAGCATACTTAATATCGAGGTTCCACTGTATCAGTCTTACTCATTACAGAGAACAGGATTTTTTGAGAGGAGGAGAAGGGGCGAGTGGGGGGAATTCTCTCGCTTTAGTGAACATACATGTATGTAGTGTTTACAGCACGGTTATGTCAGCCACTGTCACCGATCAGGCAGTGAGTGATATTTTATTGAGGATGTTTGTTCCTAGCTCATGAATAGTATATTACAGTATCTTTCAAATACCGGAACAGCCAAAACTTCTGAAAACATCCATGTGAAATTTGCAGCAGTTTCTTTAAGTATGGATAAAAGTTATTTCCAAAAAACCCAATAATTTATCTGTTTTTCGATTATAGTGGATTTATTTGGGGGAAGGGGAGAAATGATGGCAGTGATAACAAAGGGGAAGAAAGAGGGCCATGTCAGTATTGTCAGGGATTGTAAGAGTTAGCAAAATGTACAGTGAAACGGTGATTTTAAGTACACGTCTTTTATTGACCCCGTAGGGAATTTGATTTACAGTGTTATACGTCTCACTCATAATATATAATATAAAGATACTTCATACATGTAAACACATCTGTATTACAAATGCAATACATAACAAAGTCATTGCTGGTAGTTAGCGCGGTGCAGCGCCCTGTTCCCCCCAGCTCTAAATCCAGATACTCATTTACACCTGAGCCGAGTGGGGAAAAGGAAGTGAACTGTCTTTCTCAAGGATACAACACTACAACGTAAACGGCCCACTGTGCGAGTCAAACACACAAGTCTTAGACTTGATAGTCCTCAGTTTCTGAGTACGACTCCCGAAACGCACAGCCACGTTGCCTCCCTGTCCATGTTAACCTTGTTTGAGAAAGAACATAATCATATACTAATTTTATCTGCACAGATTCTGTCATTTCACTCTTCAGATGGACCTCGATAAAAAGTATACCTCAGTAATTAGTACAGAGGAATCTCAATAACAAGTATAGTGGATCCTTCATACAGTGTATTAAGTACTCATTTAATCAGTTTACTTCGTTATTAAGTATTGAGTTATATAAGCACATGTTTAGTACCATAATATTAATTCGAATTTCAAGTGAATCTTGATATTAAGTTAACTCAGTAACATGTATCCTTTTTTCCACACACCAAGGGATATTTTATATCGAGGTTCTACTGTAAAGTTTTCCCTGCTCCAAGGGATAACTTTATACTGTACCAAAGAACCACTGTAGATGCTGATTGATAGTTGTACGAGAGGTAGTAGGGCCACATCCATCACGACGTACAATAGAGGGTCCATATGCCAGAAATGTGCCGGTTGTGTGACAACTGAATCAGATGGGATGATGGAGAGATATGTTTAGTTTAGATCCTGATATTTTTGATATGTTTAGTTTAAACGGCCCCATTAACCCTTAAATAGGCGTGCGCACAACGCGCATTTCTGTTCTTCCACACCTCTTCTCGGCGCGAGAACAACAAGAAGCAATACGATGGAGAAAACATTATTGTTCTAGATTTCTAACAGGTTTTTTTTCCCATAAGAAAAACGAATCAATGATTTCTGTAAAGTATCGGTGTTACCTAGTTTAGCTCTGCATGGATCCTGTTGGTTAAGTATTTAACAAATGAAGAAACAAAACTGTCGCTAAGCCAAGAACTCAACAAAAGTAAAACTGCAACCCAACAGGTGACTAGGCCAACGGCCTTTGGTATCTCTTCTGTTTAGTGACTGGCGGGGTCTTAGCAGAAAATTGCTGTGGTAGGGTCTCCTGTGTAGTCCTTTAATTTTTTTTTTTTTTATCTCCATAGAAATTTGCTGAGTGTCGGGTGGATCAGGAAGGAAATCAAAACTATTCCCTGATGATTTTAAATGCTAAAAAATGCTCTGTCAAGTGATTTTACGGCCTACACATTTTGCACCACAAGAAAACTGCACATTTTATTCGGTTTTCAATAGTGATGATCGTAATTAAAATTCTTGCATGTGTAACTAGTAGCCTAAATTTCGCCGAAAAGAATGTTTAATGTTTCGTCACCAGGAAGTATAGACACTGATTCGGTTTCCTTGTCGCTGCAAAGCATAACAATGCAGATCATTCTACCTAGACTGGACTACCCTCCTCCCACCCGCACCTTTCCCCACCGCCCTCAAAACTGAGGCTTGATTACATGGATTGAACTTGTTTCAAACATAAAGGGGAAAAAGCTGAGAAAACTTGGGAGTTTGTGAAGTTTGTACAGTGTTTCTCATTTAATTTCAGTAAATTGGTTATTGAATTTATGATAGTTTGAGTTCCATGATCACAGGTTCGCTTACATGTGCACGTAGGCCCTACGTGTATTTTGCCTACGTCATGAGCTCACCGGAGCTACCAAAACTTTCCGATTTAGACATTCTTCTCTCCGAATCATGATAGAGGCAAAGGGAGAAAACATCGATAGTGGCTGTCAGCAGTACAATGATATTACATTTACCACCTTTTTAACATTGGTAGAGTCTTTGACGGACGGTCTCCATCAGTTGGAAAGACTCATCAAAGATAACTACATGTATGTTGTGCACCACAGTTTACATACTATATCTCAATAATCTGTGGTGTGCAGCGCGGGGAGGGGGAGGGTAGAGCCACCTTTGCCCAAGCGAATATAATCAAAGGCATTAATCCGAAAAGATTGTAAATACTTCTGAGTTTGTCAAAGACTGCAGGACTCTTATGATATTTCGAGCTGTGCCGCCCCACGTTAGTAAGATAAATGACAATAGCCAGTGAACTGAAGCAAAATCAGGGCTTTTGACGCCAGCAATATCAGAACAGTCATGTTTGGACGAAATCTTGAATCTGAGTATGGTTAAAACTTATATACGTGTACACACTATATAAACAAATTTCCGGATATCACGTTCAAAAACTGACAAAATATAATATACTATCATACATGATAGTAATAGAATCATTACTATTTACAACAAAATTTCCAGACCTGAACCTTTCCGGAAGAGAGAAAGTGATCAGGGCTGAAATTGTCGAATGCGATACTTTGTTACGAACATGTACCTGGTGGTGCGACTGCCGGCCTAAATTTATCCCAGTGAATACACAGACATGTTTGGATGATATATTCTGAAGCAGCGATATAAGCAAAATATAAGCTTAGATTGAGAAAGATTCCATTCCTACCACATTACTTTCTTTTCTTCTTCCATTTTCTCTCTGCATTTGTCTTATTCAGCACTTTCTTTATCCTACTTTATATGAGCATCTCTTTGCGTCTGCTCACTCCCCACTTTAGATTGAGAAAGAGTACGTTTTTGCTGTTGGAAATCGATTTTGTTGACCATTGGTGGCATCTTCTCTGCAAAGACGTTAATAAAAATACAAAATATTTCACCCAATGAGAACACAATTTGTCTACCAGTTTACATTACATTCATGCATATTGATAGAAACTTTGATTGATGTAGTTGTCATGTCAAACGATACTCTGAATAGTAGATATTTTTATACGTTCGAGTACTTAATAATAACATAGAAAAGTTTCCTGAGGCCAAAAACTGATCCTTACAAACTTATTAAAAAAAATTGGGAAAACAGTCCGGCAAATTATTAAAGATGGACACCACCACTAGATTTTCTGCGCTGTGAACGAGTCTTCAAATATGTATTGTATACAATAGTGTGACGACCATGTTTTTCTTGTCGTGACACGCACATTATTTTCACGCACTATCATAGTGTAAAGAATGTTTGTGCCAAGTTTCATGTTTCTATCATCTTTTGAACGACTGATCAAATTATCAAGCCCACTGTACATGTAGGTCGATGCCTAAATATGGCTCTCATATGGCAAGGCTGACCCAGTTTGCGACCTGTTTGATGCAGCATTGACCTGTACTTTGGTATCGAAATTGACCATTGAGCTGTTTTGGTCTTTTAGGCAGAGTGTTATCTCGAGTTACTTCACACAATGGCTGAGCGAAACCATGTTTTTAAGATGCATTAAGCCTACATGAATAATTTGTATTTAGTCTTTCAACAGACTTAACGTAGGCGAAGGAAGGATTAGGGAACTGAAAGTGGAGAATGGAACCACACGGAAGATGGGCGAGGGGTGTGTGGGTGGATGGGGATGGGGGATGAAATGGTTTCTCCTGAAAAATGGGGCGTCTCATCGCCCCTCCTTACGGACCCATAAGACCCATAACCTCTCAGGCTACCGTCTTGAGCTTATTTTCGGGCAATACAATATTCAGTTTGGCAGTGTGATTTCTGTGATTTGGTTCTCAAGCTATATCGTTTGGGGTTTTTTTGGCCGAATTCCCCAAAGTAGGTAAAACGTAGTTATCGGTAACTGTGTCCTATTATTCCAGTTCTGAATACCCTGTTTAGAATTTTTGTGCATTAGCTCAAAACAGAGTCCTGAACTTGTCATGAAAAATTCGGTCTCTTAACGCAAATACAGAGGTTTTATGTAACCGCTCTCTTCTCGAAACCTCATTTTTGTATAATACCGACGCAGAATCTCAAAATATGTACTGGTCAAAAATGCATTCCTTCACCTGATTCCCATCCTCACTTGGGCTCATTCAGGTGAAGCGTGGGTAGTAAGCTAGTTCCTAATAGACAAAATATATGTATATATATATATTTTTCAGATACGTTGCTTTAATCCGACAGACACCAAAATGACCAAGCCAAATCTCTTCCTAAAGCGTCCTAGCTCTATGTCACAGTTTAGACACCAATAAATAATTACAACATAACATTTGTATAAACGAATATTTGTGAACTTTTTTATTTCTTTGTCTAGAAGATTTAGATTACATCTATTTATTAATTTTCTTTTGTTAACTGCGGTTGCACAAGACCGTTTAAAATAAAAATGATATCCAACGTATACAGTCTCTGTTTCTATGATGTCTTATTATGGCATTTAATATTCACTTTCCCGCGCGCAAACCTCAGTCTGGCTGTTGCGTATACTGATTGCGTAACGTAACCTTAATTTATTCAAACACACGTATTAGGTCTAGTTAATTCACTCGCTCACTGTCAATGACATATTAGGCTTTTTCACTTTCTGAGGCGAACCTCAGTCACGGATCTAGAGGGAAGGTATTAACCGGGTACTCACAACCCTCACCCCCATTTTTTCAGTGATTAATTTATACTGGAAATACAACTTATAATTCATCCCTCACCTATCAGTAGTTGTAAGAAGCTGTTCATCTCGCTGCTGTATGTATTATGAAAAGGAGAAAGGGGGGGAGGGGGGAAGATAGTTATATACTATGAAATATAGAAAGCTTTTCATATATTTTCAAATTCTGATCTTTATACGAATCGTGATGGCAGATGATGACATGCACATATAATATGGTAGATCTTGCTGTTACGATCATTTCATGCCATGAACTAATTGTGAAATTCACATTCGATTCTAATTCGTAACGTGCAATTATGATCACAACGCCATGAAATGTCATGTGCCCAGGCCTACTTCTCCGGAACAGTCCGTAAGAGGTCAGAACTTGAAATTTAAAGCTCTCTAATAACCCGGGCGTCCGCACAGCCGTGTTCGTGCAAAACGCAATCCAAGCTCGCTAGAACGCTGAGAAAGAGTAAAACAAAAACACGAAACAAAGGACTGCAGAGCTCAACCGTAAACCCAATTGCCACGAAAAATCAAGGATGATAAACCGTGTGTGTATATGTGTGTGTATGTGTGTGTGTGTGTGTGTGTGTGTGCGCGCGCGCGCGCGTGTGTGTGTGTGTGGGGGNGGGGGGGGAGGGTCAATTCAGACGATAGCACTATCGTATTATTGTCACATTATCATTATGTTCGCTCTTTCTCTCACTCTCTCTCTCACTCTTTCTATCTCCCTCTCGCTCTCTCTCACTTTTGCCCTAGAGAAAGTACTCGGAATGTCACGTGAGACGAACACCACAACTTGGATAGAGCCCCGCATCTCTGAGCGAGGAGGCTTTTCCCATCTCCTAAGATAAGATTCCCCCTTCCCGACCCTTCCTCTGGTGGCATTGAGAAGGCAACAGGGATGGATAGGTACTAGTACTAACTTTACTGGGGTATGGGGGTGGCCTGTTAGTGCACGAATTCTCTCATCTCATAAATAATTAAGGCTATGCAGCATCTTTGAATGCATCTATATCTATATCTATATCCGTACCTGTATCTGTATCTATGTCTATATATGTATATTTATATCATATCTATATCTATATCTATATCTATGATTTTAACAAAATCTTGATTTGTCAAAAAAAAAAAATGTGTTTGCCTCACTGTCATGGACTTGACCTATCACTTAGCAACCTTTTCCTGTTTCCTAAAGAAGCCTGCACGCATCGAGAGTAAACAATGTTTACTTGTATTTTTGTTTAGACTAGTTTATTTGTGTGATTGTTTACTTGCCGTTATCAGTTCACTCTTACAATCCAAGGTCTTATTATCGATATGTTTACGAATCAATTCAGGTTTTTTTTTTTATTTTTAGTACTTCTTCATAATCCATCTCTGGTACTTTCAAGCTGATCACCGCTCTGTTAAGGCTTCCGTTAACAAGCTAAATGCTCTAAAGCAGATCTACTTTAGGGCAATCCGATTTGCTGCAAAACTAGACAACCTTTGTCAGAGAATAGACCTGAATAGGTGATGATTTTGTTAAAATCGGACGACATTAGAAACAGCAAATTGCCAAGGTGTTAATTAAAAGCTCTCGTAAACAACGGCGACGCCCAAAAGTAATTTTTCTTGACACACGCATGACGCATTATTCCTCGATTCAGCACTGCCGCTACTGACTTGGGACAAGAAACGCTATCATCCCACCCATTCCGAAAGAAATTTATGTACTCATCGCGGATCTCAAAATAAACCTCACTGACGCTTGTGTGACGCCGAACCTGTGGCGTTTTATTTGTGCAAGCTTTGCGTGAGTGGGTACGCTTGCTTCTGTGCGTGTGTGTGTGTTTGTCTGGGAGCCTAAATGTTGTTGTTGAGTTGTTTATAGTACAAATCTAAAATGGCATCATTTCTGTTCAACAGGATATTCCCCCCTCCCCTTTCTCCCCACCCTAGCCTCATTTTCCCCTTGCACGTGCATCATAGTGACGTCAATGAAGACACTGCGGTGAGAGAAACATGATCGATATTCTGGTTGTCTCAGTGTTAAAGCGATGTCGCTCCTTGTGTATGAATGTCTGCACCGTGTCTCTGCCAGGAGAGTATCAAAAGGTTGAAGACATCCGCGCGGACAGGTTTTTGGGCCATGATTTTGGAACGTTTTCATCGTCGCTCTGTCAGCATCATCATTATCCTTTATGATGCATAAAATTTATATACTTTATTTAGTATTATCAGCAGAAACTTTGGTCTAAGTTAAAGAGAAGCAGGGGTTTTAAACTGAAACAAAAGTAGGTCAAAATTTCTGCATGGCGATATTTTCTCCCTCCCTATAGAATATGGTCCTTTAGACAGGTTGTATCCTGGTGCAGTCCCGAAGTTTATTGGTTGAGTTGGACAGAAGTCTAGCCTCCTCTTTTACCTTAATGAAAGTGAAAAGTGAAAATACGACTTTATTTACCCCGTAGGGAAATTGTTGTTCAATGTCATACAATATTATACATCTCATTCATAATACAAACACGCATACCAATACACATCATACATGCAAATACATAATATTAAAAATGAAACACATAACAAAGTCATTGCTGGTCGCCAGCGGTGCAACGCCCTGGTCCCCCCAGCTCTAAAGCCAGGTACTCATTTACACCTGAGTCGAGTGAGGAAATGGAAGTGAAATGTCTTTCCCACGGACACTACAACTTAAACCGCTCAGTACGACTCACAAAACCTCACTGCTAGTCTGGGGATGCCAAAAGCATTAAATTGAGGAACTGTATACTATTAAAACCATATGAAGACCGTAGCCCTCCAGTCAACACGAGACCTCTAACTAGCAAATACAAGGTTGCAGATTAAGCAAGAAGGAGGTCACTATTTACAGTGTCTTTCTTATGCATTATATACTTTACGACCTGAGAAAATGACCACAAAAGGCAAATTGCATATTTACGAAAGGGACATTTGGGTCACCATCATCATGGCCACGTCGTAAACTATACATTATGGCCATTTTTTTTTGCTTTTTTGGCTTTTTTTTTGTACGTGCCCATTTATGTAAAAACAGACCATAGCAACGTGGGTATGAATGGGGAAAACGCGGACTATGAATATGCGTGCAAGTCATCATGGCATAAGGGAACAGCACGCCGGCTAGCCCATCCCACAAAAATGTGGAAAAAAAAAGCAAATCGTGTTCGTCGTAAATGGACTAGGAAAACATTCACTTGACCGACGCTCGTAAGTGGCAAAGGACGTTCTAGTGAGAATGCTCTTCTCCTGCCCTAGAGGAAGAGAAAAGAGATAGACATCATCATCATCATCATTATCATCATACTTAATATCATCATCATGCAAAAAGTCATCACATCATCGTACATCATACATCATTATGTAATAAAACATTCTCATTCCTGTCGCACTTTACAAAGTTTGCTAAGGCTATTCAGTACATGTAGACTATGTCGAAACAGCACAGATCTAGATCTTTGATGATATAATCTACAGGATTGCTTTTCGATGGCGTTGACTTTGGTTTTCTTGATATAAAAACGTTCAGACATTCATTGAAGTCGCAGACGGCTTTTATATTTTGTAAATTAGGCAAGAGTATCTGCCGACATTGTGTAATGACATATTAAGATTTCGATTATGAGAAGAAAAAAAATTACTTTTAATTTTTCTGTTGTGGATTCTGAATGGTTTCAAAATGCGGTCGAAAGGAAGAAAGCGTTGAGGAGAAACGGCGAAGAAGATCCTGCAAGACGAAGTCTAGACCAGCTAAACCAGATCATAGATGAGGAAAAGACCTTGGAAATGGGACAGACAGACAGACAGACAGACAGACAGACAGACAGACAGACAGACAGACAGACGAACGGACGGACGGACGGAGATGGAGACAGAGACAGAGAGAATGCATTCTAGCAACAGTAGTGAGGGGACAAGTTGCTGAGAGGCTTGCGAATTAACTGCCCCTGGGTTCTCACTGCAGAGTTAATAAAAGACATGAAAGAAAGAAAATTACATGTAATCAGTTTCTAACTTCTCAAAGCATTCGGCCAAAAATGACCCACCACTATTGCAAACTCACCGGAAGCTAGAAATACACGCATGGGAGTTAAAATTCTTTTCAGAGGTGACTTTTGGATTCACTGGTCATCCTGTTACTAAAGATACATGTATATATGATTGTAATAGAGCTAATTTTATAAATGATGTCGTATCTTTGTTCAAAGGCGGAGAAATCCTTACCCCCTCTTTCGAGAAAGAATCTCCGTCGATGGAGCTCCTTCCTTTTTCTGATGGTATGCTTGTTGTTTGACACTGCATATTCTATACCATCGATTGGTGTGTGACTTGCACCTCCAGCCGATGGCGTGGTAGAGTGGTAAGTGAAGACAGGCAAGCAAGAGATACTCCCCTGAAACAAGACCTTTATTGACATCATTATATTGCAAGTGCAGGTAGAAGAGTCAAGGCCAAACATCGACGATACCCAAGACCGTATCTACTTTGTTGGCCCAGCCCAACCCCCTCCCCGCCTCCTTCCCCTTTTTCTCATATCTCATCTCTCATATTCTTTCTCTCTTCTCTTTATACCATATTTTTCCTTAAGAGAAAAAAAAAGGNGGGGGGGGGGGGGGGGGGAAGAGAAGAAGTGTAGATCTCTTTATTTATCTGGGCAAACTACGATATCGAATCATTCTCTTGACCCAGATTTCGTCACCGCAAAAGTTCCCTTGAAATTAAGCCATCCCATTTCTGCAAGGATATGCATAATAATATATGATATAAGCATTTCACAAAAAAATTCACAGAAGCAGAGATGTCTTTTAATGATAGAAACTGAAGAAGCTAAAGTATATTTGAAATCTATAAATGTATTGCAGCCAGTAGAATTGAAGGTAAATTTGCTAGGCTACTAACAAAGATATTCTACTCCCTAAAGGTCATCTGACTTTTTTTTTCAGTTTAATGCAGAAATCGAAAGTAATATGTTTTTCTAAACACAAAATATTTAGATGTATTTCATGGGTGAATTATTAGTAACTGTAGATTTTTTTTTTTTTTTTTTTGCAAAGGCAGATTAAAGAACTGTTCTACTGTAGTGTGAAATATGTCTATAATCGTGGTTTTCTCTGAATATTAACTTCTTTGACTTTATACGGCTACATTTTTGGGCCAGAAAAATGGTTGGTCAGTATTTATCTCACCTGATGGAAATAGACACATTAACCCTACTATTTTCCATAGTAAACTTCCAAATACAACGGGATAATGTCAGGAAAAAGACAATACTATAATAGTTTCAGAGTCAAAGAGTGTAATTTTGTAAATACATACAAACTATGGTAGGCTATATATTTCAGTATGACGTTTGGGTGAACTAATAACTTTAAAGAAAATTTGAAAGATCATTGATTGATCATGTGACCTAAAACTGCAAAGTAGTCACCATGGAAACTTCTTAGAAAGTCATCAATGTTACTTTTCAGTTACAACCAAAACTATGGCATTCATAATAATTATGCCTCGTTTCGCTAGAAAAATCATGGAGCCGTTTTATTTTTTCCTTTCTCGCTGCAAAACAATTTTGCATTGCCGTTTGTTTTCTTTCCACATTATTCTATATATTGCAATCTGAAAATAATGTTAAGTTCAGTTCAGTTCAGTTAATTTCAGTTCAGTATAGTTCAGGGAGGCAGCCTATGGCATATAACACCCTTAACTGCGCGCAGAAAAAAACACCAAATAAATATGACTTTACAGATTACGGAGATCCTGCTCCGATCTGAGTTCTTCGGATGATAAACGTGTCCGATGAATGGCAGTGTTCGTAAACTTCAAACTCTTAAAGGGACAGGAGACAGGGGGTAGTTAACTGCTTCACAGCTTAAGACGTCCACATTATTTTTGTCATAAATTTTAAAATGTGTATAGTTTACCTTTTGCCTGACAGTTTCTAAGAAAACACCGCTGGAAAGTCGGGATATTCCATTTGCACGCGTCGTCATTACCCGTGTAGCGTGACATTTAAAACCGAGATATGCTAGCAAATGATTGGTCCACACGGCTTGCGCATGCGTCCACACAACTCCTCTGCTAGATTTTCTCGATTTTTGACGAGTGATGGTGGCTTACTCATGGTGAAAATCCCAACTTTCCGGCGGTGTTTTCTCAGAATTTGTCAGGCGGATGGAAAATATACTTTTGTGTTTGCAAAAAGAAATGGGTAGGCTGTGAAGTAAAAAGCTACTCCTGTCCCTTTAACGTTCCCAAGCGCAAGAATAGATCAGACGGTGGAAGATGAGCTTGGATGGATAAGAATATCACAGTCATCATTTTTTCGGTTTTACAGCCCACTACATACCCATTTACATCACTGATCGATTATGCAAGTTTGATGCTTTTATCATCATTTGCCTAAAAGTCAATATTTTTGGTCCTGACAGTCTGTAACAGCTAATAAAAATACCGACTTCACTATTTCAAAAGAAAGAGGTCGGTTAGCGTTTTAAGATAAGTAATTTCTCGGTAACAATACTAAAAGAGGAAACTTGTGTCTTGCAGTTATCCCACTTTGGTCAGCCATTTCATGCCTCCTATTAACCTGTTTTTCCAATCACTGACAAAGAGTGCATTGCTCTAAAACCTTATTCAGAGAATTTTTCTTTGGCATTCAAGCAACCTAACTCATCAGTATGGCCATCTCGCTAAATAACTTCAAGCTATAATATGCATTTATAAGGTCTTCGAGTGGGTAAGGACATTTTTTCTCAGTGCTTCGTCATTTGCGTCAACGAAACAAAGAAACTCGCAGCCGTTTCACCGAGGTACCCAGATGTTTTTTTGTTAAAATTTTACTGCCTTATCATTATTCCATCCCGATCATGGTCATTGTTATAGATGCCTTGGGAAAAAATTTTATTCACATATTCCTCGGTCCACTCGTCTGTGATATTGGTACCTGGCTATAGATAATGGAAAATAATATTGTTAAGATTCTAGTGATCAGCGCCTGTTAATGACAGCGGCACTGAATGCTCCCCATGGAATTGAGAAAGCTCTTGATTGATCAGGTCTGCTGGGATAATAATAGAGTGAAGTCGCGTGAGCAGGCGTAAGCCTGGATATGAAACTTTTAAACCGCATTATTAAAATGTAACCGGCCCTCCGAAACCTACTAGCCTTTGTTGCCATTTGCATGCAACGATATAAATAAATTCCGACGTTCTTAATCAGGATGTGCCTGGAGACACAAGACTTCGACTACATCGAGCATGTTATTTGACTGCTGTTGCCTAGGTGTGTACTGGGAATACATTTCGATGTCGTAACTTAATGAAATGCGAAAGGGAGAAAAAAATCATTACAAGACACAAATAGGGGCCTAAAGCAAATTTGCGGGACTGATTTAGTTGGTAATTTATATTAATTCTAATGACTTGTCCAAACACAAAGCTGCATTTTCTGGAAACAACTTTAAATAGAACAGCGCTTGCCCGAAGCTCACGCTTTAAAGGTCAACCTCGATTACCCATTTCGTTACAAGGAAATAATTTTTGTCATTTCTGAAATTATGTCTGAGGCAAAAAATAGATTACTGGGCATCGTTTATATTCTTAAAGGAGAAACTTTACGACACTACAGTGCTTTTTTTTTCCCTTCCCATAATCCTTTATTAATACTATTAGTTCATTTTCGAACGTCATAAAGATCTCAGAAATAAAATGTCTTCAGAACGGCATCTCATGAAATCCATTAAACTTTAAAAAGTAGAGTTTGGTCTGATGACCATCGCATGTGGTGATCACCTGCCAAGGTCACCATTTTCCCCTTAGATCTAACCTCCATATTGCTACCACCCGCCTAACACGACCGCTGCCGCTCTTTCACATGTTCTGAATATGAGAAAACATGAAGAAAAATACTGTATTAGATTACCATTAATTAGCTTATCTGAAACCTTGTAAAGATTATTCAGTGGTATCGGGGTCAACAGTAGAGTTGAACAAAGTTTTCTCTTTCTTTTGAATAAGGCCAGTTCGCAGTTTGTAATGTGTCATAGGGCGGCCCCAAGCCTGCGACTAAGGTACATTGACTTGAGAACTAGAGGAAAGAAGTTTTCTTCAAATCGTATTCCAAAACACCGACATGTGTGAGGAGTTCACCTGTCCACGACACTTATTGAGATGCGGACAGCGATCTCCATAATTTTGTAGATTACGCTGTTAACTCCCATCCCGTAAAAAGGTTTGCCAAATCTCGAGCCACGTAATGTGAAATAATTATCGCTTATATCGTTGATAATCAGTGGAGGGCTAATGTGAAGGGTTTATTGCTCATCTACTTGATAGATCAGTGAGGGATTTTGAATCAACTAATGAACGTCAAAATTGCGGAAATTTGCTCTTAAGCCTTTTTTTGCATTCTAATGCCGTAAGAAACGTGTTCCCGGACAGGGGAGAACACGAGTACCTGACGAGAAGACGTTCAAATATTTATGGTAGCCCTAAGGTCTGTCATGTGTTCATCAGGAGCGCCAGTGAGCACTGTTCTCTTTCTTTTGCCCCCTTGCCCTACAGAAAATGACGTTCTGGTGTTCATGGCTAGCGCTGTGTGTGAATCAAGTTGTATGGACTCCAGTCTTTTAAATACCTCTACGTAAAGGACAGGCATATGCATTGCAGGTGGTTTTGATCTTGTCATATCTTTGTGAGATAACAAAATGTGAACAGTTCGATATAAATTTCGTAGGTGCTTGATAGCACATCACAATAATAACACTGGAGCACTAAACTGCAGACCAAGTTTGTCATCATGATATGTACAAAATGACTTTAAATAGCTTGGCTACGGCTCATCAAGCACCGCAGAGCGACACGGCCCAGACGCAGTGCCAAAATTCAGTATCGCCACCTAAGTTACCAGTGACCTAATTTTCAGCGAAACCCTCAACAGCGAAGCTGATCTCCAGCAGATGTCATCGAAAAATCATCTGCTCGCCGTAGTGAATATCTCCTCCCCGCTCTCCCCCCTCTCAACCACCCCCATTACAATTTTGTTTTTGGTTGTTTCTTATGTAAGACGGCAAAGCTAATCCGCACAACGCTAGTTTTTTTTTTTTTTGCATAAACCAGTGTGCGAAATTGAACGTGTGGCGAAACTCCTACACTGCTCTAGATGACGTGACACCCTTTGCTTGCGACGTCAGCCATACTGGATTAATGAAAAAATGAGGTTTCATCTAAATCCTCTCGCAAATTTTTTTTTCTACCTGGTATAATATTCTGCTCCTACTGACGGGCTATTTTGGAAGCCATGAGTCATTTTTCTTTCTGCTCACTTTAATCAGGATCACTTGTTTTAAAATTTTCTTTACACCCTTTGAGTTTCATCCTGGAGTTGCATAGAAGGAAGGTCAAAGTCCTTCATCAATACGATACACATGTAGTTCTTAGTTCTTCAGATGGGGTGGGAGGATGGGGAAGATAGAGACTGATCAGGCTGTCAAAGTCCAGCCCGAGATACATCTCAATAATTGATACATCGTTATTATCTCAAACAAACAACCAAAAAACGTCTTGGTCACTTAGTTTTGATGCTGGCATATTTGCGCAGGTTGGGCGCACCCATTTCACATTTGCCGTCTGTGTCAGGTCATCTCAAGATGCAGATATGAATACTGTGCCCACCAGCTTCTGATTTCTTTATTATGACTACGCTGTCCCATGCTCATTGCATCTTTTTTCTTCTCCTTTCTGAACAGCTCATACCTGAACTGCTGAAATATGTCATTATAAGCTGTCTTACCTGTAGTTATTAATCGGTCAGACTGGTGCATTCAAGCATATCTGCTCCGCCTAATCAATACCCATTTATGATTTGCACATTCCATTTGTGTATTATCTGTGAACTGCCATGCTTATTGTCAGTTGAATCTTGTCTGTCGTTTGTATATTTTCCGTTGTTTAGAATGTATGATCAGAGTGTGCATTGGGTAGATCAAGTTGTTACTATCCACTATTTTTCTCTTTTACTCTTCTCACTATTAATTTTTAAATTTTCTCTCTCTCTCCTCTCTCCTCTCTCGCTCTCTCTCTCTCCCTCTCTCTCTCTCTCTCTCTCTCTCTCTCTCTCTCTCTCTCTCTCGTTCTCTTTCTCGCCACTATCTTGCTTCACCCACTATCCAGTGATGAATTAATGACAGGATAGGCAGGTTAGAACCTGTAGGTCAAGATCGAAATAGACCAACTGAAATTTCGGATAACTAGGACATCATAAAAGAAAACAAGATAAATGAATGAAGAGGAAGGAGAAAGAGAGAGAAGAGAAAGAGAGAGAGAGAAAAGGAGAAGTGAAAGAAAAAGAGAGAGAGAGAAAGGGATGGAAAAAAGGAGAGAGAGAAAGAGAGAGGGAGGGAGAGGAGAAGGAAAGGACTAATGAATGAACAAAGGATAGAAAAACAAACAACAAAGAAAGCACGGACTGAAAGAGACAGAATCGAGTATTCTTCTAGCTGAAATCCAAAACCACATCAGAGAATTATCTTAATACATACTTGCCCTAATCTATTTCTTCCCCCTCCCCTCCCCCCNAATTTCTTCTCTCTATCAAAACATTTTTTCACTCTCTACGTGTCACCCTTCTCTCGCTTATGTTCCGGCTAACGCACGTTGCTCTTAATGACTTCCCTTTCGCCACCACGGCCGACTCGCCATTTTTAAACGGCGATATGAACGTCTATTTTAAGATGGCTTGAATGAAACCCACTGGCACCCAAACAAAAGACCACGTCTTTTGATCTCGCCACTGTCTGTTAATGGTGGCTTCTTTTAGGTTATACCAATAGGTGCATACACTTAAATTGACACAGAAATAAGCAATTGGGAGTAAACAAAGACTTCAGAGAAGCGAAATAACATGTTTACTGTGTTTTTCACTTCCTTCTCTCCTCCCCAACCCCTGCCCCGCCACAGTTTTCTTTCTTGTGACCTGAAAAAGGAACCGCCCACATATGCTTCGGCCACGGGGCTCCAGAATAACAATAGCATTCTAAGGCAAACAAACAGTGGCGTAGAAAATAGGCCATCCCTCCCTCACCATATCCTTCCTCCCCACATCTATACAGCTGCAGCTGCCTTCCATGAGCGATATATTTCAAAGCCTCCTACCCCCTTAAAGCCAAGCACTGTTGACTGTCCCCGCTCACGTCCTATACCCACTCATCTCTCCCCTACCAGCTGACCATCCCGTGGCTTCGCCTCTGCCAAATATACACATAAACAATTGCAGGTGGAAAACATACAAACGCCAACTCGTCGATGTTTTTCATCCAAATTAGGAGACAAATCTATGTGACGTCTAGACTACCGGAGTGAGGGAAATCGAAGATGACCAAACTCACGCAAAATCTATGTCTGTGAGTTGGCAAACATAGATCATGAAGCTGATAGGAGAGCCATCCTAACTGGAAAGTCACCATGTCCCCGATCCATCACTTATAATTTCTCCTTCTTCTTCTCAATTCTTGTGGGGGAGCATGACCGAATACATGGCTTGGACTAAAGATCAAAAGGTCGTAGGTTCGATTCTCATCATAAGCATGCTGTGGGCGTCTTGGGAAAGCATTTTATTCAAATTTATCTCAGTCCACACATTTGTAAAATGGATTCACAGCAAAAGGCAGTGAAACCCTTTGTCGAGAGCTGGTGATCAGAACCTGTAACACGACAACCGCTCTGTATATTCCTTAAAGAGTTGAGAATGTTACTGGATAGTGTGGTCTACTGAAGTGTGTTAACAAGATGATGAACAATGAAAACACAGGTCGACGTATCTGCCAAGATAAAAAGAGAAAAAAAACAAATTATTACCTCTGCTCACGTTTAAGAAGCCCCCTTGTTGAGATGGTCTGGCCACATTGAAATAGATAAAACTCATGCAGTAGATTAAGCTTGTTGGAGCCCGCATGGTGATACTACAGTTGAGACGCTAAGTGTGCTGGCAATCTGGCATGATTGAACACATTTTTCTCTCAAACTTTGGCCACTCTATAATAAAGTTTTTCTTTTGATATTGTCTTTGGACACGGTACACTGTACAGATCGGAGTGACAGTATTATAAAATCATGGGCTTTAAGATTATTGGCAAAGAAAACTAGCTAATGTTGACAGAGTCCTATTGTCAAATATCAGTGTTTGTGAATGGCTCATTATGTGAAATAGTACGAAGGTGACGCTTGAACGTTTTGGTAAAAATTTAGAATTACAGCAATTAAATTGTATTAGACAGGTATGTTAATTTGGTGATAATCTCAGGTTCATAGATTACAATTTACATGGCCCTACGCCCCTGACATACTTTATTCTTTAATAGCATGGAAAAGAAATTCCAACTGGGGAAAAAAACAGAAATGATCACGACAAATTTCAGTGAAGGAACAACTAATTTCGTAACATAATTGTAGTCTATATTTCGAAATCATATCACTATTTTCTTTATTTACTTTGGAGCCCACAAACACGAGTTGAGGATCCCATCTCCGTCAAACTTCAGACTAGATAAGTAGACTAAATATTTTAAATTTGATTTTATTTAGTCTATTTGTCTATATTTCAGACAGATTTATTTTCAGACTTAGTAACTCTCCATTTTGGAGGACAAAACAATAAATAAAAAGACAATGAGACGAAAAACCCCCTCCGCTCAAAAGACTGCGTTTCGGCATTCTATGAACCTGTATCTTGATGCCCTCTTCATGTTCTTATCCTTTTGAAGCAATTGGCTTCCACTTTTCTGCTTCACAGCCTCGCCAAATACGCTTTCGGCCACGGCATCAATTTGGTAAAGCCCAAAGCCAGCCCAATACATCCCCGGCACCCTCTGTCAGGTCCTCTAGGGATTGCGAGCGTTTCATTCATTCAACCGTAACTATTTCAGTACAGCAAAATTTATACTGAAGCATCGACGAAGGTTGTTGCTCCCATTTCCACAGCCATGATGACTCTTGACGTCATCTCAGCTGGCTTTAACTACTGGGCAAGATCGCTGCACTTTTTGAGTGTCCCTAATCTCCCTCTGCCGCCCTATTCACCCAGTTGTTCTTGTCTATTCCTAAATGTCCTCTGCACATGCCACTCGTCCAATCGAGATTCCAAAAGCTAGACTGCTCGATTAGCAGCATCAGCTTTGTAGCTTTGGACAAAGTGAGGATAACCACTTTATTTATTAATTACACATTTATCATCATTTATTACATTTATAAGATTCTCAGTGTATTCAATACCCAGAATGCTCTTGTGCAATCGGTCAAATATCAGAAAGATGCTCTGACCGTAAGACAAGACGAAAACAGTCCTAGACTTACCTTTTTTTGGCAGAGGAGGGGAGGGGAAGATAAGGGATTATGGCGTCTTATGCTCAGACTCAGTAGATAGGCTAACCACTTCTGAGTGGCGCGACGAAGGAAGAACACAAATCAGTAAGTAGTGCCGACATGAACTGCGCAGCACATCGGTAATCCGCGATTATCGTGTGGGGTACACAGTATTGCACCAAAATGAACGCGCTAATAAAACGATGGTGCAGAAGTTAAAAATGTCGCCAATTCAACGAACAACTTTTCACTGGAGGCACATGCATAGTTATTCTTGCGCAAAAAAAACCCCAAAACCCAACAAAACCGTCGTGCGGAGGCATGACGGATATAAG
>JAWQUT010000003.1:5162109-5171292 GCA_033807755.1 Ellobium chinense
CTGGTAGTCTGTCATTCCTCTTTCTCCATGATTCTTAGTCTTGTCTTCCTTATCATGTTTTGTTCACAATGAAGGAAGGTGTGCAATGGCATGACCCAGATGCTGTTGTGTTTAAAGTGGCTCATTCATCAAGGGCAGTCCGGCACGAGCAGAGCATGTAAACAAACCAACGTGTGAACGACAATCCCCAAGTCACGTGACGGACCTGAAAATACCTAACTAGGGTAATAGCCTTTTTCTTGGAGGATAATGGGGAAGACAAAGAAATCGATGGCGATGACGTCATTCTGCTTGTCTCCATTTTGTCACCTGCATGGGGGAGGCGCGGGGCGTGAGTGAGTAGGAAGAGTCTTGCAGGAAACCTTAAGATAACGCTGCTCGCTTCAACGCAAATAAATTCTGAACTTTCTAAGAATAGCTTGAAGTTCTGAAATAGCTCATCTTTTTGAAAATCTCCGTGTAGTTTCCTTGTGTGAACATTTCTATTGATTTATTCTGTTTTAAATCAATAACTTAGCTGTAAGTAGGTCACCTTTAAGCAAAGCCACATTGCAAAGGGCAGTATTCCATTTCCTCACTCGACTCAGGTGTAAATGAGTACCTGGCTTTAGAGTTGGGGGGACCAGGGCGCTGCACCGCTGGCGACCAGCAAATGACTTTGTTATGCATTTCATTTGTAATATTATGTATTTACATGTATGATGTGTATTGTTATATGTGTTTGTATTATGAATGAGATGTTTAACACTGTATGACATTGTGAAACAATTTCCCTACGGGGTAAATAAAGTCGTATTTATTTATTTATTATTTATTTAATATCTGGTCGTATCCGGCGATTTCAATGTCTGACTTTATCTTATGGTTAAAGAGCGTTTGCTGATATCTGTTTCAAACATGAAAGATCTTTTCGTGTTTTTCTATTCTTGGAGTCGTTTCCAGTGTATTATCACGGTTTGATAACTTGAACTAAGGAGTCTGTCGTGGTGTCAGGAAGAGAACATGGTATAAAGAACAGATGACGTCAGTTACTTGCCCTTTAGTAGGTATATGTATGCAGAAACAATGCGGGAAAACCCAATATGACGTCACACAGTTCAACCTAAAGGCAGTACCAGTTTGTAACATTAGACATTTTCCGACAATCGCAAGCTGGAAATATTCTCTATCGCTCGTCTTAAAGGGACATGAGTGCTTGTTTGGTTGACACCCTGACAAGTCCATATTATTTTTTTTCATAAAAAAAATTATGAATGACGTATAGATTACTTTTCCTTTCTCCTGACGGTTTCTGTGAAAACACCGCAGAAATGTTGGAATTTTTACCCTGCGCGCGCTTCCATTACTCTCCCGCGTGACTTCATAGACTAGCAGAGACTTTGCGCATGCGTCTGCATCAATCGTCTGCCAGCTTTTCTCACTTTTCGACGTCATATAGCATGAGTGATGGCAGCCTACAGAGGGTGAAAATCCCGACAATCCAGCAGTGTTTTCTCAGAAATGTTCAGGCGGAAGGAAAATGTACACCATATCAAATTTTTGAAAAAAAAAAGGGGGATTTTTATAGGCTGTGAAGCAAATATCTACCCCTGTTCTTTTAAGGAGTGCGCATCACATGGATTCATTATCTCATCCGAGAAGTCCTTTTACAGTCGGTGTTGCAATCTTAGGTCCTTAGCAGATATCAGTATCACTTTGAGCAGAATATTAAGCCAGCTCTGTGGACATTATCGGAATTCATATACAAACTAAGTGGGCCAAGGTCGGACACAAGGTGTCCTCATGTCAATGCCGACGGGGTTAAGCCAAGACGGCCGTTAGACCGGGAAAGTAAAGTTCTCACGTCAGCACCTTATTGAGAAATACAGCTAATGTCACTGTATGGTTGGACAATGTACTTAACCAGGAGTGCCCAACTGCCAACTGCCANTATGGCTTGCTAAGGGCGTTAAAAATGGCCGCCAAATTACAAAATACTAAGAGCACTTCAATTGTTCAGTAGCATACCTTATGTGTATGTGTAAGTCATCTTATAAAGTAGTACCACAGCCATTGGAATGATAAAGGGTTCTCCTTTATCAGAGTGAGATTATGCGGTTAGCGATAGTGCCCACTTATGCAGTTAGTTATAAATGCATTTGGGAACATAAGCCAGCATGAGTGACTGAGTGAGAAAGGAATATCGTGAATTGTTCTAAAATTACAGAGAAGGTGGTTATATGTCGTACAATTCTTGAGGAGAATGTGCATGCTTGTGCAGATACGTGCGTATATTTCAATGTAGGGGTATGTTTGGTATCACTACTATCAGTTGTCCAAAATAATTTTAAAAAATCATAACTTCTTTGTTTGTGGATGGATTTTGATTTTTTTTTGGTTTTTCATGTTTTGAGGAGTTCTATCCATTTCTGATGTTTTTTTTTCAGAAATGGGAGTGAATAAAATCCACATATGGTACCTAATATCAGGTGTATGCGATTTAATGCTTGAGGACTATATGCATACAATAACATACGGCAGGATAATCAATCTCCTCTATGAAGTTCGAGTATGTAAAACGATTTAATCCTCGCACATGGTGTAACGCCAAGCTCAGTTTCGCAAGGATTCCTCGTATTTGTGTAACTATTCCTAAAACGGGCAGTAATTATTTATTCCGATACCCGTTACCAGGTTCAAGATGGTCAATGAAAAAAGCCCACGGGGCTTACCAAAAACAGGCCTACTCAAAGTGCCCATAAGGAGGCGGAAGTTCCCACATGTGAGAATGGAAAATCCTGATGGTGCCAGCAGGGCTTCTCTCTTATTTTGCTCCACCGGCACCGAAAGCCGGTCAGTGTCCTGTGTCCTGAAAGGGCATGCGGAAGTTCTCTAGTATCGAGGACAGCGCTCCATCGGTGACCATATGGCTCCAGGCAGACCAACTCTTTCGTCATCCTGGATCGTTAACCCGTATTGGTAGAGGAACCGGAACGCAAATCGCTCGCTTCCTACACATTCGCACAACTGCACTGAAAGTCTGGCACTCTGTTGACCAGCAGCTCTCGCGTTGCTACCACACCCCTCTTGTCCTTCCCACACACATTAAGACTTCAGCACTGACCTGACCTTGTAATACCACAGGATTCAGTTTTGCTCCCTCACGTCCCCCTCCCACCCATTCATACTTTAATGCCTTACCACACGTTTTTTACTAGCCCAGAGTACAAATTAAGGATATCCTGCAGTTTCATTGGCTGAGGGCGTGGGAGACGAGGAAGAAGGAAGCAGCAAGAGCCGGCAGGTTCCATTGATAAAGATTGCAGTACTCATTTCAGCTGATTGACCTTTACATTACCATACATTATATAACATTATATTTAGAATGGCTACATGATTGCATCATCACCTAAGAGACAAGAGTCAGACAGAGGTCTTTAAGTTTGACTGACCATCTCATGTAATTCTTTCCTTTGGACTTCCTGAAACTGAAACAAACATTCTTAAACTTTCTTTTTATTTGCTCCTGTAGAACTGTCTGCTAAGGTATAAGGTGAACAACGGGCTTAGAGATATTACAGAGTGGCTAAAGTGAGCAATTAAAGCTACGACGTGATGACACTCGTGATGCCGGCTCGCAGGTCTAATCGGGTTATTCGACATGGATCTAATTTAGTGAATTAAATATTTTCAAAACAATGTTTAAACCCCCCCCCCCCCCCCCCCCCNAAAAAAAAAAAAAAAAAACAAAGAAAAAAAACACCAAAAAACAAAACAACAGAGCTCTTAAAGCTCATTCTTGTCTTTGGATATTGCATGCTCCGAGAAGAATAATATATGTATTGGTGACTGACAACTCTCACTGCCGGAAAACCGAAAACATAGTGTGGGATATAAGATAAGTATGGAAGTTATCTCTTAGTAGTCTTAGTAGTATGCACAGTGGCATTGCATTGCCAGAGAGTAAAAAGTGTGTTAACGAACTGATGACGTCACGACACCATCATATTGTCAGAGAATTAAGTAAGCAGTCTTTTGCAGGAATACCCAGAATGACGACACGTTAGTTCAATTGACACTTTAGAGGAGAATGGACTCAAATTCTAACACCATAAAACATAAATTGGTCAAAATACTGAAAACAGTAAAGTTCCTTTTCGTTGTTTAAGCTGTACTAGAGGGTTACATACGCACATGGCACACTATCTCCTCCTCCAATCATCGAGCGTAAATAAAGGCTTGTGTCGGTTTCTCGTCTTTGTTTATGAAATTGCCAGACTTCCGGTGTTCGACTCCAGCCTCATACCATCAGCATAGGCCACTGGGAGAATTCCATGACGGCGTCCTTAAATCATGCACTAACCTTGCTTTTAACTTCAAGTACACTTTAGCTGCTTCACCGCATTCATCTCACTGTTTAAGTTCCTTCATGTGCAGTACTACAGGACACTCCTGCCCTAGAGTTTGATTTACGGTTCGGGTCTGGATTAGAAAGATAAAACACGCATGAGAGACGTTGGGACAAGAACCACCAGAATACTCAAGACAACTGACGTTAGCGAAGCACGTTACATTCATTATGTTAAATTCATATATACTCTCGTGAAGTGGTCATTGTGCCTAGCATCGCAGTGTACTCAGCAAGCCAGCAAGAGAATAGACCTTTGGAAAGACAACCCATCAAGTTCGTACACGAGCTGCTTACCTTCCCCTTTCGGCTATGCTGTCCAGGCATTATTTTTAGCAAACAGCGGTTACTGTCCTCAGGCTGAAACTGAAAAACACAAAGAAAGGAGCGGAAGGGGAGAAAGACTTGTTGACCCCTTGTCCACCAGCCCCAACTCCTCTCCAACAGCGCGGGGGCTGAGAAAGTAGTAATCTAGGAGGTCGCTGCCTTAGACCACGTTAAGTGAAGCCTGTCAGAGGAGCGGAAACCTCTCCAATTAGCCTTTTCACGCTATTTCTGGCCCTTATTTCCAAATCCTAATACAATCGTACAGCTACAGGTCATATTTCCTTGCTATAGCTCTAGGATTACATGTGTATAACTGTGAGACTCACTCATGTCGCAAAAGCACTTTGAGCGAAGAGTGAAGAGCAGCTCAGGATTATAATTTTATCTTAAATTAGTTAAATGATGACGTTTATGAATTCTTATTTCTTTCTCATGTCGTGCAGAGTTAAGAGAAATTAATTTCTTTTTGCATCTTCCTAACCCACGGTGATTGGCTAGGTATAGTCGATGTTGTGTGGATAGTATCTCATTAGCTATAGTGATTTCCAGTGTTGAAGTTTTATGCGAAAGAAGACCTAACTTGTCGCTCAATGCAGCTTTTGTTGAAAAACAATTTTGAAGCTTTCGCGCACAGCCAATAAGAATAAGGATTTCCTAGTAGACTTAGAGACAAAAGGTACCACAGAGTAAATAATTAATAAACTGAACTGGACGAATGCCCGGTGGCGGCTCGCGACCCCTCCCCCCCAAAAAAAAAAAAAAATTGCAACGGTTNAAAAACTATCAGCGCACACCCCAACCCCTTTCACAAACACACACACATAGTCTACATCTACTCACTTATCCTCACCAATCATCGTCCTCTCCAAGGACAGCTGATATCATGGAGAGATAGCATTGGAGGAATTTTGAGTCATAATGCAAACTGTAAACGTGTTGTGAGTAAACCTAGCCACGAAAGGGTCAGTAAGGGCGTACATGAGTATAGTGCAAACGCTGAATGGCAATTCAAATGCCTCCATAAAGGCATATGTGTTTGATTTAGTTGATGGTAAAAAAAAAAATCATACCCGGCACTGCACAGGTTGCACATGATGACAAAACACCACTGAGAATGTATAACTAGTATAAGACTTCCCTGAAATCTTCGCATCGAGATTTATAGTGTGCTAGATTTAGATTACGCATACATGTATGATTATTCCTATTAAGTCTCTATATTTTTCATAGTCCAGTGCTGTAGTATAGAATTAGGCCATGATATATTATATTATATAATCAATCCCACCCCCGCCCCCTGAACCTGAGATCTTGAGCCCTCCACGTTCATTTGTATGTGATCCATTCAGGTTTACCTGAAATCCGGTAGATTGTCATTGTGGAAATTCCCTGTTTCCCGGAAGTCCGGCCTTTTAGGGTTAATCAGTGTTTGGTATTATCTTCCAAAACTTCAGTGGAGCGAGCAGCTACTTGGTAATTTCCCACCTTCAAGTATTTTAACTGTCAGATATAATTTCAGCTTCAAAGCAGACAGTTTTGGAGGACGAGCATTACTATACATCGGTGATAAGTGCATGTGGTGCATGTATAGGGCTTCTGGTTGCAGGCGTCTAATTGTCCAAAGAAATCGGACTATCAGAGTCGATAGTAGCAGAGGACAGATTGTATAGACATAATCATATAACATGAAACCACACCGCAAAAGTGATGAAACTCAGTCTTGAATTTGTAAAAAAAAAACTGTTACAGGTAGTGTTTCTCAATGGCTTTAACGGAATTCATTTGTGCGGGCCTGTGATCTGCAAAAGAAGGCCAAATTTTTTAACCCTTTTTCATATAATTTAAAATTGTGAAAAATCTAAATGAAGGATCCCCACTGTAAAAAGTATATAATTTTGAGCACAGTGGTGGCACCAGACCTGCAGACTAGTGTTGGCCATCTCGGAACGTTCCTGTGGTTCAAGAAGAAAGTTTTATTAAATTAATGGCTCAAAGACGCTTTTATAAATTGGTTCTTGCAACCCTCTGATGATGAAGACTTGTCTGTTCTAATATTGGTTGATACTCTTCTGGACATAAAAAAAATAAAACTCGCAGTATGTGATTGTGATATCAAACTGGTGCCAACACCTCCTGACACTTCTAATCTATAGATCACGATGTTTCTTTAGTTCTCCTACAAGGCTGTGGGATCTTGTTAGATCTATTCAAGTTTTGAAAAACCGAACGTAAACGGAAGAGCATTATAACCGAAAACCACCGCAGGTACAGTCTGAACATACTCAAATTTTATCTACTTAGATTTCTGGATGGAAGATTTTATGTACGACCTAACATGTTTAAGGCAAAGGAGTTGTTTGAGAGTAGAAAAACGAATGTTTTAGTTAGACTGGCTAAATTCATCGAAATTGTATTACAAACATTTCAGTAAAATGTATTATAGCTATTAAGTAATCAGAAGAAACAAGAATGAGTAAAAGGATGAATGATTAGTAGTGAAAGTGAGTGGTACGTATTAATTATTGTTAAATGTAAAATGTACGAAAAGTTATGAATGCACTTGAATGTAACAGTGCGTTGTGAAAATGTGTGAAGTTAGTAGTTGTAGTGCTTAAAATGTCCATATGCTGTTCCGTTGCATATTGTATTTTGCCCATGTACCATATGTGTGGTCTGGGCTTATTCCTAATAACCTTGTTAAACTTGTTAAACTTGTTAAACTCAGAAATACAATAGATAGTGAGTTTTCATTTCAAATACCAGACCCAGATAGTATTTCGATTTAATAATCATAGCGTTGTAACAAGTTGTGTAATAATTTCTTACTAGACTAATTTTGAGAGACTAGGAGGGTGTAGACATTCACATGGCAATATAAAAGCGTAGGTACCAAAGAGTAAACATCTCTGAATAGTCAAGAAAAACAAGGGAATTAATTATACTATTTATACTGAAAGATAACTCTTTTGAGACACTGGGCTCCTAGGATTGGCAAAAAATCAGTCAGTATCTGTTTGCAGCTAATGTGTCTGTGGACAAACCTCCCCTAACTCGTTGGAATAATAATACGTGTTTGCATGAACAATAAGGGTATTCTATAGGCTGCTTGTTTTTACAATCACCAAAGGACAAAAAAAATACGTTGTTGGCTATTTTAGTGAATGAACCAATCTCCTTGCCCCTCCCCTCCCTATATCACTCTCTCTCTCTCTCTCTCTCTCTCTCTCTCTCTCTCTCACACACACACACACACACACACACACACACACACACACACACACACACACACACACACACCACGTGAACACATGATATTCCCTTAATGTCAAACAAGATATCTTTTATACTAATTTTATAACGGTGTCTGGCATCAAGTTAAGTGTTATTTATGTGACGTTATGACAAGTGTTCAACTATGAAAACATCATAACCCGCCGAAATGGCATTATTTACAGTGATAATCATTATTCTAATTATAGCCCAGTATTATATCGCGTTAGGATCGCATAACCTCTGGTGGGCGAATCGCTGGGCTCGTTGTCATGAGTACGCAGTATATCAAATAGAAGATGCTTTTTTTTTTCCCAGATGGTCGCGACTTGGTCGAATTCGATTGCTCATTTATCGAGTATTTATTAGGCAAAGTAAAGATGTGCAAAGTGCCATAATTAAAATTAATGTTGGCGATTGCGTTGTGTTAACTAACTGCTCCGCCAACATAAAAGTGGTTTTCGTCGTCCAGTTTTATATCATGTCTGTTATTACACTGCGGAGTATCGAAATCTCTGCACAAGGTCAATTAGGAAAAAAATATCACAGGAACACCCACTAGAAGTACTTGACCTTATAGTCATGATGGCAGTTTCGCACTCTAAAAATCTAAATACTGTACTGAGTAATGTATTATTGTATCACATTCACACGTAGAACAGAAGCAAATTTGATGGGTTTTTTTTTCCCCCGCATTGTCCCAATCATTCACATGCGAATCAGTGCTGTTTGTTCGCGTAATACTAATAGGCCTCGTTTTTTTTTCTTTCTTTTTTGGTATCTTTACCTTAAGGGCAGGAGGGTAAGGGAAGGGGAATTTTCTTTGCGTGTCTGAATGAACAGAAACCTTGGTTTGGGTTATAGAATGATCGGTCGGGTGATCAGTCACACAGAGCTTAGTATTAAATTCTTGAGTTTTATTCAAACTAAATTAACTAGAAATCGTACCAACACAGCAAGTCAAGTAAAAATCACAACGGCATCGACATAAGGACGGAGTCGATTCGCTGTGAGTCAGCGTTTGTCGGTGTTTTAGCAAAGGAAATACGTAGTGTGGGGGGGAAGAATGAAGTTACAGCGAAATCGAGCATACTGCTATCGAATGCCTATGAAAAATAAATACGATATTTCCTATTCGTTCACTATCTGTATTGTATTTGAGTATTTTTGGTGATGATGGTTTTCGGGACAAGGGGGGG
>JAWQUT010000003.1:5171305-5189661 GCA_033807755.1 Ellobium chinense
GAATGGAGGGAAAGGGGTGGAAGAATTTGTATATAAATGAATAGAAGACTTACACCACGTGGGCTTGGTATTTGCGAAGTAGGTACAAGGACACTGGGTTTAGCGTCAGTCATTGGGCCCTTTGGAAAAGAAGATGAGAAAACTTCATAAGAAAGACAGGAGAACTAAGCGATACTGTGTACTGACATTTCAGACATTAAAACACAGCTTTACAAGCTATACCGCTGTTGATTGTCTAAAAATCTGATTACCTCACACGGAAGAAAGAAAATGACTTTGGTTGCCTGGAAGCAAATGCATTGCACCTGTTCTATTGCTGAATCGCTTTTTCCTCCTCACGCCTATCCCCATCCCCAGCACTCAAAACACACACGCACGCGCGCGCGCGCACACACACACACACACACAAACACAAACACACACACACACACACACACACACACACACACATACACACACAACACACACACACACACACATATATATATATATACACACACACATACACAAAACACACACACACACACACACACACACACACACATACACACGTTGAACTCTATACCTAAAGATCGTGGGGAGAGTTACTCAAAAACCTCCTGTTAAAGTTAAAGCTGTAAATAAGATCCTTCTATCACATATGTTATCCACTTGGCTCGTCAATAACCTTGCACGCCAAATGCTGTCTCGACTTGCGACACCACAGCCAAACCACAAATCTATAAATCTATAACCTGAATGGATTTTTAAAAACTGAAATATAGGTCAGCGTGTCTTCTAAACTTAGTTATGGCATCATAACCACGCAAAACGCTACGTCACAAGTAGATCTGTACAACATAATAACATATCACCTTTGTGTTAGCAAATCAGTGCTTTGACTTGCAACATTGAAATTCTCTTAACGTGATAACGTATGATCCAATTACTGGATTGCGAATAGCCACACCCTTGGCTTTTGTGAAAAGGATGTCATTAACTCTTACAGTCATTAGAACACATTGGGCAGTAAACTGCCAGGAATCACGAGCTCTAAGCAACCTGGCTGAAATAGTCTCATGGAATGTGGCTCAGTGCATTTAGATTATCTAGACAAAGTTGCAGTTTTTATAATTATTTTACCACGTTTACGCCGCTGTGGCCTGAAAAGGTATGTGGCGAGGCAATGGAACAAAGTATTGGAAAATTGAAATATAGTTCACATCCCCAGTTCACTTCCGGTTAAAACAACAACTACAACAACAACAAAACACCCAAGTGTCATTATGACCTCCGGGCGCCAGGAAGTAAAGGGCTAAAACATTTGTCAACAAAGAATTGGATGACGGTTATCTTCCCCTGAAGATCTTAAGACTGTTTCGCTCTCCGGAATAGAATTTCATATCCGCATTACGGAGTGAGCTCGCCTGCTTGCAATCCTCTATCGCTTTAGTAATTTGACGAGAAGTTAAGTGGCTTGCAGTATTTTACCCTGATCACAAATTACAATCAAAGACCTATAACCATGCTGGGTCAACAAATGAATTCAGACTCCTCATCGTTCTAGTAAATTATCTTGGCCTCTGTGGACATTAAGGGGCCCCTGTCATCAGCATACAAAAGAATACATAAATCTAGGGACGCCAACCACAGAAGTGCCGTTCTTAAGAAGGGTGCTTGTGATGTCAGGACAGAGAGGAAGACACTTAATGCACAGGTTTGGAAAAGAGTATCAATTAAAGGAAACTATTGACAACAGTGGAAGGAAGAAAGGCAAAATTGCAGGACTTGTAATAAGAAGTTGAAAGCCAGAACACTAAGAAGTAAGAAACCAAATAGTATACAAAGTAGAGGAAGACAAAGAAAGGATTTTCACAGAGGGCTAGATATCTGTTGAGGTGGACAACTATCAGATAGAAGTGGTGGTCCAAGATCGCTTAGCATGTCAGCATGGCATCTGCATCATCATCATCATCATCATCATCATCATCATCATCATCATCATCATCATCATTTTCAAAAATATTAAAAAAAACCTCTCAAGACTGTGGTATGAAAAATTTAATGAAAGTTCCAAATTTTCGGAGCATCATCATCATCATCATCATCATCATCATTTAAAACTGAGAAAAATTAAAAGCTCAACCTTAAATCAGGGAATTTATTAAAAATCTAGTAAAGAATTAAGATAAAAAAATGACATCTAAACGTTTCGGCTCTAAGGCGTTTATCAATAGAAATGAAACAAGAGTTAAAACTTTCACAATAAAAGCAACCACATTAAGAAGAAAAAGAAAAGACAAGCATGGAAGAGTGAGTTAAAAGTCAGTTATGATCGATTACGTGAGACAGTCTTAAAATAGCAGGTAAAGACGATAAGAATTGAACCTGGATTATCATCATCATCATCATCATCATCATCATCATCATCATCATCATCATCATCATCATCATACATTTGAACACAGATAAAAAAAATGTTTAAAAAAAGTTCTGTCCATACCAACGGATAATTAAAAAAAATTTATATACTTAAATATTTAGAGTTTTAAATGCATTGATTATAATGATATAAAATGATTACGAATTTTCGGATCTAAAAGTGATCCATCATCAGGTTAAATATAAAATGAAATGAATGGGTAAAAACAGACGTAGGGTCATCATCATCATCATCGTCGTCATCATTTTCAAAAATAAAAAAAACAACAAAAAAACTCTCAAGTCTGTTGCATGAAAAATTTAAGAAAACGTTCCAAGTTTTTGGACCCGTATCCGTCTTGTGGGAACATAAAATATTGAGCAGAGAAAGATCACACGAACAGACATCACAGCATGACACATAGGCAGATGAGATTAAATCTAAACAAACTGCAAATAAAGAGGCAGAAACTAGAACTGAACTCACAATAACTGGGACGGCAGGTAAAGACAATGCATCTCCCTCTCCAAACTTCCATATACAAACACAGCATAATCATACTCATCATCAACTGTAATAATAATAACGCTAATAATAATAATACAAAGAGAAAGAAGAAGAAGAGGAAGAAGAAGAAAAAAAGAAGAAGAAGAAAAAAAAGAAGAAGAAGAAGAGAAAGAAAAAGAAGAAGAAAGAAGAAGAAGAAGAAAGGAAGAAGAAGAAGAAATAGAAAGGAAGAAGAAGAAGAAGAAAAACTGTGGCGGTCATGATCGCTTCAGACAGGTGGACGCACAATGGAGGTTAGATGTATGTATGGTTGTTCCTGAAACCAATCCTCTGTAGATCGTTCGTTACCATAACTCAGCTTCGACCCTATGTTTATACTCACCAGAATTTTGTCGTTTTGTGTATTTTCTTCAATGCCCGTTTAGGCTTACAAGTAAATTTGCAATTTTATTAACAGAATGCTGCCATAACAGGATTCTTTTTTTTTCCAGAAACGTTAAAGTTCATTTTCATTCTGGTTATCATTAAAGTCTCACTTTAGCCTACTGTGTCCAGAGAAATATTTTTAATCCATGGCTTTCTGCTTATGGTTACATTTTCTCCCCTTTTCCCTCTTTTGGCATGCCCTGCTTCCAGTAATAAGGGCTCCAGGGGGGAAATTTTGATATCATGGGAATCTGTGTCCATTTTACTTTATTTTACCAGGCACTATTTAGCCCTGGGCTGGAACTGCCAGGTCAAGGGTGTGCTCAGGCGGAAGAGGAGGGGTTTGGCATTGACCAGTGAAAAATATAGGCTCTGTTTACAAATAGCAACCAAGCTCAAAATTTCAATGGGCTTGCTAGGGTTGGGTAAGTCTTAAAATTTGGGCCACATAATGAGCTTCAATCTGGTATGGGTCTGGGTGAAAGCTAAAACTTTGGGTTCAGAGGGCAGCTCAAAATGTTAATATAGCCCATAGAGGAAAAAAGGGTCCAATCCTATTACAGGTCTGTGACCTTATTTCCCAACCAGATTTATTGCCCTTTTTAACAACTATAATGACGTTCATCTCCCAAATTAAGGCTCAACCGAAAAAAACCAAAAACGTTGCAAATATCTAATCTTCTCCACTAAGCTTCAGATAATGGTTTTGGCTACAGCCCTTGATACGATAAGTTCATTGTTTTGGTAACAGGATGTCACGGGAAAGATTTGCCAGTTAAGCGCCAAAATCCCTTATTACAACACAGTGAGGAAACGCTCGTGCATTGCATCGATAAGCCAATACATGTAAATCTGGCTGATTGGCTGCTAATGCTTACAAAGTAACAGCAAGACTTGCGACATCGAAAGATCTGGTCATCAATCTTCACATATTCTAAACGCGGTCGGCCAACTTTTGGTACATTTGCGTCACTAGTGAGCTTTATAAGTAGATAAATATCCGCCGTCATGATATGATTTATGAGGCAAGCCATTGACAGGGAGCAAGGCTACCACTCCTAGTGATTTTTCACTAGATATATTGGATTTGAGTTTTTTTTCTAGTGATGTGATTTTAAAAAAAAAGGGAAAACCTGGTGAAAAATTACCAGCCGTTAAAAACCAAGAAAATTAATACTGACTTACTTTGGCAGTTTCGTCTGCTCTTTAGGCAAATGATACGACTGAAAACTGATTTACATAAATACAGTAATACTGATGGGAAAAACAAGTAAAGAACAAGTAACAATCGAGTATTAAATTATAGCCTGAACTCAGCCTAGCTATTACACTCAACATGGACTTTATTACGCACTTTCTAAGTCTGCAATCAGAATATCAGAATGTTTTTAAAAAAATTCTAAAGCTCCATACAAACACATTATACGCCAAGCTCTTGCAATCTCTATACAGTGCTACTAAGTGGAGAAGTTTTACGTTATTTTTTCCCCTTCTTTGTTTACTGAATATTTCTAGTCATATATCTGCTCCCCTTCCACTCCCCCCAGTAATTGTAATATATATTTAAATAGTATCTGTAATGTATCAAACACAGATTCACAAGGTATAGCAAACGTGGTTAGTGAAAGGCAGTGAAATTTGGCCTTTGAATCTAGTGAAACGGCAAAACATCAGAGTGGCAACCCTGTCAAGAAGAGCCATCTGTCTGGGCTTCCACCGTTGATAATACACAAAGCGTTACTTGTGACACTGAAACCAGGTAATAGATCTATATACATCAGAGATATACCGCTGTGAGCTCATCTAATGAAGTTCTAAAAAGAGCTTGTAGGCGCCGCCCATGATTAACAAGGTACGAAAGTCTGAAGGCCATAAATTAACTCGGGATGCGAATGAGACCAGTTAAGCACCCATTCTTATTAACTTCCAGAATGGAACATCCGTCTGCTGCCTGTTTCCTGTTTCGCACTGCCGGTCATCCGGTCATAGATGATGATTTGGACAAGATGAAAGATGAAGTTATGATAATGGCAGTGATGAAAATGTTGATGAGAAGGAGGAAGAGAGATGATTTTAAAAACTGAATGTTACTGTTATCTTAATGATAATTGTATGTGTGCGTGTGTGTGTGTGTGTGTGTGTGTGTGTGTGTGTGTGTGTGTGTGTGTGTGTGTGTGTGTGAAAAAGAGAGAGAGAGAGAGAAGAGAGGGAGAAAGAGAGAGAGAGAAAGAGAGAGAGAAAGAGAGAGAGAGAAAGTATGTGTGTGTGTGTGTGTGTGTGTGTGTGTTGTGTGTGTGTGTGTGTGTGTGTGTGTGCAAGTTGAATATCGTATAGAAGGTTAGCAGTGTTTGTGAATCTGGAGGGCTTCGTATCAAAACATTAACTTGCTTGAAAAAAGGCACTAGAGCCCACTTCGAAACTTTGGTCTAATTTTTGATTCTACAAACAAACAAGACCAAAAACAAAAAAAAAACGTTTGGAGNGGGGGGGGGGGGGTTGGAAGAATGAAGAGGAGCAGAAGAGAAAACCCTGTTGTGCGCCGCCATAAATTTTGTGCACAACAACATTACATTTCGAAGATTTTTTCACGTGACACACACTTATTGAAGATTTTATGCGACTTCATATCAATCATAAACTTAATACGAACGTTTCGAAACTGGGAGATATATGGAGTGTTATTTATGAAGGGCAGTATATAATTATTGTCTGAAACAGAGATCACCATCGTGTTTGCGCACGTGGCAATAAGCACCACGCCCTTGAGCACACCAGTACGAAAGCCTGCTGGAATTAGGTCTAAGCCGTTTTAATGGCACACAACTGGCTTTGCTAGTGCGGATAGTTGACCATAATAGTCTGTGATACCGCCATTTTGATTTACTTACCGTAAATACTATCAGCCATGGGGGAAAATTAATACCCGGTAAATAGGTCTTACTGTAGATCGGCTGGCTCGTTTATTCCAAGCTTTTCAGGAAGGAGACAGGTACTAATTGTGTTGGTAGTAGGACAGTGATATGACATTAATTTTGTGATGCGCTTAAAGTAAATGTGGTCAAAATGATGTTGGATGTGAGGATGACATTGATGATAATAATAATAATGATAATGATAACAATAGTGACAATAGTTATAATGAAGTTCATAAGCCTAGTAACCAGGCCAATACCCGTTCACGCGACTCATATTATCGCTAGCCCAGCAGGCCAGATCTTTCAAGGGCATTCTCAGCCCCTTAGGGAAACATACAATGCCGATTTCATTTGCAGCCGCTTTTAGCATTCTGACAGTAATCCTCACTGCCTATTGCCGGGCATTCATTTTTACAGACGGGGTGGGCTGTGGAAAATGTGTATGGAATGCTTTTTCGCGGCACTCACAACATGAGCAGGGCGAGAATCGAACCCACGACCCTCAGATCCCGAGGCCAAAGCTCTGACCCCTCGGCAACGCTGTTCCTTACAATGACGATAATAACAATGATGATAACAAAAACGATGATGATGAAGATTTAGATAATTATCAAGAAGACGTCTGAAGACGATGGAAAGGACAGGTGTGAAAATTCTGTTGGAAAGAGGAAACGGGAGAAAAGAAACAATGTATACAGATAGAACCTAAAGAACGATTTTGTGTTAGCTGAATTTGAAAACAGTGACCTGGCTAGTACATTACCTTGTACATCTAGGGACTGAAAAGCATTTTTAAAAGATAACTCACTGAGTGCAGTTTTGGTTGAAAATAACCGTAATGAGTTAGCAGTGTATTAAGAGGTGGATGTCTTTATCAAAATAACTGAAAACAACACTGAGCATGAAATCTGAATCTGAAACTTGAGCGAATGACAGTGATAATGATTATAGTGGTAGTCATGATTATGACTGTTGAAGGGTTAGCGGAAACAAGCGGAAGATGAAGAGTAATAAGAGAGAGAGAGAGAGAAAGAGGAGCGAAAACAAGCGGACGATGAAGAGTGATGAGAGAGAGAGAGAGAGAGAGAGAGAGAGAGAGAGAGAGAGAGAGAGGAGCGAAAACAAGCGGACGATGAAGAGTAATGAGAGAGAGAAAAAGGGAGAAAAGGATAAAGACAGAGAAAGAGAGAGAGAAAGTGAAAGCGAAATAGAAGGAAAGAGAGAAAGAAAGAGAGTGAAAGAGAAAAAGAGAGAGGATGAAAGAAAGAAAAAGAGAGAAAGAGAGAGAAAACGACAGATAGAACGAGACGAACAGTGCAAAAGAGAGAAAGACAAGAGAAGAGCAGAAAGGCGAGACTGATAAGCCGAACATGGATGTACGCCATTCTGGCAGTGGGTTTAAGAAATGGATGACGTTGTTCTATCTGCCATGTCGTCAGAGACCTGGGGACATTTCTCGGAAGACTTCTGCGAAAAGACACAAGAGAGGTCAAAAGGGCTTTATCTGTGAGATCTTGTGAAACAATACCATTTCATCGTTATTTATTAGTCAACCCCAACAAAGCCCACTTCCGGTTTATGTGTAGAGGTTAAAGAAGCCTAATCCAATTTCCCTCCTTGAGCCAGTAAACTGTTTGCTCTACTGTTAATTACAAGAAATTCCACAATCTCTAGGCCATCTTTAGCACTTTGCAAAATTCAGTGAGTTTATAAAAAATGATGCTTAAGATAAAGGTCTTTCATTTCGTTTCCGAGCTACGAACGGATACATCGAAAAGCGTAAAAAAGCTAACTAGTTTCCTTAACGACAGGTGCTCCTCACAGAAGACCACACCGAAACCGAAGTAAATGACCTAAACTTCAGGTTTACTTTACAAAATAAGGAGAGAATGCAAACTTATTGGCAATCAGGTTCTCAGATCTAGACTAGAGCCCATTCTCCATAATCTGTCAAACGGACAGATATTTTTACTGTCTTCCTAAGGCATATGATCAAACCCAATTTTTATCCAGTAAGGAGTCTGTAACTTAAATAGAAGTGTGACTACGTTATCAAAACTCGCTTCCGGGAAGGAAATAGGAAGTCTTATTATAAACCAATTGTACATATATAATACCAAAAATATATGACTACCTAGTGACAAAGACGTTGGAATTTAAAGTGACGAAAAGTAAAAGATGTATCAGACCATAAACACCAACGATTTAGTGCATTATCAGCCAATATCATTTCCACTGACAAAGGAAAAGTGTAAAGCGGAACTAACGATTGTTGGAGTTGTGGCTTACAATGCCCGGATGACCTGAGCGTGCTCTTCAGATCACACGTCGCTAGGTATATGTCTGGAGTTGCTGAAAGAACCTGGAATGTATGTGGGCTAAGCAGAATGTCTCTCAAAACAAAAACACATACGCACACACCAACACACACACACCAACACACACACACACACACATACACACACACACACATACACACACACACACACACACACATATATATATATAATCAGTCAAAGCCAAAGTAGGAAGGGGATACACCAGCACAACATATAATAAGTTTCCTATCAGTATCAAGCAGAAACGGAAAATGATGACCATGCTCGCTAGGTCGTCATGCACGTCGATTTAGTCACAAATCAATGGCATTTTGTAAAGTTCACTATTACATGTATGTAACAGATATTCCAGAAGTACGAGCAGACTCTTGGTATCATGCGGGCAGGTTTCGCTTCGCATTTATGTTAATAACTAGTCAATTTACGGGGTTATTGTGTGAAGCAAACGACCAAACTGCTAGCGCAGCATTTACACTGCTTCTCTTTTATTATTTATTATGCTCAAACACGTCCTTGTATGTAAACATATCGGTTAAACTGAGAAAATATATAACACGCCAAACGACTTTTATTGGCGCCAGACTCCTTCAAAATCCGCCATATTCGAGGAATTTGGCTTCAAGACGCTAAGTTGGCTGCAGACACCACAATAGGCTACGCAAAAAGAAGTGACGTCATGCGCATATAGATGTCATAGTTATAAAGTGAAGCCGGTCACTCGGGTGTGGGAAAATCCATTTTGGATAAATTCGGGGGCAGAAGATGAACCATCACTGACCAAGAAAGGACCATCTGCACAGAATTTGTGACTCACACAGCAAATTTGAGCAAAATCGGTTGAGAAATAAACTCACACGGCTGCGAACAAAGAAAAGCTTTTTTTTTTAATACTAGTCAAAGCACCCGCAAATTTGCGGCGTTGTCGTGTGATGGAAACAACTAAACTTCATCTCCTCTTTTTGTACATATTGTGCTCACACACGTTATTGTGTGTAAACATATCGGTTAAGCTGAAAATAAAAAAAAAAAAAAGCTACGCCAGCCTCTCTAAATACCCGCCATATCTGAGGTTTTCAAAAACACCAATTTGGCTGCATACACCACAATAGTAGTGACGTCATGAGCATAAACGTCAATTTAAAAATATGGAATGGGATATTTGGATATGGGAAAATCCATTTTCTACATATTATTTCGGAGACAGTCAGGAATATCGCAACCCACCAATTTTCTAAAAAAGGACCAGTTATGGTCGGTTTGTGACTTACACATTGTGAAATCAGTGGAGAAATTAACTCCCATGATGCGTATGGGAGGAAGCGTTTCTTGGCTGTTGGTACAGCCAAGTCTAGGACTTGCATCTTTCTATCGGAAAACATCAGTATTCGCTATTGGTAATCCCGGTCCGAAAGCAAAACAAAATTTTGCCTGCGGATGACATCATTATAATTTGCGTACGCGGTAGTATTCTTTGGCGTGAAAAGCAGTCGTGTTATGCCAGAGCGTGAGATGAGGATGGAGAGTATTACTGGTCAAAGCACCCACAAATTTGCGGCGTTATCGTGCGATGCAAACGACCAAACTACATAGAATCTACAACATTAACACCGATCCTCTTTTTGTAATTATTGTGCTCACACACGTCATTGTGTGTAAACATCTCGGTTAAGCTGGAAAAAAAAACAACCGCTAAAAATTAACGATTTTTCTCAACGCCAGCCTCTCTAAAAACCCGCCATATTTGAGAAATTTGGCCTCAAAATACCATACCAATTTGGCTGCAGACACCACAATAGTAGTAAGTGACGTCATGAGTCCATTTAAAAAATGGAACAGGTCATTTGGATATGGGATAATCGATTTTCTAAATATTTCTGAGACAATCAGGAACATCACTGCCCACCAAGTTTAAAGAGATCGGTTTGAGACTTACACATAATGTAATCAGTAGAGAAATTAATCCCCACGATGTGCATGGGAGGAAGCGTTTCTTGGCTGTTGGTACAGCCAAGTCTAGGATTTGCGTCTTTCTATCGGAAAGCACCAGTATTCGCATTGGTGGTTCACAAGGCTAAAGTCATGTTCATTCTATTGATTCTGCTCCTTTTTGTAATGATGATTATGTTCACTCTGGCGACAGACTCTACTACGTACATATTCTCGACCCGGCATCTGATACAAATGCTCGATTTTAACTTCGGGGAGCGGAAGTAAACATTTCCGGGACGAACCGCAAAACCCAACTGGGAACGTATTTACGAAACAAAAAAAATACGTAATTATTATCAAAAATAATACTTAGGGACCGTTAAAAGCGAAGAAAGTATCAAAAGAAACACTTTCTGATCATAAGGAAGGTGTGCAAAATTTTGGGTTGGTTGGTGCACAAAAAGTCGGGATATGGCTCCTACAAAATTTTATGAGTTTTTTAATAATGTAAGATGATATTTGCGCTGTATGTACTAGACAGGGAGCTCATCAAATTACGACAAGACCATTGGCAACAGCAGGTGTGTCAGGTGATTTTAGATCAGGTAACATCTGTCGCAATACATATAATCGGTACATGTTTTCATAATGATGGACAGGAATAATAATTATCTTGCCTTCCGATACTCTGGGGACTCTAACTCAGTGATTTCGATACCATTTCGAACCTACTTTCATAGTGTCAGAAAGTTCGTATTTTGCTTTATCTATTAGCGTTAGTGCAGCAACTAACATGGAAGAAAGAAGTCCTGAACAAGAATAGGGCTATGTCATGTTTTTCAAGTGCTGGGCTACGTTTGCTTAGTTCTCACGGTTGCGCAAAAGGGGCGGTCTTTTTATTCTGTGGGCGGTCCTAAGCAAAGAAAGCATCACTCACTAGGCAAGCCAAGATTGCTGTGAAGAACTAGAAAATAATGCACTGACTTACGAGTGGTGTTTGCAGTGCTTCAATCTTTGTCCCATCCATTAGCATACATTCATTAGCGGCTTCTTGTCGCAGCCTCCTCCAACCCAAGGTCGTTGATTAAAAAGTACCATTTACAAATTTGAAATCGTAGATGGTGGCTGCCATTTTGCCGAGCTCCAATTTTAGTGTGCGCAAAAGATTCAACTAACTCTAGAAAGTGCGTACACTTCCCAGAAGAGACTAATGAGCAGCGACCAAAAACATTCCCCTGATGGTCAGCAGATTACCATAACTCATTAGCCTGTCCGTAGCTTTGTGTGGGATGGAATGTTACGGTGCTTCATTGCGTCCCTGTACGTGGGGATACGTAGGTATAGTTCCTTACAAGGGAAATAAGACATAGAGACACGTCAGATACGATTCTGGCATTCTGTTTACGGAACGTACATGTACGTCCTGTCGCTGTTCACACCAAGTATTAGGACGTACATACACGTCATACGTCGTGAAGAGCTTAAGACAGATTGAGTATATAATCTCACAATCTATTCATCATCAAAGATGAAGTCTTGTAATAATTAATCCTGTTACAGTGATCTAAGATCACAACTTTAAGGAAGCAGTTTCTATCTCCTTCCATTCTTTAGTACCACGTTGACTTGTATACCGAAAAGATTTTAAAACTGTAGAACGTTTAGGTCACCGAGTACTAAAAGTCAGAACAGATTTAGAATCACTAAGTTCGATACTTGGAGCATGAAAGCTAAGTAGTACAGTGATACCCAAAACTCTGGAGGTCAGGGCACGGTGACATGTACACAGTCACGCTAGACATACCCATAGCACAAAGAAATTGAAAAATACAAAAAATTGAAATTGAAAATGACAGGAAAAAAAACAACAACTAGTCCGTTACAAAATCAGCATAAAGTTGTGCCATACTTTAATAAAACACGGCCAAGGAATATAGAGGAAACATGAGAACGTGGGTTGGATATCGGGAGTGTTAGGTATATGGGGAAGTGTACGCACTTTCTAGAGTTAGTTAAAATTGGAGCTCGGCAAAATGGCGGCCACCGTCTACGATTACAAATTTGTTAATGGAACTTATTATCAGCGATCTTGGGTTGGAGGAGCTGCGGCAGGAATCAGAGATGACATGTATGCTAATGAATGAGACAGACAGAGATAGAAGTACTGCAAACACCACTCGTAGGTCAGTGCATTATTTTCTAGTTCTTCCGCATCACTCACAGCAATTAGGAATATGATAAATTGCTGAGACAATGAATTTAAAAATTTTTGTGCACAAATAATAAAGCAAGCAAGGCAGTAGTGTTTTATTGGTGTGCAAAGGGAATAATAGCCAGGGCCACAATAGGCCAGATTGGAGAACTGTTATAGGGCCCCATTCCTCTCAAGGATCCAAGGGGGCTCTGCATCTCAAGGACCTATCAGTCTCGTGTCTTGTTTTTGGGCACAGCGGGAACTTTGTTGCTTAAGGAGATGGCTTTAGATTTATCCTATCTCGATGGTAAGTGCACACTTCAGAATGGAGTGATCGATGTAGTGTGAAGTCTCGTGGGCAGGCACAAGCCTGGATACGAGACTTATAAATCGCATTGTTATTATTATTATTATTATTATTATTATTATATGAATCAGATAATATAAGGGGACTGAAAGTGAGGAGGTGGGTGGAGGAGGGAGAAGCATTGCCATCTAGCTAGAAAATTAAGGACTCTAGGCCATTGCCCATTCTGCCCATGTTTAAATCCGCGCCGCCACTGAATGTCCTGAATACTGTGGTGCTGGTTTTAGAAACATGAAACATGAAGTGATGCAGCTGCAAGAAATGCAGGCCTAAACCACAGTAGAGCATTAGGACATCAAACATCGCGTATTCGAAATCCTCTCCCACTCGTTGCAAAGTTTCGGTTCCTTGATATCTATATCTGTATATCTATATATAATCACCTCAAGAGCTCGAACACCTCTTGGATCTTGAATTCTGACGCCGGTTCCCTGAAATCTGAGTTTGTGAGGTTCTGTTAGATAGAGTGCCGCTTCCATTTGCAGACACTTACCACTAGCATTCTAACAATATCTTTCACAACCTATAGCCGGGTACCCACTTCTTACAGGCGGGCGGACTGAAGAATATGTGGATGAAATGCTTTCCCAAGGCACTTCCAACACGACCATGGTCGGAAAAACGAACCCACATCCTTTAGATCTAGAGTCTAGCGCGGCAACCATTCGACCGCGCTGCTCCAGCTGGGGTTAAGGCCAGGATTAGGGGTAAGGTGAGGAAACGAAGAGCACCCAGTGGAGAGTTTCTAGAGAACATCTATCTGAAGACTCTTCTAAGGCCCTATGATGTTGTCTCTTTCTAATGTTGTCCCTAACCTTCATTGACTTCTGTCAGTTATTATGCGTGCCTGACATTGAGAGCCCTAGCTCTAGCAATCGCAGGGTGCGGAAAACAAAACAACCACTGGAGAGTCCCTACAGAATACCTATTTAAAGACTCTCCTAAGGCCGCAAAGTGCATTCTAATCCTGTCTCTAGGACCACTCTCAGTTGTTTTATATGTCTCGTCATCTTGGCATCGCAAGACACAGCTCCAGCAATCGTAGAGTGCGGGGGAAAACAGTACTCACTGGAGAGTTCCCAGAGAATACCTATTTAAAGATTCTCCCAAAGCCGCAAAGTGCTGTCTCTTTTTGACCCTGCCTTTAGGACCACACTCAGTTGTTATGCATGTATGGTCATCTAGGCATCGCAAGCCATAGCTCCAACAATCGTTGAGTGAAGGGGAAAACAGTATCCAGTGGAAGGTCCCTAGAGAAAATATATAAAGACTTTCCTAAGACCCAAAGGTTATGTCTCTTCCTAGCCCTCCCTCAACCCTTAAATGTCCACTCTCAGTTGTTAACCACAGCTCCAGCAACCATTACTTCCATTTTCCACTTTTCCACTGTCAAAAGAATATTATGATAAACTGATGTGGCCTGTCACACTGCCTTTCAATGGCTGATGCATCTTTTACTTTTGAAATTTGATAAAGTGTTCACATTACTGTTTTGTTTAATCCGGAAACGAGTGTTACTGGAGTTTACATTAAAGAATGGTCTATTTAATGGCATTCTGGGAGAACGTTCAGACAGAGTGACGCCATCAGATTACCCTTGTCGTTCTGAACCTGTCATAAAATGTTGGGCAGGATGGCGTGTTCAGTTTAGTTGTTTTTTTTTTCCCCACAAGCTCAGTAATCAACTCATAGGTTCGAAAATTGCTATCTCTCTTTGAAATGTGAATCTTAAAGCGAGTCTGAGACAAGTACTTTGAAATTGGTATGTGAGACGCATAGACTGATGACCTTAAACGTGTTGTACTTTGGATTTGAGAACTTACGCCATCACTGATTTTGTCAACTTGAGCGTAGCAAAATCTGACAAAGCTTCAATTTTTAGATCGCAAAACTGAGACTGTACAATGACCCCTAAAACTTCAAAGTTACAAATGTCCAGAGGCGTATATTTATCATATGTCATGGAGCAGCTCCTAAACGTTAGCAGTATAAGACATATCATTTATGTAAAACATGAATACTATTCAGACACGGACGAGTCTAACAGATTTATAACCGCCCTCGGCCGAATGAAGCAAAGTCTTTATTTCTGCCACGTGTCATTTTTTTAAAATTTGGAATGTCAAATTCTTAGTATAGCCTTTGCCTATCTCCCGCATTCCATACAATACGACAACTTTCTTTGAATCAAGCATCCTAACAATTTCCCACCGAAGTACATATTAATTGTTGAAAACGACTGTTTCTATTTGTTTTCCCAGTCCCTGTTTCAAAATTATCTAAACACCAAAAGGCATATTATGTCGCTAAGTTGTCCTATGTTCATTATTAGGTTTTGGAAATTTTGTTTGAAACAGATGTGCATGCTTCTCCTCTCCACTGAAAGACTGGTATGGTTGTTTCAAAGCATTATAAACTTTGCGCTCAAACTACCACCAGGAAGTTCATTTCCGCTCTTGGGAAGGTCTACTGTGACAACTACGTAGACAGTTTTGGCTGTACCGTGAAATGTGATCAGAGTGAATCCATTTGAAACGGAAAATAGGGAAAAAATGAGAAAGAACAAGTTTTCCAAAAATCAGAGTGCTGTAAGGTTAATAAAGATTTTGCCAGAGCGCAAATAAACCAGCATATTAACAGCTCTGTAAAATGAAAAAGAAAAAAAAAATAAACTCTCCAAAAGGTCATTGTCCTACTTGATAACATACCAAATTTCAAAGGTTTTCTGTCAAGAGATCTCTAACTTATAAAATTTTTAAAGCGGGATAAGAGCTTTCAAATACACCAAAATGTCAAGAGTCATACAGCTTTTCTTTTCCGTTTGAAAATGAAAAAAAATCTTTAACCTTGGGTAGAAGGAATGCTAAAAGTTACAAACACGCAACTCTTTTTATGCTATACATTATATATTATATTGTCAACTGCTGTCACTCAAGTCCTAATTTTCGCAGGATATTCCCACTGACCAGTATTGGAGATAAGCATCTGAGCCAAAAAAAAAAAAATTACTTTTAATAGCCTATGACAAGTTAAGTTTATTTGCTGTATCTCTTCGTTCGGCCCGCCCGCATGAAAACCTAGTTTGGGTCTCAGGCTATTCCAGAGAACTAAAGTTAGCTCACTGGTAGACCCTATCTCTTTCCAATCCCTGACCCCAAATAGTGTTGCTTTAAGTTAACCTAACCTGCCCAGAAACAGTTACAGCTAAGGTCATTAGGCCTTTAGGAGAGAGAAAATAATATGAGTTGAAACTTTTATCACCCTCAGCAGTAAGTCCAACCTAGGTGATATATCAATTTCATTTTGCGTGTGTAACTTAAAGAGAGGTTGCTCAGCAATTTTGGAAAAGAGAACCTGATAAAATTTGAACTTTGGCTTAAGGGCCCAAGAGCTGTCTAACTTTAGGTGCATGTTTCATAAAAATTCATGACACTGAACAATAAAAAACACTCCATAGTCTATAGTCTAAAGCCTATGGTCTTTAGTCTATGGTCTAAATTCTATGATCGTCTACATTCTATAGTCAGTCTATAGTCTATAGTCCATAGTCTTTAGTCCACAGTCTTTAGTCTATATTCTATAGCCAGTCTATAAGTCTATAGTCCGCTGGTCGTGTTGAACACTCTTGACGGACAATAGTTGGACTTGCGGACGAGTTGCTGGGCAATTCTGTGCCGGACATGAAGGTGGTAATGGCCATTCATTGCCAGATAGTTATCACAAAAATCCAGATGTGCCTAAATTCTCGAACTTCTTAAAATCCAATGATACAGAAGTATAGAAACGAGTCTGCAGACTAATAACCATCATAAGGAATAATTTTCTATAGTAAAAGTTCATTTCCGGTTCTATGTATAGCGTAGAAAATGTAGTGCACTCATGGATTAGTATTGATTTGAGAATATTTATATCCACCATTTTTATTGTTATTAGTTTATGCGACTGTTCATTCTTAATTATGATGTAGCCACCTTTAGATTCTCACATGTCGTTGTGACATGAGCTAAATAAAGTTCTTGGAAGGGAGAATGAGAGGAGGGACAATGTAGTGGCCGTCAGCATGGGCGGAACTCTCCATCCCGTCTTCCTCCGTTTCTCCACACCTTCCCCTCCCCCCCCNCGCCCTCCGCCTCCTCCGTTCCCAAATCTACGACCATTGCACATTTTTTCCCCTAGGTGTACGCCGAATTGTAATGTAGAGAAAAGATCTAAAATGCCAGACGTTTTTAAAAAACAGCTTCCCTAAATTTTAAAAAAAAAAAAGAAATCTCGTCTGCTAAATATTTGGCAAAAAAAAAAAACAACCAAGGATTTTTATTCTCTTACTTGCTTGAAATAGACCAAAGGCAAACAAACAAACAAACAAACAAACAAAGAAACAATAAAAGTCAGAGATGTTAAAGTGCCACCCCTCCCCGAACGTGAATTTCATGATGACCTTTGCGGTTCATGATGTAGAAAAGGCGGGCAGTAGGTCTGAGAGACAAATTAAATAAGAAAGAAGGGTACAAATTAAGTAACCCATATTTTGAAGTATCGAGTTACAAAAATATCCGATTTGACCGACCTAATACCTGACTTAGATTTAAATATAGACATTTCAAGGCACCTCAGCGGCTTGCTTAAGCCCATGAGAGGTAGAAACTAGGTCACGAGAATAGAGGCCAGGTTTGCCGCCATGTCGAGGCCACCCCCACAGTCGGACTGTGTTGCAATGGGAAACGAGGGCTGCAAGAATGATCGATAATTTCAACAAATCCATTGTGGCTTTCCGTGTTGAGATCTCTCTCTGGTCTCTCTCCTCTCTCTTTGTCTCTCTGTCTCTCGCTTTCTCTTTTCTCTCTCTCTCCCTCTCTCTCTCTCTCTCTCTCTCTGTCTTTCTCTCTCTCTTACTGTGTCTCTCTGTCTCCATATATATAATATATTTTCAGACTATTTTATTATTTGAAATATTGTGTGACTGAATTTAAAGTTTGATCCATTGTGCCTCACTTCCTCTCTGTTTCTCTGATAGTTTGATAACATGTTATGTGCTAAATCCAAATCAGATTAAATGACATCTTCGTCCTTCTTTCTCCTCTTTTGCTTGTGTGCTCACTCTATCGTTCGCTCATTCATTTACTCACTCACTCACTCACTCACTCACTCACTCACTCACTCACTCACTCACTCACTCACTCACTCATTCACTCACTCACTCACTCACTCACTCACTTCATATAAAGATGCCTTATTGGAAATGTCAGAAGCAAAACTAACTCTTCCCCCCCCCCCCCCC
>JAWQUT010000003.1:5190800-5205026 GCA_033807755.1 Ellobium chinense
CCCAGCCTGCTCCTCAACCTATCTACTAATGCAAGGCTGTGTCCGTAATCCTAAAGGTCACAAAATACTTCATGATATGGACCAGAAATTTGTTCTAGCACGAAAGACCAGGAATTTGTTCCAGCATGAAAGACCAGGAATTTGTTCCAGCATGAAAGATCTGGAATTTGTTCCAGCATGAAAGACCAGGAATTTGTTCCAGCATGAAAGACCAGGAATTTGCTCCAGCACGAAAGACCAGGAATTTGTTCCAGCATGAAAGACCAGGAATTTGTTTCAGCATGAAAGACCAGGAATTTGTTCCAGCATGAAAGACCAGGAATTTGTTCCAGCATGAATGTTCCAGCATGAAAGACCAGGAATTTGTTCCAGCATGAAAATAGTGGTCATAAGGAGAGCCAGATCAGATGACTGGATTTGAGACAACCAATTTACACTGACTAGCAATAGTACCGAATCTTTGAATGGGATTAGAAACGCCACGCTTAGCAACAACGTCTGGGATGACTTTCGACTGTGAACTCGTGAACTCTTATCAAGGAAAACAACATTTGTTTCAATCAATTCAAGTCTACAACGAGAGGTTAAACGAACGTTTACAAAGAAGAATTGATTTTAAAAATATTCCTCTCCAATGAGCCTAACAAAGTCTGCCACGCCACACAACTCGGCATTGACGAAAGCACTAGCGTGTCAGCTTTTATGGATGTCGGCGGCTTCGCAATGAAATGCATCTCTAGGTGTTGCACAAAATAATTCGTTCCTTAACCTTTATTATGGAATGACTATGATGACTTGTAGACACTTTCTTTATATCACCAGCTTCGTTATACCGCCAACATTGTCAGGACCCCAAGGCTGGCGGTATAACGAGGTTTGACTCTATGTGTCTGTTTACATTATTTCTACACCCTGACCTTGGCTGACATGCCCCCCCCCCCCCAAAAAGGGGATTTTATATTGGCTATTTAGCAGATTAACAGGCTTGCATACAAGCAGTGATTTGGCCTACTATTAATAGATGCCTGAAACCTTAAGCGCAAGAAGTGATTATGAATAGACTAGACTAGTGGAGGAATAAGACATAGGCCGGATGGCCACCTTGCCCAGATCCTCACGGTTTTTATAGGACTCACGCCTTCAAAATATGAGGAGAAAACATCTGGAGGAAGAGAGAGACAGAGAGAGAGAGAGAGAAAAGAGAGGAGAGAAAGAGAGAGAAATAGAGAGAGAAGAGAGAGAGAGAGAGAAAGAGAGAGAGAAAGAGAGAGAAAGAAAGAGAAACAGAGATAGAGACACAGAAATAGAGATAAAGACAGAGAAATATTGCTCGGACGTTTACTTGATGCTATGGCAAATTTACCTTAAACATAGACGTTGTAAAGTGATGCGACGTTCCGGTAGATCTAGTATAGGCAACATTTCTCTCCAAACCTCCTTAAGCACGAGTTATGAATCAAAACTCAAAATTCTTTACAAAACTTACTGATGCTCTCTCTCTCTCTCTTTCTCTCTCTCTCTCTCTCTCTCTCTCCCACTCTCTCTTTTCACATAATGAAGCGGTCCTTCAATCGTCTCCTACTCTGGGCCCGGCGGACCATAGATCGGCCCCTAAAAGAGACTGCAGAGTTGTCTGAGAGCATATGTTTGAGGCCTGAACCTAACATGATTGACTGAAATAAATTTTGATCGACATCGCATGCTTTGCCCCGGACACCAAGTGACTGAGTATACCACTTTCGCACGTAGATTTCTATCAAATGGAGTGATAGGATCCATTCAAAGTCCATACTATTTTCATAATCCTTATGAAAGATAATCTTTGTCTCATATTTGTCTTGTTTTGGTTTCTTTTTGTCCCAAATTCCAACCTTTCCTAAATAATAATAATACAAACAAGCCAAGAAATCTTATCCCGCCCACATCTACTCTCGTCTATATTTAGCAAAGAATATCAGGGCACAAAGGGCACACTATCTCCTGTTACTATATTATTTGCCTGTCCATTCCATTTTTTCCCTTTTTTTCTAATACGTATTGTTGTTACTAATGTTAATGCTCATGTGTTTCTTTGTAAAACCTGAGTAATAAATAATCTTGAATCTTGAATCTTGAATCTTGAATCCAAGCCAGATACGAACCAAAAATACCAATGGTCCGACTTTTATCATATATTATGCATGTGGCTTCGGCTTACGGGAGATACTTGGACGTTTTGTTATCACAGTACTCAATACGTACGTTCTAACCTTGGAAGGTATTGACTCTATTTCGATTTTAATATTCATTTGAAGGAAGGTACTTCGTATCCTTTTGGTACTCTTCGATATTTTTTAAAACCTTTCCATAGTGTTTCAAGGTAATTCAATCTAGGTCAAACAAACTGTCAACACCTAAATCGGATGTAACAAAATGTTATCGAGGCTCCACAGATTGAGTTTATAATTATACCGATATCGAAATACCTAAGTATCGGAAGTGTCGATACTCAGAAATCATAATACCAACCCGTACCTTTACCCTACCAGCCTCGTTGTCAGGTGGGCACAGTAAAATCACAATTTTCTTACTCGCTTCTCGTATTCATTCTCATTCCTTGGGATTAAAATGCAACTTCATTAAATCTCAACTTTGCCCATGCTCTCGATATTTGCCCTTAGGCCGGGTCGACTGTCGGTCTTTGCTCCCACTACCAGAATCCTCTGCTGTCTGCCTACAGCCTACCTCCCTCGCATTGAGCTGATCAAGCCGTCATTACAAAAAAAAAACCAAAACACCTAAAAACTGTACTGTAAATACTTTGATCTGATCACACTGTCTCGTCGAGACTCTCCAGATTCCAAAGTACAGCTAACCTCTATAATCCTAGGCTACCTCATCGGAAGCATAGCGGAAGTTGCACCTAAGAGAACTTGTAATTACCCAGTGCCTTTAATAGCAATAGAGACAACGGTTTGTCATCTGTATAATGTTGTGTTCAAGCGGAATGTACGGTGACGTTTCTTGTAGCGGGTCGATACCTGAATGTTAAAAAAAAATATGTGTACTTAGTTTTTAATCCCAAGAATGGAAAGTATCTATTCTATTTCGATTAAGATACTTAGTACCGTGTGTACATTTCTATACCATCGATACTTTTCGTTACTTTCGATTGCTTCCAATACTTTCGAAACCTCCGATACTTTCCATGCCTCTGATACTGTCGATAGTTTCGATGCCTCCTCCATTACTTTCGATCTTTCCATACCTCCGATACTCAATCGAAATTCCTGTGTGGCTAAAGTATCGAATCACAGAAACGACACGACCCAGCACCATGTCTTACTCCACGCCCCCAAAGACATATTAACGTGGTAGAATCCCGGATTCATGTTCTATAGAAAAAGCCACTGAAACTTGAGAATGACCTAGTCTGTATATGGAAGCAAGAAGAAAAAGCTAGAGAAAAAAGAGAGTGGGAAGTTTAGATACGAAAAATACATCTTGAAAAGAAAGAAAGAAAAACAAGCAGTAGAAAGAATGACAGAAAAGAAAGAGAAACTGAAAGATTTTTGAAAAAAATAAAACAACCTGACAAGGTCGGTTGGAGGGGGGAGGAGGGGGTTCGAGTGGTGCTCCAACGCATGAGGGCCCATAACGCTCTTGATATGTCCCTCTCTCCACCCCCTCCCCCTTCTCCTCGTCTTCCTTCCCCAAACCAAACCAAACCAACCTAAAGCAAACCAAACTAAACCAAACCAAACCAAACCAAACCAAACCAAATCAAACCAAACCAAACCAAACCAAACCAAACCAAACCAAACCAAACCAAATCACCACCACTTCCTCTCCTCTTAAACCTGAACGATTATCTTCCGGTTCCTTTGCAGCGCCAGGTCACGAAAGAGTGTTGCTACGCCCCTGTCTCCCCCCCCCTCAACTTTCAACCAAACCACCACTTCTTTCATTTCCTCTCCCCGGCTTCGCATATCTTTTCTGGACCTACCCGACCTTGTTTCGATTCCACTGCAGCCGCAGGCAGACATAAATCTTGATATGCCCCTGTCCTCCTCTTTACGAAAAGCTACCAAATCCACTTTCTCCCCTACTGTGTACCGGTTTTGTCCGTTTTCCCAGTAACTACTCCGCTCTGTTCCGATTCCATCGCATTCCCAGGTCCACAGAGGTGCCCCTGGTGCCCCTCGCTCCTTCATCTTAATCACTCCCACGAAAGCTTTATCTCACCACTTACCGCTTTTGTGAGATCCACAGTGGTCTTGATGCGCCCCTGCTCTTCCTCTTTCCCCCACCCAACCATCACCAATAAGACTTCCTCTCACCGAATTTGTCCATAATTATACTCAGTACCTACCCCGCTCTGTTTTGATTCCACTGCAGCCCTAGGTCCACAGTCCACTTGATACGCCCCTGCTCCCCCCCGCCCCAGTCATCAGCACTAGACTTCCTCTCACCACTCACCCAGCTCTGTCCATCTTCCCCCAACCTATCCGGTTCTATTCCGTTTCCGTCGTCCGAACTGAAAATGCCAAATGTCCTTTAAAAAGTACCAGCACACAAAGGAAATGTCGGGGGTGGATTTTCATTATTCATAACAACAGGCAATACGAGGGTAAAACAAAACACAAAACAAAAAAAAAATTTCAAACACACTGTAAAAAGAGAATTATTTCCAGTTGACACACAATAAAGACAAGCGAGAACTGTTCCTTATACTCATAATCTTCGGCCTACTTAGCACTTTAAAAAATAATATCACTGGCAATGAGATTGCGAAATTCTCTTGCTACGTAGATTAGGTTTATGGGCCATCGCGGTAGAGCTTGCGATCAATGGCTTGAGGACAGGCTCATTTAGCTGCTGGCTTGAGTTATTGGATGTACATGTAGCTTTCCTCTTCTTCCTCGTGGCTTGTCGTTATTATATTCATCATCATCATCATCATCATCATCGTCATCATAATCGTCACTGAGAACACTGACATCGCTCCCACCACGACCATCATCGCTGCTAACACAGCCCATCATCATTGTTATCATCATCACCACCATCATCATCATTATCGTCGTTATCATCATCACTGTCATCATCGTTGCCGAGAACATTGAATTCGCTCTTACCACGACACCATCATTGCTAACACAGCCCATCATCATCATCATCACCATCAGTACAGTCATCAGTATCAAAACTGGTGGCAGAAGCAGCAACAGCAGCAACAGAAGCAATTCACCTCTAAAGTTATCATCCTTCTATGATCATAATTTGCTGAAAGTGCAATAAGGTGACACGGATATGAATAGTCTAGATCTATATAAAATTATAGTTTCGGCATGCTTCAGCCTAAATAAACAAACTGAAATCTGAATATAGAAACCATGGGCGGCCTTCTCTGAAAACATGGAGGTAGGTGGTACACAAGTGGTCATAAGAAAAGGTTAATTGTACTGACAACAAGCATTTGATTATCAAGCTGTAGTCGACTAGCTGTCCTTCCGTTGTGGAAGGGTGAATGAACGAAGAGATGGGTGCATCTGCCCTCACCGCTACTGTGGATCGACGGCAAGGCAAGACACGTGATTTTATGTATGTGTGTGTGTGTGTGTGTTGGTCTGTATGTGTGTGTGTGTGTTGGTCTGTATATGTGTGTGTGTGTGTGTGTGTGTGTGTGTGTGTGTATTTGTGTCTGTATATGTGTGTGTTTGTATGTGTAATAATTATATGTGTGTGTGTATGTGTGTGTGCGTGTGTGTGTGTGTATGTGTGTGTGCGTGTGTGTGTGTATGTGTGTGTGTGTGTTGTGTATGCGCGTGCCTGTGTCACTTTATCTTAAGAGAAGAGTAAAATAAATCATATTGATTTAAAATATGTATACCCAGAAACTTTCCTTTTAATACGTTTGATGAAAGCCTATATATTTACACCAGCCATTCAAATGACAGTAGTTACGCAATTACATAATTATAACCTTTTCACTAATGACAACAGCCACAAAAATAATAAATAAAGATAACACTCTTTTTATATTATTTTTATATTGTTTTTGTATAACATATATTATGTGAAGAAGCTCGTGGAGCTGTCTACAGCAGGCATGCAAAACGAAACAAACACAAAAATCATCTTAACAACATTCACAACAAATACCGCTGTACTGCAGTTTCATTCCCTCCCACATAATTCCCAACACCTAAACAATACGTGGTGACATACAATACAATACAATGCCAGTAAATAATAATAATTGTAAGAAATAAAAAACCGATAAAAAAATCAAAAAAACTTCCGTTGCACAATATCCGTTGAGCCGGCTCTTTGTAAGCCTACATGAAACCGGAGACGTACTGCTCAGAGCACAGGCAACATAAGAAGGTTCAAACAAGGAAGAAGGAAGAGAAAATAATGTAGTCAACTTCGCTTATTCGCAACTTCCGCAAAATTGCAGTATTTACCGTCAATCCCTTTTAGTCACCATGTATAAGGAGGTGTGATCTCCCAGACCTGGTGTACACAAATTTTGCAATGTTCGGTTATCCGAAAGAAATATGATTTAGCAGAAGTTGCGATTAAACAGGGGGCGCTATTAAACGTTGCTGCTTGTTCTGGAAAAAAAACACATCTGAGTGCAGGGTGGGGGTAAAAATTTAGAAAAGGGTTATGAAAAAGGGTAAGTAGAGAAAAGAGAACGGATATAGCCTAGTGGGTGCAAAAGGACCACAGACAAAAGTTCCACCTACGCTCCCTGATTCCAGTGACAAGCAGAAGTAATTCGATATTGATTTTATTTATATTATATAATCTTATATGTGTCCTCTTTTACATACATATTAGAGTTATTTTATATCTACATTATTATAGAATCTTTCTCTCTTTCTTTCTTTCTTTCTTTCTTTCTTAATTTAATAATTAATTTATTTTGTAACTTGTTTTCACAAAAGTACAGTCGACAGAGTCACTGAAATACAGAGCGTTCACAATGAACAGTCTGAGCCGCTAGGGACAAAAAAATCGAATACAGTTTAACTCTTTTCTTTCCCCATGTCTTTCTATCTCCTTCTTCCCTTGCATCTTCTTCCCTTTCCAATCGATAAGAAAACCTACAATACATGTACATGTTCCTGGGCTCTCGGTTCTCCGCCTCCCCCCTCCCCCCCCCCCCCCNCCCCCTCCTCCGTGTCACCTCCATTCTGAGACGTTAACTCCATTCTGAGACGTTAACTCCATTCTGAGACGTTAACCCAAGAGTTTATAGAAGTGTCGGAGATATTTTATTTTATTCGCCCTCGCAACACAGGTCGTTCAGGTAAGACATGTAGGCGGGGGCAGAGCTGACTCCTATGACGATCGGAAGTGGGCGAATACTTGAATACTCCGCACCACCTACATAGGGTTGGGTGCATTCAGATTACGTAGCCTTATTATTGCTGGATTTTTTTTTCTTTAGTCTGCTATTTCTACTCTGCTATTCAGTCGTTTACACGAGTGACAGTAGTCAGGGGCGGGCTTAGGCATGGGCGCAATGGGGCCCCGTGCTCGAGAGAGGGGGGGGCGGTTGCGTCGAAGAACGAGAAAATTGTTGTGGCGAGAAAACATGGAAGGATGTGAGAGATTTTAACATTGTCATACATTGTTCCTGTAATGAAAGGGTGCCCTGCATCTTTCTCACATCCAGGGTCCCGGGGATCCTAAATCCGCTCCTGACGATTACTTCTTAGATAATCTATATCAGTAACATCAGAAGGGGGTTGAAATTCCAGGTGGGGGAGAGGAAGAGAGCTGGGTTAAGTCAAAGGGGTCCCCTTTGATAAATGCCATAACAAGATAACAAGATAGAGAGAGAGAGAGAGAGAGAGAGAGAGAGAGAGAGAGAGAGAGAGAGAGAGAAAGAAAGAGAAAGATTCAGTGATATTTCTTAAGTATATCTATGTTCGATTCATACCCCTAATTTTGGGGACCCTATATGTTTTAGAAATTTCCCGTGTTTACCGTAGTGCTTTAACTAACCCAAAGATTATGCATAATGCCTCTGATGCCGTGGAAGGAATCGCTGTTTTGAAAATTAGGTTAGATTTTAATTTTGAAGATAACACTGGTCCGCTGAGAAGTACGAAAAGCGGAAATGATATTCTGTTTTCCTTCCGTATTTTCATATAATCAACTTTGTTAATAATGACTTTTTTTTTTGGTGGGGGAAGGATTGGGGTAGGATCTGACAATGAGGAAATGAAACTGACAAAATAATAAATGAGGCCCTGCTGAGTGCGCGTTTCTCTTATTAGGCTGCGTAAGAGCGTAGTGTGTAGTTAAATCTAGTTAGCTACGTTAGCTGTCTTGTAGGGCAAACACATTATGGGGAGATTCGAGGCAGTGAAGAAAGCGAGACTTTTCCTTCTTATGGTTACAGACCTGTAATAGGATTGGACCCTTTTGTCCTCTATGGGCTATATTAACATTTTGACCTGCCCTCAGAACCCAAAGTTTTAGCTTTCACCCAGACCCATACCAGATTGAAGCTCATTATGTGGCCCAAATTTTAAGACTTACCCAACCCTAGCAAGCCCATTGAAATTTTGAGCTTGGTTGCTATTTGTAAACAGACCCTACATTTCTCACTGGTCAGTGCCAAACCCCTCCTCTTCCGCCTGAGCACACCCTTGACCTGACAGTTCCAGGCCAGGGCTAAATAGTGCCTGGTAAAATAGAGTAAAATGGACACAGATTCCCATGATATCAAAATTCCCCCCCTGGAGCCCTTATTACTGGAAGCAGGGCATGCCAAAAGAGGGAAAAGGGGAGATGAAACATACCCCCTAAGTTCTAGGACCACAAAGTGAAAGTACAATTACAGGCCTGTAACCTTATTCATTTACTTCTTTTTGTGGCTTATTATAGCCCAGTAATTCTTGCATGACGACAGCTTCCTTTGGCTCTGACAAGACCGGTTCGTAAGAGTGAAAATGCCAGTCTGTTTTCCACTGCAGTCAGCTCTATAAGGCTTTACATCCCTGATAAACTTATCCAGGAATTCCTCATAAATTATCCAGGAATCCCATGCCTAAATACCTTTCCACACATGTTTTTCAACTCTTCCTCCAAATTTTCACATATAATAGAAATATGCCCGAAGATCCGTTATATTTTGAGAACTTTAGCAGTGAATGAGGCTACCTAATAATTATTTTAGGCCTTTTTACATAGTAATCAGGGTAGCCTTACCCACCTAACAACAACCACACAGTTTATGCCTGAGAGGCTAAACTTCATCTGTTCCGAGTCTTCAGAAGTATTTGCATCTATCCAAGGCTTTGAAATTTAAATCCAACCCCTTCCCCCCCCTCCCCGTGGCCAATTTTCCGATTTTACAGGAACAGTTTAAAATTGTATACTTTTGTAGCAAGTACTAAAGGCATTTTCATACCCGAAATGGATTCTCTGAATGTTAGCTCGAGTCTAGGAATTACAGATTCTGTTTAATCGCGCTTTCACTAGAATATGGACTCTCAAACGAAGAGGTGGAAAGTGCGATAAAGTGGCTTCATATTTGGCTTTGTTTGCTTGTGTAGTAAGCCTACATGTGTATGTATTGCTTACTAACAGTGTGGCAGTCCCCATCAGCAAAAGTAGGCAAGGGCAGTGGAACAGCCTTCAGCAACGAATGAGCAACCATGGAATAAATATGCTCACTCGAGATGGTGGAAGCAAGAAAAATGCTCAGAAGACCAGATACAGGCAGAGAGAAGAAGGAAAAAAAAATCAAGGCATGAGGATAAAGTGGGTCTCGAACTCACATGTCTCGCCGTCTTTCACAATTAAGAAAGATGCCAAACATAGCCACACCTTGATAGTCTATATCGTATAAGTCCTTCCATCCGTAACTTCTTTTCAAGTGATCAATATGTACATAATTATACGTACATATTATGTACATACTGTGCCACGCCTGCTTCAAACCGTATGTCCAAGATGTTTTTATTGATGAATTTGGTGATATGGGTTTTGACAGCGATCATAATTTGATGATTTTAACGTTGAAGAACAACAGCTCTAAACCATTTGAAAATGAACACCGGACAAAAGGCGGTTGCCATAAACAATATTCAATCCCTTCTCGAGAGATAAACTGGAATATCTTTCATACAAATATACAGAAATATTTAGAGAATTGGGACCCAGAAATGTACTCAGGAGTAGATGAAGTGTGGCATTCATGGAAAAACAGCGTCATGAAGGCGGCCGAGGAAAGCCACACTANAAGCCTACATGTGTATGTATTGCTTACTAACAGTGTGGCAGTCCCCATCAGCAAAAGTAGGCAAGGGCAGTGGAACAGCCTTCAGCAACGAATGAGCAACCATGGAATAAATATGCTCACTCGAGATGGTGGAAGCAAGAAAAATGCTCAGAAGACCAGATACAGGCAGAGAGAAGAAGGAAAAAAAAATCAAGGCATGAGGATAAAGTGGGTCTCGAACTCACATGTCTCGCCGTCTTTCACAGTTAAGAAAGATGCCAAACATAGCCACACCTTGATAGTCTATATCGTATAAGTCCTTCCATCCGTAACTTCTTTTCAAGTGATCAATATGTACATAATTATACGTACATATTATGTACATACTGTGCCACGCCTGTGATACTCTTTGTGTTAGCTACTAGATCGTGACCAACTTGCCTATGTTTCATGAGACTGCACAAAAAACGATAAATCTCTAGACGACTAAATTAAACCTATGCCACGCCAACTCTTCAAACGTTCGCAGTGACGTCATTTCATCGCAAGCACTTTTCGCTCATTCTCAGCACTTTTATAAGACACGGGCTAATTTTGTGTAACAGTCAGATCTCGGTCCATCACACCCTGGGCCTTATCACATTTGTTTAAAGCAATGCTTCTGTGCAATTAAGCGGAGTCCGCGTAGACGTCAGCATTCGTCTGTACATTCTATCCAACTGAAACATGAAAGGTGGAGTTTTTGACAGTTTTTGTAAAATCATCCTTAACTTCTGAAGTTTCGATCGTATTATTACGCAACATTTTTTCCGCAGTTACACCCAGTGCTATCACCATCCAAGCTGGAGAATATTACTGTGTGTGTTTTGTCCTAATTTTCCCTTCCTTTATTTATATGTGCAGTTACGTTGTTTTGTCTATGAGTTGTCATGCATTATCAGTGTTTGATCACCCATATGTAACCTGCGTGAGATGAAATTAATTGAAATTGAACTAAATTAAAGCAGTGCTTCAGTGCAGTTAAGCGGAGTCCACGCAGACATTAGCATTCGGACACTCCATGCAACAGTAACCTGAAAGCTAGAGGTTTAGGGAAATAAATTGGTATTCAAAGATACAAGATTCTTCTTCCTTTTCTGCTTTTTTTTTTTTGATGTTGATAGCATTGTGGCGAAAGATACTTGAGAGTTTGCGTATTGACGATGGGATCTCTAACCATTGTAAGGATTACATTAACTCTGCAATTTGAACGCTACTTACGATGAGTTCAGCACCAATGCACTAATGTAATTCTTACGATGGTAAGAGATACCAATGTTCATGCGCAAGCTCTCAACAGGCAGAAGGCTAATCTACATCTCTTGTAAATGGCAGCGACATTATAAGTTTCTCATGGAACTGAAAAAGTCCATGAATGACCTGGTCATCTGGGGTAATAATAATTTAGTGTAATGTCGCATGTGTATGCATTATCCTTAAAGATGATCTATAAATATCATTAACCTCATTGTCATAAAGATGGTTATTATTAAGATCTAACCACAGAATAAAACATACCAGGGATGGAAACCAAGATGTGAAGTCACACAAATAGAGTCCTTTTGTATCCATGGCAACCACATTGTTTATCTATGGCTGCCGCGCAGCATAGCAATAGTCAGCATAGGACAAAACGGAAACTGTTTCTTAGCAAGGAAACTCGAAGCGGAATGTTATGAAGCTCCAAAACAATGATCAAAAATTTCAAATTTCTTGGACAAGACGCAGCCCTTCTATGACGTTGTACCCTAAACACACATAACACGATTCGAATCATCCTGAAAGAACTAGTCAATTGTCTCTTTGGTAGATTTTTTGTTGGTTACATTTGTGGACCTAACTAGCACAGTATCTATCTACACCTGGTAAAGAGTGACTCAAACAACTGATAGGGCATAAAACGGGTACACACCCACTGGTCCAAAGTTTAAAGGCGCCGACACTGGAAGAAGAAACCGATTTATTCTCGGAAACATAGACGTGTTATCCAGATATGAACTAACAACGAAGGTCAAGAGGGACGCTACACGGTGACATGCTCTTGAAAGACGCAGAGTGTCTCTTCACTGAAGGAGGTGTGCGTAGGTGCAAAATAGTGCATTTTTGCATTGCTTGAATTCTCAATTTTGACCCTGTTGTCGACTGGGAGCCCACAAGTGCATACATAACACCATTTTGTGCTCTTGTGTGTGTGTGTGTATGTGTGTGTGTGTGTGTGTGTGTGTGTGTGTGTGTGTTCGTGCCCGCGCGTGTGCGTGAGAGAGAGAGAGAGAGAGAGAGAGTGAGAGAGAGAGAAAGAAAGAAAGAAAGAAAGAGAGAAAGATGGGATCAGTCTGTTTTCGCCTCTTTCTCACTCTCTCTCTTCTTTCTTTATTACAGTTGGCACGAAAGACAGACAGACAGACCATGTAGACAGACAGACAGTCAGACAGAGGAAAGGACGGACGGACGAGCGGGCAGGCGGACGGACTGACGGACAGACAGCCAGAAAGACAGACAGAGAGACAAACAGACAGACAGATGAACGGACGGACAGAAAGACAGATGAGATAGTTATAGATTAGACCAGGAAACGGACAAACAGGCAAACAGGTAGGCTGGTAAATACAGTAATAGAGAGAAATTGGAACTGAAATTTGCTTACTTATTGTGGTCCATTTGCCCAGAGACAAAGGCATACAATCAAGTGTATTACTGTACCACATCTTCGACAGAAATTCAGTAGCACTCCATACTCTCATACTCTCATCATCATTCAGCTGTATGAGCTAATAAGTCACGTGTATATCATCCAGGATACGAGGACACGCTAGACTAAGAACAGCCGGCTGTAGGATAAAGGGGTATACGCATCTCACCAAGGAGATATTGGTTAACAAGAAACCTGGCCTGGGATTTTCCATATCACATTTCTCTGAAGCCGCCTTTCAAAGTGCATTTTGCTGTAGGATAACGGGGTATACGCATCTCACCAAGGAGATATTGGTTAAAAAAGAAACCTGGCCTGGGATTCTCCATATGACATTTCTTTGAAGTCGCCTTTCAAAATGCATTCTGCTGTAATGGGTTTACGCATCTCACCAAGGAGATATTGGTTAACAAGAAACCTGGCCTGGGATTTTCCATATCTCATTTCTTTGAAGCCGCCTTTCAAACTGCATCCTCTTCATTTGCCATCTGCGGATAAGTCGGGAGATTTCGTCGGGCTAAGTTGGAAGCACCAGAAAGCCATACTGTGGAAAAGGCAAGACAAGATCGTCATTTTTTTTCCGTGACACCGTGATTAACACTTAACTCTTTAGTTGCGGAGAAGTCTTATGATTACTTTAACTTAATTTTTAATGTGTAACTTTTGTTACCAGCAAAGTGCAAGGAATTGTGTACTGGGACCTAAGTCACGCTCGTTCAAAGACTAGGTGTAGTACAAGATGGAAACGGAACACTCAGTAACAGAAGTGGGGAGTGAGCTGACACAAACAGATGCTCACACTAACTAGAATAAAATGAAAAGTGCTCAAGAAGACAAATGCAGAGAGAAAATGGAAGAAGGAAAGAACGTGCTGTGGTGGGAATCGAACTCGCAAACTTTGCGTCGACACCCATTGCCTCGCCGTCAGTCTGGACTCAGGTAGAGATGTCTGTACACGACCACGCCGCCACTCCAAAAAAAAAAAAAAGGCTTAGTGGCCGCGGTCTTTCCCGACGCTGAACGGAAGACTAGAAGTAGTAGCGCTAGGCACGAGAGTCACACACACACCAGAAACCTCCCAAACACTAAGGTTTTGAACGGGGGTGCATCACGAGAGTCACACACATCACAAACCTCCCAAACACTAAGGATTTGAATGGGGGTGTATTCTAGTTTACCATATTGGGAGTGAATGGAACCACTCCCAGCCGTGGTTCAGGAAGCTGTCCGAGATTTTAATATTTAATATCTGCGTAAGGCAAACCCCCCC
>JAWQUT010000003.1:5205038-5207538 GCA_033807755.1 Ellobium chinense
AAAATGCTGTCTTTGCCACCTAGCATTTAGTACTTAAACACAAGAGGATTAAGAAAAGGTCACAGCGGCTTCAGGATACATGAGAGCACTCCAAGGGCTTGAATGAGAAAGTATATATCTAGACCAATGGACCCAGAAGAGGGTTGGCATTTATGAAAGGGTTATCACCAATGTAAAGGATATAATGGAGGTTTTGAAGAAAAAAAAATTGCCACATTTAGCTTCTCAGAAATTAGCGTAAGTGACATGGCATTCTGCTTAAGTCGCTCTTATGTAGACTTTTATCCTGTAGATGGACCAAGGTTCTTGTCTCTTCTGTGCGTGCAATTCAGATTCCGGCCCGACGACGGCATCTTCCTTATTTCGCAAGGACAACAACACCGCATCTCCGTACTACCTCGCCATTTTGTCCAAATTTTGGGAAATCACTTGAGCGGTTAGTCCTTTTCTCAGAATGGTCCAGCTTGACACCTGCGGTGATTTTTTTTAACAAAGTGCCTGATCCACTTCTTAACAAATTCGTTCACAGGAGAGACTTTTTGTTTTCTTTTAATGCTGTAGGTCTACTAAGAAGCTAATTATCAAAATGCCCTATGTCCTCTAAGAAGCGAACTATTACAATGCCCTATGTCCACTAAGAAGTGAATTATTACATTGCCATATGTCCACTAAGACGCGAACTATTTTAATACCCAATGCCCACTAAGAAGAGACCATATTAATGCCCTATGTCCACTAAGAAGCTCATTATCAAAATGCCCTATGTCCACTAAGAAGCTAATTATCAAAATGCCCTATGTCCACTAAGGAGTGAACTATTACAATACCCTATGTCCACTAAGAAACAAACTATTTTAATGCCCGATGCCCACTAGGAGGAGAACCATATTAATGCCCTATGTCCACTAAGAAGCGAACTATTACAATGCCATATGTCCATTGAAAAGCAAACTATTTTAAAACCCTATGTCTACTAAGAAGCGAATTATCAAAACGCCCTATGTCTACTAAGAAGCGAATTATCAAAATGCCCTATGTCCACTAAGAAGCAAATTATCACAATGTCCTATGTCCACTAAGAAGCGAATTATCAAAACGCCCTAAGTCCACTAAGAAGCGAATTATCAAAACGCCCTAAGTCCACTAAGAAGCAAATTATCACAATGTCCTATGTCCACTAAGAAGCGAATTATCACAATGTCCTATGTCCACTAAGAAGCGAATTATCAAAATGCCCTATGTCCATTAAGAAGCAAAACATTACACTACCCTTTGTCTATTAAGAAGCGAGTAATATTATGAAAATAATGAAAACCGGTCAGAGTCCCTATTAATATAGCTGGATTTTTATTTCCAACGTTTTTCCAGTCCGATAACTAAATAGAAAATAAGCTGACAATAAAGGCAGCAAATTCCATCTATAGTTCAGTTGGTTGTGAAATAAAGACAGTCGCCCTATTAAATCGACATCACGGCCTGCCGTTCTGACCATCTAGAAAGACCGGCCGAATTCTTGAATGGTGGGAGCAGGTCGTATCTTCGTCGAACATTCTTTTCTAGAAGCAGGTATTCAGTTAAAATCTGATTTTATAAAACTTAACTTTAGTATAGTCTTTATAAAACTTAACTTTAGTATGGTCTTTATTAAACCAGAGGTTATGAAATTGTACAGTATCATGAATGAATGCATTTTGTCATGCGAAATTTAAGTCAGCTGATGCTTCAATAAAAACAGACCGTAGCCAGCTCATCGATGGTGTTCTTTATCTAGGAAAATTTATGCTGAAGTATTTTTGGTAGTCTCCGAACAGGACAACTACTCCAGTGGCCGTATGCGTAATCCATACGTCAATTAACGTACTACTAAACCAAACCCTGCCCTTAAATCTAATCAAGCACACTCTGGAGTGTCTCACTGTGGTTTGTTATTGTGGTGATCGCAAAAATACCATCACTGCACTCTGGGCACCTCACTACCAAACCAAACCCTGCCCTTAAATCTAATCAAGCACACTCTGGAGTGTCTCACTGTGGTTTGTCATTGTGGTGATCGCAAAAATTACCATCACTGCACTCTGGACACCTCACTACTAAACCAAACCCTGCCCTTAAATCTAATCAAGCACACTCTGGAGTGTCTCACTGTGGTTTGTTACTGTGGTGATCTTAGAAATATCACTGAACTCCGGACATGTATGTCCACGGGGTGCTCCCCCCTCCCCACCCCCACCCCCTTTCCGATCTCACACAGCCGTAAAGTTTTTANGATTTTACCGAATCGTAAAGAACACCCGAAGAGTTTCGTGACAAAACGCCTTAAATACCAGATGAAGGCTGTGGCAAGAGAGGCCAGATAAAAATTGTGTTTTAAACGAAAGGTGAAAATTCACACATGAAAAATTGAAGAGGAGATGTCATACACCGGATGGAAATATTATGCCTGTTATTTTATTAAATACTCCTACTACTGCCTCAAGATAGCTATTTTGTCTACTTTAAG
>JAWQUT010000003.1:5212538-5252605 GCA_033807755.1 Ellobium chinense
TTCTTTGTGGAACATTTTATCAACGACATTGTGTCGCAGGAGGAGGATGTGGTAAAAATCAGTGGAGTGTGTGCTAATACATAATAATAAATGAGGCAAAAATATAAGCACTGGAAACACCATTCCCAAATCGGGGCATTTCTTTCTAGCTTTTCCACATCCATTAAAGTCATCATGGCTTACTTAGAGACTGATAATTTCGTTGCTTAGAATCCCCTTTCGTGCCTGGTCGCCCTGGTTATACTCACAAGCTCCAACACCTCTTCAACTCAATAAAGATATACATGTAGACTGCTGTGGCCGTCTGCTTAACCTTGCGTTCATTAACATTTTGCGATAATTACAGTATCTAGTAGTGCAGCACTTCTGTTTTGGGATTTTCCCCGTGGCAACCGCAGAGCGTTAACTAACGTAAGGATTATGCACACGGCCATAGGTCACATAGAGTTGGAGATCTGTGTGTTATTAAAACAATCCTTGAGAAATCAATGTACGCCTTTCCAAAGTCTTTCGAGAGTCATGCACTAACCGTTCAGTAATGGTACAGTAGACAACGCTAAAAACGAAGTCACAGAACCGTTGTACTGCCTTCTGTTTCCCGAAAAAAAAAAGGAGACTCTCTTAATCGGAGAGCAAGGCAACAGAAGATCTTTAGAGGAAGACACCCTTGTCTAACAAATGTTTCTGCCCTTCCTTCATTTGTATCATCAAGGAAGCTATTTATTTTTTTGTGTTCGTGTTTTGTTTGTTTGTTTGTTTGTTTATGAGTGTATTGCCCAGTCGAAGGGCTGAAACACTTGTTAGACGGGGGTATCTTCCTCTGAAGATCTTCTGTTGCCTCGTTCTCCGAGTGAGAGAATTTCCTATATATATTTTTTTTTTTGGTGGACAACAGTTAAAACGATGTCCATGGAACCATTATTCTGTCTAATCAGAGTTTCGGTTTAGATTAAAAAAAAACAACTGGGGGTTGGGGGAATGGACAGTGCTTCCTGGTCTCTTTCGTTTTTGGGGGATTTTCGGTTTAACCATTTTCAAGTTAACCTATGTCTGCTGTAGTAGCAATAGCAATAGTCTTGACGTTCTTTAAAGTTGTCTAGTGCAGATCTAACGTCCTCCGACAAACGAGCTTATGTTGGTTTTCCCACCAGAATCACTTTTTTTTATTCGCACATTTTTTTTATCTTTAGGCCAATACTTATCTCCCCCAAAAATATTTCTGCAAAACTGCGAATGCCTTTGATGAGGTAACAAAAAATTGAACACGAAATTTGTTGAAGCAAAGAGCTATATTCAAATAGACCCATTCAATATTCTCAAAAACAGTTTTGGCAAAGATTTTCCATAGAATGATATTTTTTGTATATCTTACCACCATTAATATTATCCTTCATATTATAGATAAGCATAAATATTTCATTTCAATATGTTAGTATGTGTCCTCAGTGTTCACCATTTTGAAATGTATTTTTGTATTTGTTTGCATTGCTCTAGTGCAGAACTCTGCCAAAACTAATAAACAGAATTGAATTGAATTGAATTGTCAAATGACGTTAGAAACACGTCCCTATCTGCCGACTGGTCTTGAACACCCGTCGGACACGAAAGACTAAAGATTTTCCCAGTAAGGAGCCGGTTCGGTCTGTCTTCTGGGCGTTTTCTGGCACTGGCCTAAATCCGCCCCTGTTCACCCTCGAGCTTGCCAAGGAACACGGCGACGACCTCGGAATGACTGTTTCTCGGATTCCCTCCCATAAAATCCAGCGAACCTTCCCAACTTAATCAGGGTTTATTTGGATGCTTTGATATGTAACACCACTTGTGTAACTGAGATTTGATTCAAAGTTGACATTTTCAACCTTTCATAACATTGGCCTACTTCCTCAATTTTATTATATGTGAAAATTTAAGACCAGAATAGCGCCTGTACAATATTCCTATTAGAATAAAAATAATATTTATTTTACCGCAAAATGACAGCATTTCTTTTTGTGCATTTCCTGTAACATCTCACAGATGGGAGTTACGGAAGTGTTGGTTGCACAAAGGCTTGCATTTCATACATCCAGTTGAAAGAAGATGATCAGGTTTACTTTTCAAGAACGTAAAGGATTCAATAACTTACTCTGGCAGTTAATTTTGCCAGGCCAGCTAACACTTGCATCATGCCTTACAACAGAATTTTCTAGCATTCGCTGCACATCATGAATACGAATAGATGTGCTTTGGAATATAACATACAGTAACTTTCACATGCAAAAGAAAGAAAACAATATTGAACCAGCGCATGCCAAAACAGCGCATCAGAGAACAGAAGGCACCCACAGAAACAACGCGAGATGTTTGTTCTAAATTAGAGCATTGCTATCGGGAGACCGACGGAATACTCTGCTTATAAGACGATGGGAAACTATTTCCTAATACAAAATTCTAATTTTATAAGAGATAAATATATCGTATTTATATAACTGACTGGAAATTCAACAGTTCCTAGCTCGTGTTTATTTATTTTTAATTGCAGTATTTATAGGTTGTTTCAGCTTCTTGCTATATTCAGTGTCTGTATTATAATTAATTTGCCGGCTTAAGTTGTAAGCTCGATGCGAAGAAAATCTTCTGGGATTATTTCAAACGGATGAACACACATTACATATCAGAGACGAAAAATGGTTCAAATCCAGTAGGGGCAACTTCAGGGACGATGAGAGAGAGAGAAAGAGAGAGAGAGAAAGAGAGAGGGAAGGAGAGAGAGAGAAAGAGAGAGAGAGAGAGAAGGAGAGAGAGAGAAAGAGAGAGAGAGAGAGAGAGAGGGGGGAGGGAGGAGGAGAGAGAAGAGGAATGAAAAAAGGAAAAACAAAATAATAAGAGTAATAAGAAGAAGAAGGAGGGAAAGAAAGAAAGAAAGAAAGAAAGAAAGAAAGAAAGAAAGAAAGATAGAAAAAAAGGAAGAAAGAAAGAGAGAAAGAAAGAAAAAGAAAGAGAAAAAAGAAAGCTAGAAAGAAAGAAAATGAATGAGAGAAAACATCGTGTGTTTATTGGACCATGGAGAAGAAACTGCTATTTAAGAGACAATGAAGGGTAGATAGATAGATAGATAGATAGATAGATAGATAGATAGATAGATAGATAGATAGATTTTTACGTTGGTTTTGGATGCAAGATATCCTTGTCGCGCAACTATTCAAGTCTCTATAGAAAAGACACTGCTCCATGCAATCCACTTCATGCAACCCAAAGCCTGCCAATTTTTGAAGTTCATGGGTTCAGCTCTTAGGCTTTTGCTGTGGTATCATGGATATAGACATTTTACTTTCATTCCACACTCAACTCCGGTGTAAATCAGCACTTGGGGTTTGGGCCTGCGAAGTCTCTGGCGCTGCATCCCGGCGACTGGCTATGACTTTGTCTAATGATATTTTGTAATGATAGTTTGTGAAACATATTGTGACTTTAAATTTACAGTATTCTGTGTCCTTGTGCATGTGTACATTTGATTATAACTGAAACATATAACAATGGACGGCATTGTAAATGAAAAGATATTCCCAACGGTGTACGTAAAAATGATTTTTTTATTTACTCTTATAGTGCAAACAACAAAATTTCTTCATAGCATCCAGTTTTGTACGAACCTTCTTCAACCCCACCATAGCATTCTAGAAAAAGTATCTGCTCACCTGAGTCTAAACTCTCACAGAATCTGTATTTCGAAGATGGAGTCAATAAATATGCTTTGAATGAAGATGAAATTGTTTTCTTTCTAGAACAGAAAAGATTTGTTAAAACTAAAGATTATTAACGGAGAAACCCCCTTCCCCCTCCAGGTGCGCGGACACCGATCGTGAGCAGACACAGGACTACTCCTGCCTGTACTTCCCTAACCCAGAAAATGTTGACCTGGCCCGGGTGACATCGATCTTTTTTCTTCTCTTCCATTCCAACTTTTTTCCTTTTTCGCTTCCGCCTTGTTGCTCTTCCTTCTTGGCATTTCGTTCCCTTGGTATTCTTCCGGGCTACCTCTGTTATGTTTTTGAAGACCAGTAGAATACAGTTATTATATTTTCGTATCCAAATACAAAACAAAGGGATACTCACAGAGGGAAGGCAGCGTAGTGGGGGCAAGGGAGAGAGGTGCACATTGGTAGTGTAGGAGGCAAATAGAGGAAGGGCGTGGGGCAGGGGGCATTCTTGCAGAAAGAATTACATCAGCTATGGGAGGCTGGGATAGTACAAAAACAAAGAATGTGAATATAGGCAAAAGGAGGGACTTCGTATGCTAAAAGTGCTTCTGTGATGAAGCCTGCAGAGAGTTGTGCTCAGGGTGTATCCAGACCTAGCAGATGCTATGCGCAGAGAATGAAATAAAGCTCAGATGACATGCTTACGTGTTAAGATTATTACTCTCTCCATCAACCTTCTTTCCACTTAACCGGCCTTCGTAGCTATACAATGTGCTCCGCGCGTATTACAAATAAAATTGCAAGCATTTTTCAGGCTTCACCACTCGGCATGAGTGGGGGCTCTTGCCTCTTTTACGCACTGTTTCAAAGGCACCCTAGGGCATAGTCGTTTTATCGGGGCATATTGCCAGAGTTGACTTATGACATCGTATTCCGTTTTCCAGTACCTTTTCTCTCTGAGAATCATCTGTAGTGCCCACCGAATCAATTTCGCAAAGAAAAAGGTTTGTTCTGTTACCGCGCATATGATTTTTATGATGCCATAAGGAAGGCTTGAGTAACTTAGATTTGGTCCTTGCGTCAAGAGTTATTCCCCTTGCCCGAGCAGCAGAGGCTTGTGGCAAAAATGATGACGTCATTAAGCTCCAGCAACTACAGGCACCTTAATGCATTATGCAGCTTTAAGTATATTATATTGTCCTTCCTCTCCCCCTCCTATTGCCTCTCCCCCACTATCTACGCTAGTGTTGTTACATTTAATTCTCTCCTCCCACGGCTCGACCTCCTCGCGTTGAAACTATCACGCCCACTGGAAAGATTAAATCTATACTTATTACAGCGTCGCCAGCAGCGCGTGGCCCAGCATTGGTGTAACAAGGTCATAGGCATCACAGTTGTTAACCTTTCTTAGAAAGCCAATACGTGTATGATGCAGCTGTGACATCACACCAAAAAGAGAGAGAAAAAATATTTGTGTAGATGTAACAATTGTGAGTGGGAGACATGAATTTTGTTAAGACAGGTTATGAGAAGGCCACAGTTGGAGCATTTGGTTATTACTGGAAAAGTGAAAAATAAATAGGAAACTCTCTTACTCGGATAGCGAGGCAACGGAAGATCTTCAGAGAAAGATACCTCCGTCTAACAAGTCTTTTAGGTCCTTTGATTTCCTGACACTCTGAAGAGGCTGGGCCAATCTTGGGTCATGACTCTCAAGTGTCCTTCTGTTGATTTTTTTTCCCTCGCAACCTCCAGATCCTTAATTCCTTGCTTCATAATTATCATCTCTGCTACCATGAAGCCATAGTGGAAGTAGCATTTTAGGTATATTTAAAGTTACTGTACAACATTCCACTGTTCACTACGTTTTGGTTATGACTGGAAAACTGATTACTATCAAAGTGATTTTTTTCTGACGAGAATCTGAATTTCGCAAAAGCCTGAACTTGACTTTCTGTGAGAACCTAATACTTCCTAGACCCTCATAATAGTTTTCTAATTTATGGGTGTATCAGTCTAGAAGTCTACAGTAATCCGAAGACGTTACATGATCGCCAAACTGGCAACTTCGAAAATTCGTCTGAAACTCTGATTACATAATCCAGCGACTGATAAAAATCAATTCATCGATACTCTCCCTGGATAAATGTGTATCTGGAAATCGGAAGTATTTGGAGATCAGATAAACGAGTGATTTTGTTGTAGCCATAAGACGTAAAAATGGCGAAAATCTGCCCTCAACTTCCTTCCCACCTTCTGTCTTTGTGCGTTCTAGACCAGACAAAAGTTACTCACCTCTAACAGTTTGAAGGGAAGATTTTACGAGTAAACATGAGCGACCAGATGTATCCATTGATAAACATACTATAATCGAAAATGCCCAAATAATAATGCGTAGTAACTACTGGAGAAACATGATCACATCTGCTTTTCCCTTGCCCCCCCTACGCAAATTATTCACTAGAAAGTAATCAGCCCACTGACAACCTGTGATCTCTATTGCGTGGGGAATAATTTTCGCGATTCATGTTACACTCAAGAAAATTAGAAACCATTTCTACAATTATTGTCAACAAAGTCAGAGGACGAGGTGAGAGGACATTCTGAATGGACAAGAAAGTTGTGTGGGTGCACAGTGTACTGGAGAACTACTAAGGTGAACAGCTAACAAACAGAAACGGAGGTCCAAGATCGCCAACTTCATGTTAGAATAAGACCTACAGAAGAAGAAGAAGTAGAAGAAGAAGAAGAAGAAGAAGAAGAAGAAGAAGAAGAAGAAGAAGAAGAAGAAAACAAGAGGAAGAAGAAGAAGGAAGAAGAAGACGAAGAAGAAAACAAGAGCAAGAAGAAGAAGGAAGAAGAAGAAGAAAAAGAGGAAAAAGAATAACAAGAAGCAGAAGACGGAGGAGAAGAAGAAGAAAAACAAGAGGAAGAAGAAGAAGGAGAAGAAGAAGAAGAAGAAAAACAAGAGGAAGAAGAAGAAGAAGAAGAAGAAAAACAAGAGGAAGAAGAAGAAGAAGAAGAAGAAGAAGAAGAAGAAGAAAAACAAGATGAAGAAGAAGAAGATGAAGAAATAGAAGAAGAGGAAGAAGAGGAGGAAAAAGAAGAGATTTTTAATTATTGTTTCGAGTGTCTCAGGTGTTGGAGTTTGAAGTAAAGCCTGATACAGTGAGATACTTGGGACTGCAGACAGCGTGGTTGTACGGCCTGTGAGACTTTTCAAAAATTAAAGACTGTAGGTGTTAGGTTGGTGAGTTAAATTTCCGGGTTGGGCGGTTTGAGTTATGGTGCCCGTGGGAAAGACATTGTACTCCTAATTTCCTATTTGAGAAGGTGAGAAGGAGTAAGTGGCATTCAAGTCGTGGATGTCCGTAGGGAATAGGGGGCAGAGCGCTGCTCTGCGGCGATTGACTATGTCACAGATTTGGTTTGTGATAATCCTGTAGTAATATGTTTTATGTGCAATGGTGTTTGTATATGTATTATTATGAAAGACATTATGTATACCACTGTATCGCACCGTAAAGCATATTTCTTTAAGGATGAGTAACGGTAAATTAATTTTATCTTTCTCGTTATCATTTCTTAATGACGAAGACGCACTTTTTTTTTCCTTCAGAATTTGATGTTCAGGAGCGTCATGATATCTTTTGTTGCTGGGAAGGGTGAGGAAGAGATGCATTATAAGTGCTGAAATTATGCAGCTGTTGCTGTTGTTGTCAGTGATAATGATGCTGTTTTATACGTCTAAATATTTTGGGGTAGTAGAATGTTTTCCATTTGCATGTCAGGATCAGCCAGGCTTGTCTGAGGTATTACTTCCTCTTGAGAGACCTGGAGCTCCTAATTAATTTAGGAAGCAAATTGAACCAGGTAAGGGATGGGACACACAGTGAATGGGGAGATAACTAATGAATCATCAGTAACCTAGCAGTCGAAAATTCCAAAAAAGAAAATTAGACAAGGTCGACCCCTTGATTTTGTCACCTGAACGTGTGTGTAACAATTACTATTAAGTCAGACTTAGACGTTCTTCCTATATCTGTCGTCTCTGTACCGTAGCTTCTTGTAGTGAGCAGTACTCTCTATAAGAAGACAGAGAACTAAATAAAACATCTCTTGGGTAGTCGCAACTTCTCCCTTTCTCACTTTCTCTACCTTCAGTTGCGTAACTGAATTGTTGGACTTCGTTTTCTTTCCAAAGGCATTGTCTGGTAGTCTACCTCACTGCATAGGCCATAGAATCTTGCCAGCGCCTACAAAAGACCTTAGTCTCTCGTGACAATGTAGGATTGCGACTTCTGTCACCACACTGCCACCTCGCTGGCATGCAGCAAAGACATCGCTGGTGCCGCGTGAAGCGCGTGACAGCGCGCTCGCGCGACATATGTGTCCACGAAAGGTGTAAAGAGTCTAGAGAGCGACAACAACGCGGGATAAAAGGATGAGGAAGGGGGNGGGGGGGGGGGGGGAAGGGATGGCAAATTGTCACGGCTAACTTGTGTTTTATGATTTCTTTAAGGTGTTCGCTTTCGTCTACCATGACCCACTTTCGTGACACACATCTCGCACAAACTCCCACGCTCAGGAAAATGATAATGAGCTCTGATCGCTGATTGGCTGGATGGCTTAGGGCCGGTTACTAGCTTTACTACAACGCACGCATTATCCCGCCACGGCAGAACCCACACCACCCCGCACTTCTGACCTTTATCAGCATCAGCCCCTACGTTCATTCATGGGGAATCGTTATTGCCATGTGTTCGTGTGGAGGTTGACGTCGCCCACACAGTAAAGCCCCCCCACCCAACTTTTTTTTTTCTCCCTCTTCTCTTTTGTTACATCTGCCCACTTCTCTCGTTCATTAAAAAAGAAATATCCTTTGATAGCATACTCTACCTCCCACACTCGCGCAATGGCATTCTTAAAACATTTTCATTCACAAAAACACTCTCATTTCTAGTCAGCTTTGAAAGTTGTTGGACGCCCACCACAGTGTTAAACAGTGACACACTGTTGTCAGTTCCTGCAACATTTGTTTTAGTTTCCAGGATGTCTCTCCCTCTGATAGTCAGACAGGACTGATAGTGTTCGTTCGTGGAGGCTACATGGCATTTTGATTTCACGCTTGAGTGTTTATTTGTTGTTTATTTTTATTTGTTTTCATTCGTCGAATAGTTTTCACTTGGTGATAGTGGATTAAAATACCCCTGATGTCACGCTTCGATCCATGACAGGTATTTTTATTGTGTTAATATGTGTGGTTGTTTATATTAAACTGCTCGTGAAATGTATGTGCCTCCAGTGATAGACCAATCTAACTCAGATGAAATGAAACAATTTTAACACATTCGAACGGTGTCTCAAACAGAAGTTCTACAGCACCAAGTCTAAATAACTACGTTTTCGTATGTATGCTTTTCCTGACCGGTTAATCAATCACATATCATAATTAATAATTTCAGGCATTATGATCAGGTATAGGACCGACTGTACTGAGGGAGCTTAAAACAGTCATTATGTGTGACTGAATAAACATTGCGTGTTACAGTGACTAATGTTTTACCTTTTACTGATACAGGAACAATCTGAATCTTGGCAGATCAGATTCTGGCAATGAAAATAGAATGTACTCCGTCTATAGTTCAAACTGATCAAATACCTATGTCCGTTAGGTTTGTACATGATATCACGGATCTATTAGGAAATATATAGGAATCACTTCACAAAATTCACCTAATGCAATCACATTTCGGATTGGGAACTTATAGCCGTTAGCAAGGGGTTACATGTAGTTCCCAATGCCTGTAACATGGAGGATGTGTGTAAACAAAATAAATTTCGGATGCCCTAGCAAGTTTAGTGTGTTATCTCAGCAATCGCTGGCAAATTGATATCCTAACAATGTCACAGCTCGTCGCTTAACAGAAATTGTTACACAGTCTTGTTACGTGTATCACTATCAGTGATGTCAACATAACCTACTTTGTAAGTAGAGCAGAAAATCTATAGTAGCATCTAGGGTAGGGCTTCGATTTGCGATGTAAGTTGCTACATTATGGTGGTACAGACCTTAACTTTCATCAGTAGGCCTAACTCAGAGCATATTTTGTCTGCCAAACGTGACAGTTCACTTAGATTAAGTGATGGTTAACGTTGATTAAGTGACAATTCATTTTGGTTGTTAGTTAACTAGTGAGTCATGCACGTGTGACATGTGAGACATTTGGGGCAGTTATACCTGCAAATAGTAAGCACTTCAGTAAGGAGAAATTCTCATGCAAGTTGGGAATGGAGAAAACCGCTCCGACCATCTTTCGAAATATCCGTAATTAGACATCATGTCGCTCTTCGATTGACATTTCATAGGTGACCGCGGACTAAACAAATCTCAAGCCGATTAGTGGTTAGGTATCAGCCGATGGTCTTGTGAAATAAGCAACGATTCAGCATTTATTTATCTCCTATAGGTGAGCAAAAATCGAGTAAAATACCCTGAGAGGTTATATGTGCGTGTGCGTGTGCGTGCGCGCGCGCGTGCGCGCGTGTATGTGTGTGTGTGTCTATGTGTGTGTGTTTGGTGAGGGGAGAGAGGGAGAGATTTGGGGAAAAAGANGGGGGGGGGGGGGGGGGGGGGGGAGACAGTAGGTCTAAACTGTAGAGATTTCTGGGGAAATATTATTATTGTTTTGGAAAGTACTTCGGAAGGGAATTACATCCCTTTTTCTACTGCCCCCGTTTTGGTTTTTTTTTCTTTTTGAACATTTTCACAGCGCCATTCCTCCCACTTCCACCTACGTCCTTGCGGCGGAAAAGATGCGCGGGCGTACTTGTCTGGCTGCGTTCGGTTCGCATTGACAATGTCCGAAGGTCACCCTCCTCCCCCTCTCCCCTCTTGTTTCAAAACCACAACAGTGGTCGATAATGTCGTTGGAACTCATACAAGAGCTGGGCAACTGGAGAAGGAACAAAACTTTTATTGGTCTCTGGAGGGAGGAGAGGGGAGGGCGAAGGGTGACATTAAGGTTAATTATAGTTTTAAATCTGTTTTTCAATGAAGGAAAAGGAAAGGTAAAGAGAAAAATAAATGACCGAAAGTGGGACAACTGTTTTTTTCTCCCCGATTTTTACCCCATTTCTTGAATTGCACAACAACATGACACGCAAATATAAATCTGGGAAGTCCAGCGACACTGTCTCCTAACTTTGATCCGATTAACAAACAAGAAAGTTTAATGGGGCGAAATCGAATTAAAAGTCAAACTTTTTAATATTTTTTCTTAAAGCGAAAGTATTGATGAGATCGTCTTAGATTAGCAGCAACTTGGGTTTACTCTCGGGCCGACCATTTTTGATGATTCTGGTCACTCGATGGCCGTTGGTCGAGGATGCTTCACGTGTCTTATGACCTATCCATATGGTATACAATCTCTAAACCATGACTTATCATTAATATCGGGATAAGCCACGGCCTAGCCACGGCCTAAGCTTTAAAACTTCTTTAGAACTACGTGGTTTGAGAGTTCAGTGGTGGGCTGGCTAAGAACCGAAACGATTGCTATAGTGTGCGAATTGGTTGTTACTGTGAATTTGAAAAATTTGATCTATAAGGTGTAAAATTTTAATTCCATATGTTAAAAGCTTAAAAGCACACAGTAAATGCGCATGCATACACATACACACACGAAACAGTTGCAATGAGAAAACACGTGGGGGNGGGGGGGGGGTTGGCACTATTGTGACTAGAAAGAGAGTGGTAGGAGGTGGGGAAGGAGAGAGACAAGGACATGCTCTCGATTGAAGTAAATGTGTTCGGATGTCAAAGTGACTTGTGACTTTCTGCGATGTACTAAAAGGTGACCTACACTTTGGTCGAGGAGGATCATTCCATGGATATGGTCAGTGTCCAAGCAAAAGCAAAACCAAACTTTTGTTACTGCATATGTTGCGCTCATGCAACTTTCAGCCCGTACGGTGTCGGAGCATAATAAATGAATGATATAGAAAAGATTGAAATGTATACGTGTTAATTATGTTTAATGTTCATTACAATGCTGTGGCGTTTAATCTTCAATTGCTCAATGGCGAATTTAATTTCTGAGAGTATTTACTGCTGGAGGAAGAGAATCTACGGTTATTTATGTGTGTGTGTGTGTGTGGTGTTGTGTGTGTGTGTGTGTGTGTGTGTGTGTTGTTTTTTTTCTGGGAGGGTGGAGGGTAGGATGGGGAATGGGGGGATAGTATGACCCCGGTTCAACCCCTGATATACCATGGCTTGCCTTTTATTTTTGTCATTGCTCATTATCTGTTGCGTTGACCATTGACACCAAGTTGTAGACTGACGTTTTTATGTATTGTGCGGTCTCGCTTGTACGCAGGTAGATTAATTTAATTGTCTCGGACAGATGAAAGGGCAAGACTGATCAACATGTTATGTTCAATGGATATACGTAGTTGAGGGCAGTGTCCGCAATTTGGAGCATGCTGTGGATTTATTATATTTAGATGATTATTACAGACAGCATGCCCATTCTCAGGTAGAAGGGTTTGCTTTGTTTTTTTTTCCGATAAGTTACAGTTTAGCATCACTGAGAATTGACTCTTACTATGTCTTAGGGATCTAAGATGTCTTCAGCTAATCTAGCATAAACCTGATGGGCAAAAAAGTTTATTTATTAAAAGTAATCAAGGATTTGTGCAAAAGCACTTTTCATGACTGACAAATGAAGTAAGAAACTTCCAAAGTAAGACAAACTGACAGAATTTCGTGATTAGATCGTGATGGGCTACATGATGATAAAATAATAATAATATGGTAGCTGCTGTGATTGCTCATAGCTGAAGTTTGTTCGCTTGGCTATTTTTAACAGTTAGCACCTAAAGATTTTGATCATAAATAATACTGAGCAAAGTTTTGCTGAAAGCCAAAAATTGTTTAGTTTCGTGCAGCAAACATAAGGCAAAGTCATTTAATATGTATCTACAAGCGAAGTTATACCTGGAGGGTAAAATCATAATTTAGGTGTGTTAAAGGGTTGGTGGTTTGAGGGAAGGTACAAACATGAAGATGAAATTCATAATTTAAAAAAAAAAACCAAAAGCAAAACTGCTTACAGCATAGCGGTTACAATATTAAGCATAATATTTGTTCGGAGCATAAATAAAAATTCTGACTAGATTGTAACGAAAAGGGTAATGATGTCCTGCATAAAACGGTCGCTATGAAATTTCCTGAAACGTGCAGCTGACCCGTGTAAACTCATGGCATGTCAGACTATCTCGCTGTTTCCTCCCTTGGATCAATTTCTCCACTCAAAATTCTTGATTTTTTCGCCAGTTTTACTGCATGCCAACTTTTCTTCCGTTCACTAGTTGCGCTAACTTCTCCACAATTGACATAATATCTTGCTATCCTACTTTCTATATATGACACCATATAATTATATCACACTACTCTGATTCAAAAAACGGGCGAGCTTAACGGGGTCGTAATTGTCCCATCGCGCCCTTCGCCCCTGACAGAGTCTTATTCGAAGATTCCTTTCTTCATAATAAAAACCTTGGCACTAATTTGGCCTTTGTTTAAATCGAGTTGACATTGGATTTTCCCCTCGGGCCTGGTCCTCCCGACACATATCCCTCTCCCCGCCCACCACAATGCACAGACTGCGGGGGTGGTAGCTGCGCTCCTGGGTGTTTTAGTATAATATTATGTTTTGTAAAGAAAAGGCATGACCCGGTTTCTGAGCAGAAAATCAAAGCCTTGCGTTCGTTTCTAAATTTGGTCTTACCACATCAAGTCGCGAGACGAGCTTAAGGCCAGCAGAGAAGCAGAGGCTAATCTGGGTAAGTTATATGTAATTGTATAAAGGGGAAAGTAATAACAGGTTTCATGGCATGCAACCAAGACAATTTCATTTCTTGTCTTAAAATAGAACACGATATTCAATGCCAGCACGCTGCGTCTTCAGTAAATTAAAGATAGATTTGGCTTTGCATGCCGGCAGCCCCGAGCAAGCGCCGTGCGGATAGCAGATCTTGCGAAGTCTAGGCCTAATCTACTCTCCTCTTTATCTCTGCGACGAAATCATTCCAAAACAAAGAATAAACAAACCACATTAAAGCGAAACAAATCACCCACGATGCAATGTCTCCATCTCCTACCCCCTTTCCTAATCTGGACGAATTCGATCGAATTCAATCAATAGTTCTAAACCTGAACGCGTTGACGTCTGCTTTGCAGAATGGGGGTAAACTAACCGGAAACAGTACTGCTTCCTTCGATACGAGCGACCGCCCATGCTTTGTGTACTACAGGAATAAAACCACAGTCATACATTATTATATAAAACAATGTAGGCGGAACCCACCCATCTGCATGATTGGGATATATTTACCCCTTTTTATCCCGGTGATATTTTTGCCTCCCACACCGAAAGAAGAAACAATTTTATTAGTCAGCAAATTTTGAACGCCAGGAAATACGACAATGGATCTCTATTTTTAACACACCGAGGACGACCTTTCCTTACACGCTCCAATGTCGAGTGATACACTCCTGACCTCATTAAATTTGGCATTTTGAAGCAACCGTTTTCGCTCTTTGTCATTACAATTATTATAGGCTACTGAACATTTTTTTTTCATTATTCACCATCATCGTTGTCATTTTCATCGTCATCATCATCGTGAGCAATATATTAATTTTAGAGTAGTAATTATCATAATCGTTCTAATCACCATTACCACTACCACAGTCACGACTATCACATCACCATGGCCATCATCAGCATTATCACCATCATCATCATCACCACTATCTTCATCATATTGTTATCACCACAAATACTACATCAGCGTCAATATCATTAGCATCACCATCAGTAACACCACTGCAACCAACATCATCACCACTATCATTATCACCAGCATTATCATCATCATCATCACGACTGCATCACCATCGTCGATAAGTATTACTACCACCACCACCACAAACATTTACAACATCGCATCGCCACTTCCTTAATCACCACCATCAGCACCATCAACACTAGTCCTCGCACTGCCACCACTACCATTATCATTATCATTGTCATCATCATTACCACCACCACCATTACCAGCTTTACCATCAGCGTCACTGCCACTAGCGACACCACCAAATTCATTAGCACCACAACCACCATCATTACCGCCATCATTATCAACATAACCATCATCACTGTCACCATCATCTACATCAGTGATACCACCACCATATCTATTACCACAATCATCACCACCACCATTTACATCAACATCACCACTTCCTCATCACCCAGTCATCAGCACCAACACCATCCATCTCACTGCCATTACCGCCCACCACCACCACCACCACCACTACCATCACCGTCATCACTATCACCACCACCACCATCATCATCATCATCATCATCATCATCATCATCATCATCATCACCTTCTGTCACAACCATCACCACCATCATTATCATCAGTGTCACCACCACAAGCATCAGCACCGGTATTATAACCCCCACTAACACAACCATCATCACAATCAATATCAACATTACTATCACCACCGTCACCGTCACCTCCATCAATACTATCACCATCCTATTACCACCACCATCACCATCATCACCACCACTATTTATAATATCATCATCACCACTTCCTCTATCACCCCGGTGACCATCATCACTGCCACCACTACCATTATCACCATTGTTATCATCGTTACCACCACCATCACCGCTACCACTATTACCATCAGCATCACCATCGCTAGCGTCACCACCAATATCATCATCATCATCACCAACATCAACATCGTCTTCATCAAAGCCATCACCACCATGCCTATTACGACAGTCATCAATACCATCATTTACATCACCACCACCATTTGCTCGATCAACTCTCATCGCCACCTCCAACACCACCTCTCGTACTGCCAACACCACGCCACCACCATGATCATCACCACCACCACCACCCTATCACCATCCTCATCAACATCACTGTTACCACTGTCACCGTCACCTTCATCAATACCATCATCACCCCATCCCTATTACCACCACCATCACCATTATTTATAGCATCATCATCACCACTTCCTCACTTACCCTAGGTCACCACCACTACCACTCATACTGCCATCTCCACCACCATCACCATCACAAATACTACCATCGCCACCAAACCATCTGACAACATCATCATCACTGTACCAGGACAACTAACATCAGCACCACTTATACCATCACAGTTATCACCACCACAATCATCACTTTTGCCACTACAATCATCATTACGTCCGTCAAGATCATTAATGTCGTCACCATCATCCTAATTCACATTACCACCACCTGCACGTCTACTTCCACCAACCATCACCATCACTGCTATCAACATCTTTACCGCTACCTTGCTATCACTACTACCATCACCTTCATTATCATCATCATCTCTAAAACCCATTATCACCGCTGCCAAAATATCCACTGCCAGTATTATAACCACCACTACCACCACCATCATCATCACCATTATTATCAACATTACTATCACCTCTGTCACTGTCACCTTCGTCAATACCATCAAGATCCTCACCCCTATTATCACCACCACTACAACGAACACCACCACCACCATCATTTACAACATTATCATCACCAATTTCTCAGATCACTCACTCACTGTTACCAACATCATCACCACCACCACCACCACCACCACCAGCATTAGAATCAATATCACCACCATTACTGTCACCATCACCTTCATAATTACTACTACCATTATCATCATCATTACCACCATCACCACCTTCACCACCACCAACAACATCAACAACAACAACAACAACAACAACAACAACAGCATCATCATCATCACAACCACCACCACCATCAATGCTAACACCATTACTAGACACTACCGTTAAGTCCATCACCAACACTATAACGACTAAAACATAAAGAAGAATACCATCGTTATAATCATCATTATTCTCACCATTGTCTTCAGCGCTTGATAACACTAGTATTCATTCTCACCATTCCCATTATGACTAATCGCTTCACATAATCGTTGATAACACTAGTATTCATTCTCACCATTCCCATTATCACTAATCGCTTCACATAATCGTTGATAACACTAGTATTCATTCTCACCATTCCCATTATGACTAATCGCTTCACATAATCGTTGATAACACTAGTATTCATTCTCACCATTCCCATTATCACTAATCGCTTCACATAATCGTTGATAACACTAGTATTCATTCTCACCATTCCCATTATGACTAATCGCTTCACATAATCGTTGATAACACTAGTATTCATTCTCACCATTCCCATTATGACTAATCGCTTCACATAATCGTTGATAACACTAGTATTCATTCTCACCATTCCCATTATGACTAATCGCTTCACATAATCGTTGATAACACTAGTATTCATTCTCACCATTCCCATTATCACTAATCGCTTCACATAATCGTTGATAACACTAGTATTCATTCTCACCATTCCCATTATGACTAATCGCTTCACATAATCGTTGATAACACTAGTATTCATTCTCACCATTCCCATTATCACTAATCGCTTCACATAATCGTTGATAACACTAGTATTCATTCTCACCATTCCCATTATGACTAATCGCTTCACATAATCGTTGATAACACTAGTATTCATTCTCACCATTCCCATTATCACTAATCGCTTCACATAATCGTTGATACGTCTCGGTAGTTGTCTTTTTCATGATCAGTGTCGTCATCAAATTATCATCATAGTCAGTATCGTCATTATCGTTAATAATCAGTTGTATATTCATTATCGTTATCGTCATAATCTTCTTCAAGTAATATGTGTTTCTCAAGAACAATCAGTCAGCTGTCTGAGTTTTCATCATCATGTTTTATGAGAGTCATCATCGTTATTATTGATAGCCACATCTTTTTTATTCTGCAGCGTCATTAAACTACCGTCATCACCACAATCTTCATCATTTCCATCAATATCACTACCATCATCATCATCATCATCATCATCATCATCATCATCACTTTACCACCATCTTTTCCGTCATCACCACCATTACCACTGTCATCAGAAGTCTTCCGAACATGTATCATCATCATCCAATTTTTATCCCACCCTTGTCGTCAGCTTTATCATCACAATCATCATCCGTACCACTGTCATCATCATCATCATAAAAACCAGATGAAGAATTTCCGAACTGGCCAGCCACCACCAATCTTCTTAGATAATGAATACTTTTACATTTTAAAGTAGCCGGCCTGCCAGTTTGTAAGATGAATAGCTTGTCAGATGCGTAGTTTGTCGGATGAGTAAGTGAGTGAGTCAAAAGATGGCAGCGTGACCGATTAGCTTGTGAGTTGTTCTCTCAATTAGAAGACTCCAACGTCGAAGATTTGTGGGCTTGATTCCCAAACTGGACGGTGTATACCATAGTGGACTTTGTTTACGAAATATGCTGGATTTTAAAAGGCCCTATCCTTGCTCCTAACCACCCGCATAGGCCCTTATGCCAGTCCCATGATATTGTCCTTAACTTATGCATGAATCTTAAACTAGTGTAACCGGATGGAAAGGCATATAATATTCATTTTTTATTATTAAGGGGGATGAATGTGAGCCCAGTCTGATGAGTTTATTTTTCAGATGTTACATATTATTTTAGGAAAGTGTGTCACCAGGGATTTTACCAAATTACTGTGAAGGATCAATTTTGAGAAGAAGGGTCGAAAAACCCCTACACTAGAAAATTTCCTGTCCCTACCGGGAATCGAACCCAGGGTCTCTCAGCTTGCAAGTCCGAACGTGCTTCCACTACACCACAGGGACGCTAACTTCACAGGAATTTAATTCTTAAATACCTACAGCCTGAATCGGTCCCTAACTTTCACGTGTGAGCCCAGTGTTCACCCATGACCCTGACACATTTCCCGACTGCTCATACTAACTTAAAGAATAGTCACTGCTTAACACTAGCACCGCACAAATGTCATATTTGGAGTTCCTTCATGCTCATTATTATAGAATACCCTAGTCTAGAGTTTGGTTTAGGATTCGGTTCAGGATTAGAAAAAAAAGGAAGCACAAATGAGAGAATTTCGAGACAATGATAATATCTAGGAACTGTCCGAGATTTTGTTTTTACTTTCTTATCCCAACCCCTAACCCTGCCCTCTAACCCCAAATCAAGCACTGGGCGGGAGTGTCTTGATATATTGCTTACGAATTTTTTCCGTAGTTCCGGGATTAACAAGAGTGCAATGTGTACAAAAAGCCAACCAAAGATAATTCTCGGAGAGAGAAAGAATACTGGAAAACGGAAAATTAGCTTTGATGAGCGTCTCCACCTTCAGTGCCTTGACAGACGAGCTACAATTGTCGCGCAGTAAATTCTGCGCAGAAAATATCGTTTACATTTGTGACGGGCGACATTTAACGCTACAGCTCAGTTCAACATGGACGATCGGAGAGTCAGGGTGGCTTTGGTCATGGTGAGTGTCGCNTTAGCTTTGATGAGCGTCTCCACCTTCAGTGTCTTGACAGACGAGCTACAATTGTCGCGCAGTAAATTCTGCGCAGAGAATGTCGCTTACTTTTGTGACGGGCCACATTTAACGCTACAGCTCAGTTCAACATGGACGATCGGAGAGTCAGGGTGGCTTTGGTCATGGTGAGTGTCGCGGCGTACCAGAATGTGGACGACACACATCTGCTACGCTAGGACTGAAACTACTGCCTGTCGCTCGTGTGACCGCACCCATTTGCCACAGTGTATCTCCAGACTGCGCAGTAATTCCTGCTGCGTTTTTTACATCTCGTCTGTCAAGGGCCTTAAGAAGACTGTAATTTATGAAGACTCGCGATGACGTCATTCTAGGTCATCCTGAGGACAGACCCTTAATTTTGCCTTGAACCAAAAAGTAAAGCATTTCTATGACAGTGGGGAAGTAATGCATAATATCACCTTTTATAACGGCTGTTTATGCTCGTATTCACATTTTTGGCAGCCCTCGACTGTCGACTAGCTCACAGCCATTTTAACCCATATCACTTCCACTTCAGTCAATAAAATGTAAACATTACCAAGAGCCAGATAATATGGTGGAGAAGTTTCGACCACTTTGATAGTGGAGGGCTGGCAGTGGACTATTCAAGCAACAGACAGAAATATAAATTTAAGGAAAATGCTTAGGTATCTAAAATATAAGAAACCCCATAAAGATTGTATCTGCCGCTCCTCTCCCCTTCCAACGTTTTCCCCTTCATATTTTACCGAAAAATGAATGAAGAAATGCAGCGATTGCGGAAAGCCTCTACCAGTGGGAAATACCTTCCAAAGATACATGTAATGGGTAGCACAGAATATAACGAAATACATGCTGTGGTGAACATCCAGAGACAGAATAACCCCATGAATCCAGTGAAACGGAGCAAGTTACGAGAAATCCAGATAAAGCACAAAGCTTAATGAGAACTTATAATATACAATATCCCAACCATTTTCAGGGAGAAGTGTCCTGTACTCTCCCTCAGCACATCATTGAATAATTGCAACTCCTCTTAATCACAAACTCCTCCCAGTTCACGATTAGTTGAGATAAAGTGGAGTTCAAGGTACAATATTATGCAAAACAGGCAACAGGTGTGATTTTATATCGCCGGCTCAAAAAGCTTTCACTGATGTTTGTCTTGGAGCTATAGTTTCGACTCGAAAACAAAAAGACTAACGACAGAAAGTTTTCTCCTGTGTATCTGGGCTTTATCACTGTCTTAATTCTTGAATGAAGTAGTATCATATTACTCTCATGGTGTCCATATCTCAAAGTGCGGGCAATGAGCCCTTTTCAGCCGTTATGCATGGAGCTATTATCCGATCAATTTTACTTCCGGTAGCTCAGAGGATGATAAACTGCCTCATGCTACCTTTTTTTCTTTGTACAGATTGTGCATCTTAAAACTTCCTTATTGCGCCGAAAATTATGCTCAAACTTTGCCTGACGTTGTGCATTGTTTTAATAGGCGGTTGTGCCGAGACTTTAGAGTCCGTACGAACATTGCCGATTAGTAAACATTTTGAGAATCACACCGTGTAGAAAACTGCGAATCTGTAATTGTTGGTGTTCATGTGTATGATGTCACCACATTGTGCTGTGGCCTCAAATTTCTTCACTTCCGGAAGAATCTTTGGAAAGAGACAGAGCGCGACGAATTATGTCTCGAAGATTATAGGGAAAGAAATGAAAATGACAATTGGGACTTTTATTAGGGAAATCGATTCACAGTTCCATACAATATTATAATATCTCATTCATAATGAAAACACATAGAACAGCAAACATCATGCATATAGACACATATTATGACAAATGAAACGTATACAAAATGTCACTGCTGGTTGTCTGCAGCGCCCTGGTTTCCCCCTTCCCCTCCCGCGAGCTCTAAAGCCAGAGACTTATTTATATCTGAGTCGAGCCGGGAAAGAGGAATGAAATGCCTTTTTCAAAGATAACACAAAGTAAACCGCCCGGCCCAAGAGTCGAACACACGAACATTAAACTTGACAGTCTTCAGTTTCTGATTTCGGCTCACCAACCGCATGACCACGCTCCCTGAAATCGCACGAGAATAGCTGGGAGACGCCAAGCAACCATAGCGCAGCAAGAAGACACAGCGCCCGAAATAGCGAGGCATAATTTGGCTCAGATGGCACTGGTTTGTTCGCGCTATGGAAGTTTGTCATAGCTTGACGACGACCGATCATTCTTCTGTGCCAGAGATCGCGTCGCATTGCCAGTGCCACCCAGCCACTTCTTCTGGAAATTCTGCGAAAGTTTGTTTTGCCTGACATACTTATCAACATGAAACTAGCAGATGTGCTAAATTGCCCTCGTGATTATATCTCAGTGTCTGCTGCACCATTTCGCGTTAGATCTAGACTATTTACATCTCTTTATTCCCGGTTGCTGAATTCCTAGAACTGTCATTCTGCGAATGTTTGCGGAAATTCATGGTTGGCTTAGATGTGGATACAACCCTCTTGGAAATACCTTTACCCCTTGCCTCTCTAAAATCTCATCACCTCCCCACGGATGACTGTCCCCATTCTAGCAAGCTTTTCGACAAAAGTGATGGCAAGGCCTCTCTTGCAAGTCCCTTCATTCTTGAGATATTTCAATCTCGCCGGAAGTGAATTTACTCACCCGCGGCGCAAACTTTTTTTTTCTGAACACTAGAGAGCTCTAGCTAAAATTGAGACGGTTCTATGTCCTGCAGGAAGTACCCCTTGTAACTGTTTGATCGATCTCCTGAAGTTTTTGCTTCGTACAGATCTATTTTCGTGTGTGAAAACAGACTTTATGGAAATTCCAAAATTATAAAATATTAGTAAAATTATATTGCTCATCAAGCAAAGCAACTTCGAATGTAAATGCAGCTATTAGTCATCAGCTTTGGCAAAGATTTTTTTCATACATATGCCACCATCACGCGCTGATCGATCAGCTCATTATCTTGTTTTCATGGTTCCAATGTGTCAGTGTATAAGTCATAATCACATCTTTGTGTGTGTATGTATGAGTGTGTGTGTGTGTATATGAATGAGTGTTTGTATGTGTGTGTGTGTGTGTGTGTGTGTGTGTGTGTGTGTGTGTGTNGTGTGTCAGTGTATAAGTCATAATCACATCTTTGTGTGTGTATGTATGAGTGTGTGTGTGTGTGTATATGAATGAGTGTGTGTGTGTCTGAGTGAGTATATCTGATTGTGTGTGTGTGTGTGTGTGTGTGTGTGTGTGTGTGTGTGTGTGTGTGTGTGTGTTTTAAAACAATCTTCGCACGGCACAATGTTTCAGTTTGTTTCTGACGTTCTGAAGTTAAAAAACACATTTCTTAGAACATGTTTGTTCGCATAGAAATGAAAAAGTCATAATAATATTCTTCATAACATATTTAGACTAGGACCTTCTATTAATTCTTTTCCACTAAGAGAATATCAGTGAGCAAAAATTTTTGGTTCTGTTCTGTTGACACCTACGTATTTATTTTTGCAAAATGATTGTGTACTTGCTATTTATCAGTGGTAAACGTGTTCTTTGACATTTCTTCCTGATTAGCTCAAGTAACTAAGCTTCACGTTCGCACTGAATATAGATTAAGCTTTACGTGACCCATTCTCTCCAAACCCCTTTCAAGTTCTTACAAATTCATTCATACAACTTTGAACTTCAGCCTTTGAACATTTTCAGTGACGTCATTATGGGTATTTCCTCAGCACCTACTCCTCTGACGACATAATATTATTCAACGTGATGTCATTAAGTCAGTTGTTTTAGATATAAATCTGTTAATCTTCTGACGTGCAGTTGACACTCAGATAAAAGTGGGATTAAATTTCAGCTGCGGTGGTGCCAAATATTGCTTGTTTAATCTAGCAGAGTCTATATGTGGATTTCCAAGCATTCGATCGTTCCTCCGTGGCAGATTAAATACTAGACTAAATATTCCCAGCAGAAATGTCAAGATTGAAACCTGTCCCTTTTTTTTTTCGGATTAGCCGATTTTAGCGTAACCTAATTTTGGACCCAACACCGCCGGGAAAACATGTCAATGTCCTCACCTGTCCTCCCGCAGGTAACTCACGACGCTGTACCAAGAATTCTCTTGATTTTACCACCCATCATCATCATCATCGTCATCATCATCATCATCTTCATCATCATCAGCAGCAGTAGCACCAACATGAGCGTCATCACTATCATTATCACCACCTTTATTGATATCACCACTGTCACCACCCCCGTCACCACTGGTACCACAGACGTCATCGCAAACACCGTCATCATTACACCACCATCAAAATCACCAGCATCACTATTATCAATATAGCCATGATAATATATCATCGTGAGTGCAATTTAGCACCCTCTGTCTTGTTCTGACATCATTTCTCCTCACCATGGCGTCATCATTTGTAAAAAAAAAGTGTCATTCATACTCGTTCTTACTCTCTTTATTAGCATCATCATTTCCACCATCATTGTTACCATTGCAGTCATTACTAGGGCCCGATCTTCCTCATCGCCACATTGTGGAGAAATAACCCTCGACCAGTCAATAAATTATTATAAAAATCGTGTATATATTTATTTATTTACCTGGAATATACAGATGAAAAAAAAATTCATTCGCATAGGCCTTCCTCACGGATAAAGTCAAATACAAGCGAGTGTATCATACAACAATAATTCAGATCCGTTTATTAAATCAGGAAGAGTTCACAACAAATTGAGCTTTTTCATTCATTGAAATGCTCCAACTCAGGTACATGATTTTTCAGACACTGAAGGGCGATTCATTGTTTAGACTGTCAACCAAAATGACTTAATGTATTCTTTTTATTATGTAAACACTGATTTGCATCGTTAACTGAAATACATGTCAGTATCGTCTTGCTGCGACGGTAGACACGGTACCGGATGCCTACTAGTCTAGATCTACTGCTTCTGTCGTTGTGTTTGAGTACAATGTTTGCCAAATGATGTATCATTCGTTTTGATGTAAAAAGGCTGAAAAATATTCAAGTACCTTTGAGTGGGCGCAGCTAGTGCACCAGCTGTGTTAGATCTACACTGTCTGTTCCCTAATGGAGTAAACTTTTGTCTGGAGGTTTGTTTTCTTACATTTTTTAGAATAGTGATATCAAAATGACCTCGACTATGATTTTGAGAAAAAAAAAAAAAGACTGTGCTAGTGCCGAACGTGTTTGTGCATTGATTACTTGTGATCCCCAGCACCGTGTTGCACTTATTAACAGTATGCAATAATTATTCTCATGTCCACTCTTTGCTTTTCTGCCCTTCGCTTGCATAGATCCATATTTTTTGTTTGCAAGGTGTGCACAGTGATATCCATCCATCCATCCATCCATCCATCCATCCATCCATCCATCCATCCATCCATCCAACCACCTATGAATATTCAGTTATCTATCATTTAATAGCAAAATGAATGGAACCACAATAGGCGGTACTCGGGACTGTAAACGTTGTTTTGAAAGCAAAATACGGCTTTCTGTTGCCAGTTCTACTAATATATATGTGATGTCATCCGTAATCTTCCTGCACAAACCTTCTTGCTTCCACTTCTGAAACAATGGTATTATCTTTAGAGGAGGTGTATGTGTGTGTGTGTGTGTGTATATGTGTGTGTGTTTGTGTGCGTGTGTGTGTGTGTGTGTGTGTGTGTGTGTGTGTGTGTGTGTGTGTGTGTGTGGAGGGGAAGGGGTGGGCACGTAAGGTCATTTATCTTTTCTCCCACCAACCATCTGATAATCTGGTTGGCACCTGGATTTGATATAATAAATATTGCGAACAGAATAAGCAAAGTCTGTGGTCAGAATTCAAGAGTAGGCGACTTCCGCAAACGTTGAGAGTAATGGGCATCATATTGGAACATGATTTGAACTTAACCGCACAGGTCGTTTGAGCTGATGAAGTGTATGTTCATAATGCACAGATTAAATAAGTTGGTATCATTTTCTTCAGAAGATTAAGCTCTTTCTATGCCATTATTGGAATTAATCTCGAAATCGAAAACCATTTTGTGACGAATTTGCTCTTCTCATTCAACAGAAAAGTTGTGTGACGTCAAATTTCCTCCGAGCCTTTTGTGTATATTGGATTGTTACGTTGTACATCAACATGAATGTTGCATTGTCCGAGTGACCATCAGTTACATCCGCGCACGTCGCTAGTCTCAAGTCATAGATATTCATTAGCTCGAACATATCTGCGGCATCTGATGTCTTATGTCGTTACAACCTACAAAGATGACTCGTTTATTATTATTGTTAAACTGTCACGTCCTTAAAATTTAAAATTGTCTTTGCACAGGCCAGGCTGCATATTATAGTACTGGGTCTGCGTCATCACGAGGGTCACCAACCAATCACAGCCGGCGTAGATGCTGACTGGTTGCTAAGCACCGTGATCCGGGCGGTAGATCCCCCCCCCCACACTGCGCCTGCATCAGCGCGGGCTAATTTCAAATTTCTGTAGGCATTGACAACAATACAGTACAGCATGAACCAAACCAGGCACGAGACTTAGAAAGTCTGGAGCCCCCATTAAAGCCCAGACACGGTATATCTCACTTCTTCCATATTTCCAGCAGAGGTGTGAAGGGCCCATCGAACAGGGCACTGAATCTGTATGATAATTAAATTAATGTGCCTGTGGCTTCCGGTGAGTATGCAGTGGTGGCTCTTTCTATCTATTCGGACTATACTTTGTACCATGCGATTTTCTAACACCATTTGCGCTGATTTCAGTGCTTCCTTTTTTAATCGCTTACTAGCGGTCTTTTAGACTGCCTCCCTCTCCGTTGGATTAGCTGTAGGTTTTTTTTTAAAATTTTTAGCTTGACGTGGAGAATAACGAAAAGAGATATTGTGCTTTATCTTCTTATGACGTTCGAAGCAGTTCTCTTTCTTCGATCTTTTGCATGAATGTGCCCAAGTCTTGAGTTCTTCCTCGTGCTTTAAATATTATTTCCTTTTAACGGTATGTCATAATTTGTATTGTAACTAGTCTATCAAATCCTCACCTGACTTGGGTTGATTTGCACTGATTATCTAAGATCTGCAGAATAAGGGTTTGCACAGGACTTTCACAGCGTTTACTTTGAGGGTTTGCATTGGGGGCATTGGATATGTTCGATGATGATTTGTGACAGAGCAGTGTTGGTTTCGGTCAGTATTACATATGTATTATCAATGTTTCAGCTTGACGTACGGGTAGCATTATTTTGTGATGGGTGTAGAGATAAGGTCCTTTCACGATTTTTATTGTTTTTGGTGTACAGGAGTGTACAGAGAGAATTTCTACTAGGCTTAATTTCCAGCGTGGGCACACTGGGGATTGGCACTCGCCATACAAGATGTCGTAATGAGGGTTTGGATATGTGGGCGTACATAGTAATGTGTGTACTTTCAGGGGTTCGCAGTGAAAGAATATACAGCTGAGATTTGCAATGGGCGTTCACGAATAATGACATTACGATTCAACTGTAATGCGTCATTAAAGGGCGGGTGGGGTTAAGCCTCACCAGTCTGATAACCTTTCTCCCTATCTTAATTTAGCGAAATATTTGGGAAAAAAGATAGCTGGCTCTTCTTGAAACCCTTGACAAAAAGACTCAAGCTGTGACATAAACGAGCAGTCTTTGATTAGCAGTACTAGGGGCTTGTTGAGATTAAGCCAAGCCAAAGCACAAGTTTACTCCCCTCCTTGACGTAAGACCACTGTAGGCTGCACCGCACAGTGGGTTGAAGAGACGGTGACCTCCCGTAAAACAGCGCCCAAAATATCTCTCTCCAGTGAACGTTTGGTAGCCGGTCGTTATTTTTAGCCTGGGGGTTTCCAAGTTAGGTGAAATCACTATCGCCCATAGCGTAGGCCTTACTGGTTTCGGAATCGATTTACAGGCAAAGGGATCTTATAATAGAAAATCTACCAGTTATAAATACCGGACAGGTTAGTTCTTGGCTGCTTTCCACTGCAAACAGATCTAAGTAAGTCAAACTTACTGCTTTGGGATGTTATGAATAAGGTTTAGTTTGAGCATAGGGTTAAAGTAAGTGCATTTTTTTTTCACAATTTCTTGATTGTTTCACTATTTCGCTAGCCTAATCTAAATCTCAACGTAGATTTGTATACTCTAGACTTGATGTAGATCTACGTAATTAAGTTTTTGTGGCTTACTTTTTTATTATTTTCTTCCAGTGGGCGTTAGTGTTATTTGTTGTTAGATCTCTTTTAATTTGAAGTTGGGCATAGCTTTCATTCATCGGAATTCCAAACCACAGAGGTGCAGGAAGATCATTTTTAATTTTTTGAGGGTGGGGATGGGGGAAGGAGGAGGGAAGGAGCGATGATAAGACGAACTTGAATAATGTTCAGCAACCAAAAAGTTGGATCATACACTGTCACGATCTAGTTAACCCTCTTAAGTCCCAAGAGTAGTAATGTTACTACAGTGACATAGCCGGTTCTTTTAGATGTTTTGAGTAAATGGTTTGGATCTTTCCGACATAATTTTTATGCTGTCTGTATAGACTATTTATTGTTATGTAGTAATATATGTGCCATTGTACTTTGGTTCTTCGAGGAGTCATGTCTACATATCACTTGTTATGGAAACACCAAGCTCATGTGCCACATAAGGCACAGTGGGTCTTTGAGGGTTAAAGCTCTGACATCCGATCCTTACAGTCGGGATATGCAAGCCCCACCCACAAATGGCCGTAGCCACTGTCTAGACTCAGATGGCTTTGCTTTCGTAGTTCAAACGCTAGACGTTTGTTTTTTTTTTAATGCCCGTTTCGTTGCCGTAACAATGGGAGGGACGATAAATTAGCGATTTGAAAAGTTTCTATACGTTATGAAATGTTTTACGGAAAAACATCATCGCTTCACGTGTGACCCGCCCGATGAAATTCAAATTAGTCCCATCATGCCTCTCACCTCTTCGTATACCTGGGGAAGGCCTTTAAAGTTTATGGCTGGATAAAGTATTTTTTTTAGGACGTATTCTGAGCATATTACCTGGAAGGTGAAGAAGTAGTATAGATTTAAAACTGAATAATGTGAGTCAGTATTCCGCTAGGGCTGAAATTGTCACCGGGTGTGCAAAATGGGTGTTTATAACATTCAATATGACTGTCACCACGTCCATTTTTTTTCTCATTATTTTATTATTGAGAACTGTAAAGCTTGGAAAGTACTTGTCACAGGGACAACATTTTTAAGGTCTTTCTATACAGTGATTTCCAGACATGAGGACTTTGATGAACGTGAAATTTCACGGACCTGATTAACACTTCTATATTATTCAATATGGCTGGCGTCTAACCCACAGTTTCATTAGAAGAATTCTGAAAGCACTAGTCGTACAGACTTAATTTTAAGGCCTTTATAGTCCGTTCAGAAACATTCGCCCTTCTTTACACTGCTATATCTCGGTAGTTGATTAACCAAATTCACTGAAACTTGGCACAATATTTGTGAGTACTGATGAACTGATGCCAATATTTCTTCCTTTGAAGATCGAAGCCGTTATTGCTTTCGCTCCTTTATTTTATATAGAAAATGACCAAGGCTAATATTTTGACTTACTTACAGTAGTGAGGTCAATCAATAATTACAGTTATTAGGATATTTCCAATCTTGCACCAAATTCAACAACTTCTGAATACATGTTTACCGCACCACGGATTAAGAATAAACATTTTACCGTGTGCACCGATCTGCACGATTTTCCTAAACGCCTTCCCGAAAGTGGAGAAATCTTGTCTGACTTTTTGTGTCATGGGCGTGTTTTCATCTTAGTTTCTTTTGGTTATCCTGTTTACCTTCTGACAAATCAAGATGAAGATAAGATTAATTACTCTTCAGAATGTTGCTTTGCAGTTAGACAAATATGTTTGTAGAAAAGCAAAACGTGGTCGTCTTTATTGGAAGATTTCTGACCCAAAAGCAAGAACACGACGTGCACTTGGACTGCATAAACGGTCTTCATCTCGGTGGATTCAGGGCACCGAAACTCCAACCACAGGTTTGAAACAAGGCAGGAAAGAAAAAGTTGACACTTTCGACAAGGATGTCATTCGGCGTGAAATTCTCAAAATGCTCAGCACTAAAGAACAGTCTATGAGTTTAGGGTCCTTAAGCATGCAAATTTACACTGGTTTTAGGAAAGATTTTCTGAATAGTTGCGTAGGGGGAGTGCTCCAGTTTGTTGTTTAAATGTTTCCGCCTGTGGATTGCTGCAACCTTGAAAGTCGTGTTGGTACTGTCAAGTCTAATTTTTGGGGCCTAAAACTTCATGGTCGGTTATGATTTACTAAATGCGAATAGTCGAAATTAAAAACGGCTTTATCCTGTAATAATCAAACTATGAAACATCTTGGGTCATCGGTCTACACACCTCACATGCAAATTTCCAAAAAAAAAAAATCAATCAGATAGTTTTTGAGATATTGGACTGTAAAGAGGGGGAAATGTTTCTGAACGGACTATAGTATGGTCAGCATGCATGAGGATTCTAATGAATTTGAGTTTGAAGGGTCTGAACACGTCCTCTGTTTCATAAGAAACCTTTTAACTCTTAACGCACATATAGAATTGTTTCTCTAAAATATTCGAAGCACCTTAGTTTCTTTCTTTTCTTCTTTTTTTTTCCTCAGGTAATTTAATGATACAGATGTGGGAGCGACTAGCAAAAAAAATCTGTCTGCATCTCAAACCTGCAATTTCCATGAACAATATGCAGACAAGCAAAAAAAAAAAAAAAACCAACAAAACAACCAGAAAAAACATCAAAGTGATTATAAGGCTCGGTTATCAACGGTGATAAACTGCAGGATACAGCTGAATAACAATTATCATGTTCTTCTTGAGACATCACTGGAATTAGAGTCTGGTGATCGAAGTTACCATGTTTCACGTTATACATCTCCTTAATGTAGAGCACATTATTGTCCGTGTACGAGATACTGAATGTGCCACAACTGATAGGGAACAAAGTTTCCCAAAACCTCTGCGATCATGTTTGGGAGACAAGTTTCGTTTCCGAGAACATTATCTCTTTCGTCCCTCTTATACCAAGGTTCACGGTTCAGAGGTTTTATTAGGCCATAGGCCAACATCATACAATACAATACAATATTATATGAATACAATACACTGCAATGGCGCATACATGTTCCTCATGCACACTGTTTCCATTCATCTATCGCTCTCTCATCTAGCTGACATCCAGACATTCTAGAATTAACACACAAATCATGACATTACTGCCGTTATACCTCACTCTCTCACATCCATACCGCATGATTGCTTAATAATAATAATATAATAATAATAATAATTTTATTCAAGAACTACCCCTTTACAACGGGGGCAGGCAGGCCGGGGTAACCTGTCTGCGTCTTGCACACACATGGAATAGAACAATGCTGTATACAAAGAAACATTGCGTAAATCTGTATCACATTAGTTTAAAATAGTATCGAACTGCAGTTTCGTAAAATGACTTCCCTAAGTTATCAATTATACTGCAAAAAATCGAGAATGAATTTGAATCTAAAACAAATATAGTCCTTTCCAAATTATTCAGGCTTAAAAATGTATAATACACCCACTCGATATTATTATCCATGCACACTTCATACAGATCTATTCAGAGTATGACAACAAAAATTTCCAAAGCAGGACATAAGCGGGCGTTCCGAATAACCTACAACTATGCATGACGTGCCCTTTTCAATGACAGTTGTTTTGACAGTTGATTAGCAGGAGGACGGTCAATTCGAATTGGGAAGGTTTGAGCCCTGAGAGAGCATGTCTTCTTCTCGGCATAGCTTTGTACTATAGCCATTGTACTCTGGGCACCTTTTCTCTGTATGTATGTCATGGAAGAAAGCCCTTTTGGCAAAGATGATTTGAGGAGTAGAAGCGAGAGAGGAGGTACCTGCTTGATTATGTCATGGAAGAAAGCCCTTTTGGCAAAGATGATTTGAGGAGTAGAAACGAGAGAGGAGGTACCTGCTTGACTATGTCATGGAAGAAAACCCTTTTGGCAAAGATGATTTGAGGAGTAGAAACGAGAGACGAGGTACCTGCTTGACTATGTCATGGAAGAAAGCCCTTCTGGCAAAGATGATTTGAGGAGAAACGAGAGAGGAGGTACCTGCTTGACTATGTCATGAAAGAAAGCTCTTCTGGCTAAGATGATTTGAGGAGTAGAAACGCGAGAGGAGGTACCTGCTTGACTATGTCATGGAAGAACGCCCTTAGGCAAAGATGATTTGAGGAGTAGAAACGAGAGAGGAGGTACCTGCTTGACTATGTCATGGAAGAAAGCCCTTAGGCAAAGATGATTTGAGGAGTAGAAACGAGAAAGGAGGTACCTGCTTGACTATGTTATGGAAAGCCCTTAGGCAAAGATGATTTGAGGAGTAGAAACGAGAAAGGAGGTACCTGCTTGACTGTTTGTTCTCTAGGCATGAGGAAACTTTTGGACACTCAGTACTGAACTTTTTTTCTTGCTCCACATCATATGGATTGCTCTTGAACTGTCCTGCATGATTCACCGTCTGATGATTTTATGTGTAGAGCTCACTTCATCAGATGGTAAATGAAATTCTACAATGATCATTGCAAGACAGTGGACACTTGTCTTGCGAGTGAGCAGCAGTATTTTAGCATCGAAATTGTCAACTATGCAATATGTGAGGTTGTTACCACTAAACAATCCAATTTCATTGTTACTTTGTGCCACATGTACAGCTGCTGAATAATCTGAACAGACGAACTTCATCATATGAGTAACAGACAGGATACTTGGGCAGTTCAGAGATCGAAATGTTGTTGTGACGCATAGACACCTGTAATCCTATTTGAAGATCCGTCGGCTGGGAACTTAGCAATCCTGTTACATTGTCTCTTATAAGGATCATTGGCCGAGATTTGTTGTTGAACTTCGATGAAATCTAAACTTGGAGCGAAACAGGAAAGTCGCCTACAGACCCATGCCTGAACTCTCTATCAATTTTTATGTGGTACCGGTATGAGGGTTTGTTCTTTTTCAAAGCAAGACACTGTGGTTATCTCAGTTGAAGCTATCACTACAATAATGTAGGTTATCGTGACCTTTCTCCATCAAGTGCAGTGGCTGCGCCATTTGGACTCTAAACCCCATAATATTTGCAAAGCCATGAGAGGACAGTGCTGCTATGTTTTCACTACGACATTCGGGCTACTTACTAAGCAACATTTTCTTACATACGATATGAGTACTTCCTCTTTAATAGTTGGGAGCTTGTGCATTAACTTTGCATGTTGGTCGCTAATATAGATGCATTCAGTACCAATGCACCAATGAAATTCTTTCGATGGGAGGAGATCCTAACGTTACTGCGCAAGTTCTCAGTTTCGAGCTAACAGTTCAGCTGAACTCTGTGTTTTTCTGGCGATCTTTAAACATTATTTGGCACGAACGTTTGGTGGCTGAGTTTTCGGTGTCTGTGTTGCCTCGGCCACTGCTGAACTGAACATTCCGAATTGGCACAATGCTGGCTCTACGTGATTTGTGGCAACGCGCATATGCAACACGAGAATCTGCTGTTGCATTTTGTACCCTTTCCCGCATAATTTCACCGAACTTGTCATTCCTCATGTTGCAAAAGTCTGTTGTTGATACTCCTCTTCACTTATTTGATGCTATTTTACACCTCCTTGCGAGTGTCTTGCCTAGGGAACTTTTTCATCATACTCTGAAGCGAGCAAACATGCGGATAATAAAAATTTTAAAAAAGGCAAAAAGAGACCATGTTTTCTGATATCTAACTCCTCTTTCGAACATGATGGCAGAGGGCTGGGACATCCTGTTTATCATCCTCATCACTGTCACATTTAATTTTTCGTACATAGACAATATGCGTTTTAACACTAATAGGAGATGTCTAGCGTAACAATATGCATGATTTATTTAGTTTGATGCTAGAATCTGATGGTTCAAGTGATGTCAAGAAGAAAATGATAACTGCAATTCGGTTATTTCAATGCAATTAATTATCGTTGATATCCGAAGCTTATAACCCATTATCAAGTATTTCTGGCCTCTTTTCACATGCTTATGATTCATTGCACATGCAATTTTGAAATGGAGAAACTGTAGCACGCTGTCAAAGTGAAAATAACAATTGTATTTCTTTGTCAGTCTTCCAATTTGTGCCATCATACTTAGGGTTACCTAAAAAAAAAAAGAAGAGAAACTATAGGGCTTGGAAGTTTTGAGAGATGAGATTCTATAATTAGTGCGATAAAGTTCTATGGTTTACGATGAAATAAGGGATGTGACAGCAGTCAAATCATAATCCATAGTGATGAAGTGCTCAGACCACTGCAAATTTACGTTATTACAATCATCATGCTGGAAAACCTTAGTAGACCTATAGACCTCGAAATTTTGTCTCTGTGGCATGTACTTTCCAAGTTAACACAGTTTTCAGTGAAAAAGTGTCGCGGTGCTGCCTTTTTTTTTTTTGGAGGCCGAATTTTTGCACATCTTATGAAATTCCAACCATACCAGTATATCAACTATGATCACTCACTCAAAAAATGTCCGCACTTCTTTTCCATCTCCGCCAGGAAACTTCTCCTGACGGTTTATTAAGATTACTCTAATTTTGTGATCAGCTTGGCTTCCACCCACCAGAAATCCGGATCAAGGGGGTGGGGGAGGAAGAGGGAGCGGAAACACGAAGATCCCATACAAAATTCAGCTTCCTACTTTAGCCTCACCAGAAATTTGGACCATGCACTGCCACAGATACAATTCTGCTGTTAAGAAGACTCGGAGATGATAAAAATATTACTGTGTTATAAGACTTATTTTATGGACATCCCATCTAAGTCAAATAACATTTGTAGTTTTAGGAAAACAGGTGTGCCGTTCCATTTTTTTTTTTTTTTAAAGTCAGGTTTACGATTGGCAGTTAGAGCATCTAGTGCAATATACCTTTAGTGTAGAAAGTAATTACTGGAGAATGAAATCAAACTGGTGCAACATTTCATATTGCGACCTACACAATTTTTTGACGTTGCAGAGGATACAATGACGTAGCTTGCAGCTTATAGTTGCCCTTAAGGACGACAGCTACCGAGGGACGTTGAACTTCTGGCTGCAGTGGCCAAGAAAATATGCCGCGGCATGGTTTTGGTGAATGTCATGTTGATTTAATTTGCAGAAACAGTCAGGATACAGCTCATATTTTGGTCAAAAATTCTATTACCTTTACAGAAGAATACGCGTTATTTAAATGTCACGGGCCATTCACCTAATAACTAAGCAATTCTGAGGGGTTAATGAAAACACCGAGTGTTCGGTTACACTGACGTATGAAACTGAGACCCAAAGAATAGTTTACTGGATTGCAAAAAAAGCAGATCAATGTCATATTCGGACGTGAACGTAATGCCCTAGACATTTCTGTTATTCTAGGTATTACCTCGTGCTTGTGGGAAGGTATTTATTGCCAAACACATCACACTGATGCTCTGAAACTAAAAAAAAAATGTCTGGTATCCAGTCAAATTGAGGCAAACGTCGGTGTTTTTTTTTAAATTTTGGCTAAGTCAAATTACTGGTATAATTTTAAAGGTTAATGTTTGTACTTTTTTTAGGTGAAAAAATGTATGACTAGCATTGTTTTGGTTCAAGATTAGTTGTCTGAAGTGGCAGGTGTCACCTGATGCACTGGAGAAAATTCTGGGAAGATCATAGCTGAAGAAAAGTTCTGTGTCATTCATAAAATTTGCCTCAAACAAAAGCTCAAATTCATCCACAATTAGTGGCCTTTTGCCAATAAAATCAGTGTTTTTGTGTAAAGAAATGATTTACCTCTCGAGTTCTGCACAAAAAATAATTTCAAACCGGATGGCCTTTTTTACCTTCAGAACCTGATATTTCAGCGACATAATAAGCATCATTTTCACTGGCAGCAAGATAAATAGATTCATCTTATACGAAGGAAACAGATCATTTAGAATGAAAATAAAAAACAACCAAGATTTGAATGTGTAGTGAAACTATAATAAATATTTTGAATAAAGTCTAGGCCACTGTGGCATTTCATTGTTGCCATTTAGCGTCGTAATGCTCAAAACTGGAGTTTGGAAAACCACATCACTCGTAACCTTTTTGTAGGCATGACGAAACCTCATTCTTCTTGAAATTACAATTACAATTAGGGATTGGAGCTTGGGCATGAATTCTGATAATGTCAAAAGACTCGGCTTATAAATTTTGAACAAAATGATACTGGCACATTTTGCAGGTGGCCTAATTTGATCTTAAATGCCAACACGCACAATATTTATTGTGGAAATCTCATAAATGATGCGACCGACTGAACATGAAACAGGCTATGTCAGTCAGTCTGAAAAACATGCATCAAAACTGAATTCAATGCTGCATTTGCATAGCATGCCAAAGGTGATTATTGACACATTGTCTTCGTTTACATAATATCGCTATATGCCATAAATTATATTCACACACCTTTATAATATCAGTTTATTGTGTGTGGTCACAATTTTGGACCTCTTGTGCTGACACTAACAGAATTTGTGGGAAAGCTACAAAAACTCAAGGACATAAAGATTTTGGGAGAAATTACAAGTATGTCTTTTAATTTCATGCTAATTAAACAGTTGCATGCAATCTTTCTTTTCTCATAGTCTAATTTCTGACGATATGGTATACGGACATTACAAAAGGCCGCCAGGAGCCAATTCTCAGGGTAAATTCTGAATGACTATCCAGAAAATTACAAAACACAGAAGAAGAGTTCCCTCATGAGAGACTCCTCTCTGACACCCCACGCCATGAGTAAAGAAACGACCATGTGCAAAATAACGGTATCATTTTTGGTGAGAATTCTAAATGTATTAACATCAAAATTCATCACCTGCAGGCTCACATTCCTAAGGACTCACAACTCTGAGGACGTGGAAATTGTATAACACATGCCATGAGTAAAGAAATGACCATGTGCAAAATAACAGTATTATTTTGGTGGGAATTTCTAAATCTATTCTGTTAACATCACATTTCATCACCTGCAGGCTCACATCCCTAAAGACTCACAACCCTGAGGACGTGGAAATTCTATACCTAGAGAGTGAGGTCTCACCTCTGTCTTCTTTCTGATAACACTTTCACGCTATAAATTAGAAAGAACATTTTTGCTATAAATAATAAATGATAGGCCAATCTATTAGGACACAACCGTGAAATTTTAGAAACGGAAGAGTGATTTTCTGCTTTTTATGTGCACGTATAAATTATAACCTTTGCTCTGCAGGACCTATGATTCCACATGACTTGAGTCCTCTTGTTATATTTTAACGAAAAATTGGACTAGTTTCTAGACAACTTCACAGTTTATTCTGAGTACCTGGAGGTCAGACGGGCAGGCCAGGTCCTGCAGTTGCCAGGCTCAGTTCGACCTACAAACTGTGGCGACATGTGAAGTATTTGCCTTGCTCACGGAAAACTGCGGTCATTTCAGGTCAAATAATAACAAAACCCTCCTTCAGCAAGGAGAAGAAGGAGGGAGCAGGCGGGGAGGGGGGGAAGGGGGGGGCTTATATTACCCCATCAACAACGGTCAGCAGTATTTTCCGTCCTTTCACGTTATACAAATTTGCGATAAAACACCCACGTTCTTCGTTGAACCGGGCGGCGTGCAAGCAGCATACTGACGGCTGTGTTCATACTTCCGACCAATGATTAAGTCTGGCGATCATTAGATCAAGGAGAAACGCTGACATGACAACACGTATCTCCTTCAGCCAAGTTTGCAAAATCCCAGATCGCTCTGGACTAGCACGGAATTCCTCACCAGGATTAAGTTAAACTACAAGCGAAATTTGGCTTCGAGCGCTCACAAATTGATTGGAGATTTATTCTGTACACTACGATTGGTTAATTCTAGCCGGCCATGCTGCTGCGAACCGGCTGTCGGTGGTGAAATTTGTGGAGGTAAGATTTTTTTTTTGTTTTGTTCAATCCTTGGCTGATTGTCCTTCCTACGGGTTTCGGGCTTCGCAGTTCGGTGTGCAGCGATCTTCCGCATGGCCGTCGCGATGTTCCGTTACTGTCATTTCTTGTCCCTGCCCTGCAGTTGTTTCTTTCTCCTTCCCTTATTTAAATCGATAGACTTATTCTATCCGCTAATCTTTCGCTCTCTCTTCTAACTAGTAGATCTCCACTTCCTTCGGTATCCATGCACTCCAAAGTTCATGTTGTTCTTGCACTCTTGCGCTTGATGATTAAGATGACAGTTCTGACAGCTGAGAGCTTGCGCCTTAACGATGGGATTGTTTATTCACTGTAAAGTTTACATTAATACATCAACGCTGAATGTACCGTTAGTAGCATTCAAATAAGCAGAGTTAATGTTATTTTCAATCGTTGCCGCCTATGGTTATAATAAGGATACTGACGATAATCATAAAGACGATAGGACCTTCATTTAAGTTTTCTATGTATCAAATTTCTCAACACTACTAAGACTGACTGACTTATCCCATAAATGCATTTATTAAGCCATAGCCTCCAAAATATAGCTCTATAAACATCGTGCCCCACATACCGTTTTTATTCCGTGACCCCCGAGTATTGTCCAAACCCAAAGCTGAATGTAAGGATTTGTGAATGGTGGAGTGTCACGTTGTAGTCTTGTAGTAACAGCGATGAATGAGATACTCATTTAGCAGATCAGGGCCAGGAGAAATAGGGCTCAGAAGGATAATGTTCAAAGCAGGGTTACCACACCTAATGATTTACGACTAAATCTAGTGAAGCTTGAATTTTTCCTGGGATCTAGTGAATGAAATGTGACAAAATGGGAAAAATCTAGTGAAAAGCTGCGGTGCAGAAATGAAAATAATTTTATCAATTTATTTGTTGTCAATTTGGCCCATTTTTTAGAACAATGATACTATTGAGCAGTGAGGAATTTATATAACTTAAAAAATAAAACAACAAAGTAACAATCAGCTTACAAAATAATTTTCTACGTTCAGCCTAAACATTACCATATGCACAAGCAGCCGTACTTTACACACTTTCGACGTCTACATCCAGAATACTGTTAAGAAAATGTAAGTACTTATGTATTTGTAGGTCGAGCTCTTGTGATCTTTGCCCGATACTACTTGGTGAATATGGTTTACGTCTTTTTTTTTTTCTTCTATGTTGTTTGATCATTTTTAGAATATTATTTTTAAAGTAATGTATCTACCCCTTCAGTAATTGCAATTCACATTTGGATAAAATGTGTAGAGTATCAGGAACAATGTCAGAAGGTAATAGAGAGTGTTTAGGGAAATTTAATGAAATTTCCTCCCCAAAATCTGGTGAAATGGCAAAACTCAGAGTGACAGCCCTGCGTTGAAGGCTTCACTTCAAAATGACTGCTTTCATAGCATTGCTCACTGCAGTCTTTGTTTGTCTATATATCATAATTATCATCATCATCATCATCAGCAACATCAGTATCATCTGTATAACAGTAAATATAGCGATCTGTTGCATTCCAGATGAATTTATCAAGAGACTTATTCAACTAAAATAGTATAGGAGTAAAGAGACAAGAGACATAATTCAACTGAAATAGTGTAGGAGTAAAGAGGCAAAAGACATAATTCAACTGAAATAGTGTAGGGGTAAAGAGACAAGAGACATAATTTAATTGAAATAGTGTAGGAGTAAAGTCCAACCGCCATCATCTGCACTCGCATCACCAATACCATCGCCATCATCACCATCTTGTATATGAGAAGAAAGTGTTAAGAACACCCGCTTGTGTTTTGATCGTTAAAATCAGACAAGAGACAGACACAATCGTCACAAAACAACAACAACAAAAATAGTCAGCTGCATATTCTTCCCTTCTTTACTAAGATGAATATGATTGACATGGTCGACAAAATTTGTTATCCAAAATTTATGATTGTTCACCACTGTAATGTAAACTTAAAATTTATAGTCTAAAGAGAAGAAGACAGTTTAAAATTATATTTTTCATATCGTATCCCCCTGATCACTATTATTTCTCTATCGCGCCATAAAAAATATGGCAAATGCTAATGCTTATTTTGCATAATATATACTATATGGCTAAATTTACCGAATGATACCATCATCATCAGCATGATCAGTGTAGTACAAGTGAAAGTGGTGGTGAAAGAAGTAGGTAGTAGTAATAGTAGTAGTAGTAATAGTAGATGAGTTGTAGTTGTAATAGTAGTAGTAGTAGTAGTAGTAATAGTAGAGTAGTAGTAGTTAGTAGTAGTAGTTAGTAGTAGTAGTAGTAGTAGTAGTAGTAGTAGTAATAATAGTAGAGTAGTAGTAGTAGTAGTAATAGTAGAGTAGTAGTAGTAGTAGTAGTAGTAGTAATATTAGAGTAGTAGTAGTAGTAGTAGTAATAGTAGATAAGTAGTAGTTAGTAGTAGTAGTAGTAGTAGTAGTAGTAATAGTAGAGTAGTAGTAGTAGTAGTAGTAGTAGTAGTAGTAGTAGTAATAGTAGAGTAGTAGTAGTAGTAATAGTAGAGTAGTAGTAGTAGTAGTAGTAGTAGTAATAGTAGTAGAGTAGTAGTAGTTAGTAGTAGTAGTAGTTAGTAGTAGTAGTAGTAGTAGTAGTAGTAGTAGTAATAGTAGAGTAGTAGTAGTAGTAGTAGTAGTAGTA
>JAWQUT010000003.1:5252975-5267004 GCA_033807755.1 Ellobium chinense
TATTTTGCACTGGATGCATACTAGATGCCTTTCAAACTGAATGGTATATTCTTTGACTGTAGCATTTTATAGCTGGAGGTGCAATGCCCTCGTCTAGATTAAACTCTTTTATCAGTACAAAGCCTAAATTAAACCTTGGAAGATGTCCCCTAACTCTGAAAGATTTGGCGAGGAAAACAAAAGAAATCACGATGGTGTGTTAATTTATGTGAAGACAGAAAATGCCCTTATATTCCCGATCCCTCCTCAGTACGCCCCCCCCCCTCTCCTCGCCAAGCCCTCTATCCGCCGGCTACTCCCAAGAACGGGACTGTTTAACTACTGGGGCACGGCCTTGCTCTTGACGACTTGGTTGCAGGCCTAGTTTTCTGTGTGACCTTGATTGAGCTGTGGTGACCACTTCAGGCTACCGGTCAAGACGTCCACGAAAGCACCAAACGTTTGGTTTTGTGAGGTCTGTTGGTGCGGGGGGAAATCACGTTTCATCGGGTTCAAAGTCATAGTCAACTATGATATAAGGCAGAACAAAAACGGACTGCTGGTTGTTTTTGTTTTAGTTCCTTTCAGTACAGTTGGTTTTATTTCATTTATTTACTCTTTACACTCTGATGAAGGGTACTGCCCGAAAGTATCAGTTTTTAGTTTTATGTGTTATTGCACTTGCATATTTTTATATACTTGTAAAAAATTAAATATTTTACTTTGGGCCTTCCTTATCCACTTGTTTTCGCTATGATATAACGGATATAATTCAGGTTCTGTGGCTGTATGGTATGATATATTTTCAGATTCTGTAGCCGTATCATTACGTTAGTTAATGCATTCCCATAACCAAGGAAAACTCTCAGAATATCCGTAGTGTTTACCGTAGTTAACGCAGTAGGTTAATCAACATAGGGTTTATGCATACCACCACTGAGAACTTTCGTTATGTAACCTTTATAGACACAGGTGGACGCTGGAACTGTTAAGTAGGTGGTATACCACGTATCCTGGTAGGAAGGTACGTACTATATGTCCAAAAAAAAATGGCCCTTACTTAGACGAAGGCTGCGCGGATTTCTAGCCAAACTTGGATAAAAGTTAGCGAATAACGCCAATGCCAAAACCAACAATAATATAATATTAATGTCAATAATAATAATAATATTAGAGACAGAGGAAACAAGAATGATAACGGTGATAGTATTTACGCTGAAATGTTAAGAAAACCTGATAAATAGTTAATTGAGAGCTTGCGCATTAACGTTGGGATTTGTTATCATCGTAAAATTTGCGTTAACTTTGCATGTTGAACGCTGCTGAGAGTGCATTCAGCAACCTCTTGACGAAACTGACTGAACACTCAAGTGGTCTATGCCCTAAGCCCTTAAACCGAAATGACTTCAAGAACGTTTTTTTCTGTACCCCTCTCCTCCCCCCCCCCCCCCCCCNCCCCCCCCCCCCAAAAAAAAAGAGAAAACAATTGGATGTTGATATTACCTACACTCAAATTCTAGCGGACAATTCCATGATTTCAAGTTAATGAGGATGAGGAGAGAGTGGTGATGAACAAAATTTGATATGAACCACTCCGGGATAAGGGCTAAACGATCAGTTGAGTATTGAAATTTTGGACAACATGGCGACGTAGGAAACTAGTAGGATTCCGTTGTCAAATTAGTGTGCGTATGGCACGATCAAAAGAAACATTACCTTAAGTCCATGAGTTGAGCATGATATCTTTCTGTGCTCTCGCATATTCCGGAGTCATTGTAAAACCCCAGGCGCACAGACTGGTGCAACGTGTACATCGTCGAAAAAAGCCGACATTTTGCCCTACTTAAAATTAAAAAGTATAACTCGAATGGCAACCGGAACGATCGCCTGAAGTGGTCCGTACAGAATACACACACAAAAAAAAGGGACACAGGATGTGCGGATTTTTCGAGTAATAAAAGGAATAGAAGTTTGAGATCATAAGGGAATACTGCAGTTACCAAGAGAAAAAAAAATGGATTGGATGGCTTCAAAGATACTGTATTCCTGCAATATCCTCCAAAGGAAATCCAGCTTTATTTTACTTTCCAGTAATCCAGAACTCTAACGTCTCACGACAATTTAAACTCAGATACCTTTACAACGAAAGAAATGGTATGTCAAAGAAAAAGAAACGCTTCGTGATACGCATATTTCTTAGCATCCAGATGATTATTTTAAGCTAGAAATTATTTCAGGGGTTAGACGTGTTTAAGAATAGCGCTAGTTTTCGTATAAATCGTTTTCATGATACGCGTGTATCTCTCACGACATATTTTTTAAAAAAAATTCACTTTCTATTAAAAGACAGCTCATTCGTGTAACACACCAATTTGGAATATTGCCGTTTTTTCGTAGAGAGACGCCTGTGGACGAATAAATGCAAACTATTTTCGGCGCTGCTCTAGCTAATAAACGATATTTGAGCTCTAAACTGTGACAAACATTGGTGACAAAATGTTTTTAATCGATCTCTAAGTAAATGCAGGCATTGATTTGTAAAGACACAGAGTATTAGCATAAAGAAGATACCAAAATATGCATTAAGCCTTAAACTACATCATGTTTCTCAAGTGATGGTATCGATAAATTTCCATGGCCTCATTAGCCTGTACGTATATTTGTTTGAGTACTTTGAGTTAGGAATTTATCATACTTTTAAACATGATTACGGTTGTATTGCGCTCCCGAACACTGCAGTATTACATTACATAGGACAAAAGGCCTTATGGGGTATGTCGGCTACTACACGGGAATGCTATTTCGGGAACGTATGTTAAATATAATATGTTAAAGGCAGCGAAAGAGTTAAGGCCTTGTTTGTGGAATACGTGAACTCGAAAGATGGGTATTTTTAAAACAAGTCTTCGTGAACATAAAGGGGAATCCAACAAGTTGACTGAAACGCAGACACAACTGTGGTACGTGGGCGAAAAACATAATATATAATTGTAAACTGGCAACAGGACAGCACACGATACAGACAAGAATAAAGATCTGTTACAAGAGTCACATATAATAACTTCCATTGAAGTAGTTGCCTCAGGCGGTGTTTTCTCCAGGTCATTAAAGTTTGGGTCGACATTCCTCCTTGTCAGTAAGTTTGTAAATTTTGAGGGGCTTTTGTATGTGTGTATGTGGGGGAGGGGTGGGTGGGTAGAGGGATGTCATATTCTTTTCTGTTTCTGTGTAGGAAGTAAATGGGAATGGCGCGCGTACACTGAATTTTTTTTTTTTGGTCAAATTTAAGAGGTGAATCGCGCAATCTCGCAGTCTGAAAAAAAAAAAAACCCAACAAAACAACGACTTACTCTCTGGTAATTATTATTTCTTCTGAGTATTTTGTTATTGGTGCGTTCCACCTTCTTGTGACGTGTAATGGAATTTCATTGAATTTCATAGAATACTCTTTTCAGGGATCCGTGAAGGCAGTGTCCCAAAGACAGTGTCATTGTCAAGTACTTAAGAGCCAACATTGCTAGGGGCATGAGACATAGGCATCGTGCATGTTCCAGCATGCATTATTCTTCTTTGATAAAAGTATAGAAGCTATGTGTGTGTGGAAGTGAGGAGGAAGGGGGAGAGTATAGGTCGGGAAATGCTGAAGAAACGACCAAAAGGACACTGAAACCGACACGAGGATAGTGGAAAATGCGTGAAAGAATACGTGTACGATGGTGCGCCTCGTCCTCCAATTGGCGATGACTCTCTTAGGTTCTTGACCTTTATTTTTTTTTTTCCTTTTGGCCCTCTCAAACAGGAACTCATTTATTCTTGATTAGCCTGAGCAAAATGTCAACGTACTCGCTAATTCTGGACAACATTCCTATGATTCTGCATATATGTCTTAGCTTTTGAATTAATTTCTTCAGTATCACAGATGTATCTTAGGGGAGAAATTGTTAGGGGTGAGATAGGTGAAAAAGGCTTACCGTAAAATAATATATGATGTTATGAAAGTTTAAAATTCACAGGGTATTTTCATCTCTATGTTAAGTTCTTCCATATCTCTGCACCTGTTGTATTGCAGACTGCCTCACCCCTTCTCCCTCCCCCCCTCCCCNCCCCACCCAACTTCATCCCTGGTTAAAATATCGTCGCCCTTGGTTCTTTTATCTTATGTCATATTCTGGCTATTTTTCTTTTCTTTGAAATTCATAGTTTTTGCAGAGAACACACTTCATTTACTAATCTGCTGCTTTTTGCTGCTGCTGACGATGGGCATGGGAACACTTCATTCCTATTTCGGATGATTGTTTAATGTGGCCGCACCGCTTATGGAAATATGATGCCATTATACGAAGCGACATGACTCTATTGTCGTTTTAAGAACCCCTTTTACAACCCATCGAACCCAGTTCTGACGTCACCTCGCTATATTTATCTGCCCGCTTTTTCGGTGTTACCAGAAGGTTGCGATTTTGCACATGACATTATATTGCCCTTTTGCTGACTCATGAACTCTAGCAAATTTCGTAGGCAATATCTCAGGACCTACCCGCCTGAAGCTTGGTTTAGGGTTAGGGGCGGGGTTAGGGGTAGGATCTAGAAAGCAAAAGCAAACTTGGGACACTCCGTAGGCATTAATATTCTCTAGGAACTCTCTCATATGTGCATTTTTTTTTTCTAATAATGTCCCTTACTCTAAACCAAGCTCTAGGCGAGAGTGCCCTACAATACTGAGCATAAACGAGATCAAACAGGCAGATTACGCCGTACCAGAATCAAGCAGCTGAAGTATGAAGGCTTCGATTTATGCATGTTTTAAAGGCAATATCACTGGAACTCTTTGATAGTTTAGGGGTAGGGATCGGTCCCCGGAAGTCCGGCAAATTTCGTAAACAAAGTCGAGAAGCTGACACACCGACGACTTTACACACAATACTCGATGGAAGGGATAGTGTGCTGTGGAACGTTGCAAATTCTAAGTAGTCCGCCACGTCACAACACGACATTGATTGAAGTCTTCGCACAAGAGGATAGAGATCCTCAGACCCCACGATCCGGCCTGTCGCGTCATGTCTGATCATGTGGGTTTGTGTCCTAAGATGACGTTCTAGTACGCTCGGAACACAAAACTTCTCAGCGTAGAAGAGTATTCTCTGAGGACAGAGACTCCTTAACATATCTCCGCACTGTCAAGGCCATTGCACAAATATTATTTGATCCAAGATTCATTTAAGATCCAAAATTAGGAAGAGCAATATAATAGTAATGCGATACAAATTAAAAAAGTGTAAAGAAATCTATCTACGTGACCGATTGCAGTGATAGAGTCAGTATCACTATGTCACTCGTGTAAATTCCGCATAATAACTTTGATACCGAGCCTGAGAATAGGAGGAACAGTCCACCGTCACGCACTGCTGAGATATAAATGGGAAATTATATCTGAGCAGTTGGTCATTTTACTGAAATTACTTCCTCGGAACGGCTCATTTTACTGAAATAACGTCCTCGGAACGGCTCATTTTACTGACATAACGTCCTCGAAATGGTCACATGGCACCGCAAACAGAGAGGCACACTCACATTTTTCACTTACCTCCACTGTAACTCTAAAAATAAGCAGTAAATCTGAGCATTTCGTGTAACATGTCATACCCAAGGTTTTCATGGTGCAACTTGCGAACTTCGGCATCTTAAATGTGACTAAGAAAGACAAATCAATCCTCTGAAATAAGTATTTGGCAAGAACCATAAACAACAGCAGAGTCTTGTGTGGGAAAGGCGGTATGGCAATTTGCATGACGTGTATTTTGTTCTTTATCTTCGTTGATTTTCAGACGGTCTTTGATATTTCAGTATGATTCACATAATATATTATTTGAAAGTGCAAGCTCATGCACGCATAAACTACACAACTTATAATGTTTTCACAGTCCGTGTTCACATTTACGAAGCCATATTATATACTTTTAAAAATCTCAGGAGATCTCTCCGCCCAGTGTGTTATACGAAAGATAACATTCTTTGCATTTTGCAAAAGTGACCCAATACTGTTCAGAGTTTTTTTTTTTTGTTTGTTTGTTTTCTTGCCTCACAACAGCATAATCATACTAATAAGGTACCTAGCTATCCGATATTATTTTTTTTTCTCAGTGAATGAATGACAAAATATATTTCTCAGTAGTTATTGGGATTGTCTCGGTTATAAAATCGCTCATACAAGTAACCGGTTTGATAATGCCAACAAAACATAGAGAAGGGGAGAAAGAAAGAAATGAGAGACCGGAAGAGTACGGGAGTAAAAGAGAGAGAGAGACAAATAGATAGATAGATAGATAGATAGATAGATAGATAGATAGATAGATAGATAGATAGATAGATAGATAGATAGATAGATAGATAGATAGGTAGGTAGAGAGACGTAGACAGACAGACAGACAGACAGACAGACAGACAGACAGACAGACAGACAGACAGAACAGACAGACAGACAGACAGACAGACAGACAGACAGACAGACAGACAGACAAAATGTGAGAAACCACAGCGTGGAACGAAGGGTCTGTTTGTAGTAAATCCTGAGAAGTGAATTACACATCATTGAAAAGCTTCGCTATGTTGTGGATGTAGCATGAATTTAAACCAGTAAAGGGTTAGAGTTAGATGTCGCTAATCGCATTTATTCTGGATGGCCGTCTAGATTAGGTTTTACAAAGTGGTTATGTAAATAGAAATTAGCTAGTGACTCCATAATCCATACGTTAATTAACGTATTGCGTTAACCACAGTGAACACTACTAATGTTTTGGCAGTTTTCCGTGGATACCGCAGTGCGTTAACTAACGATTATGCATATGCCACTGGAATTTTTGGATGATTGGAACTTCTGTGGTAATAAAATGAACTGATAGTACATGTATCTCATTCGGATAGGGATAATATTCTATGGCCAAAGTCAGCCGTTTATTGAATCAGCCGATATGGACCCTGGAAAAGCTACTGAAGATAGATGTTAATGCCGAATACGGATAGAGATGTACAAATTGTAAGGAAGTTCACCTGCGAAAATAAGAGCAGCTGCAACGTGAGTCAGGTAACATTCATTTCGGCTATCAACACCAAAATATGTTGCCAATTCGGGCCTTGAGTTATATTGCCAGTGTGAATCTCCATAAAGACAATATTGGATAGGGAACATTATTTCGCATCTGCGCGATTGTTCTTCCTCAATCCAGTTTTATAGCGTGAAGGGTAATGTTCAGTCTGCTCACCAAAGACGAATGGATTTTGAGCACGATTGTGATATTTCATTTTGACTTGAAATTCATGTTATTCTTTAGGAATGGATGATTTCAATATAAATATTATTGTGCTCAAGACGAAGAATCACTACATCTGACCAGTTAAGTATAATGTGGTAAGTGGCAGTACCCTTTTGGCAGTGAAGAAAAGTTAGATCTGTTGAACTCTTGACCGGCTGTCTCTGAGGCCGTTTTGCTGGGACTGAGTCCTTTCCTCCATTGGATCCCACCTCAATCAGTCATCGAGGAGTCAAAACCAGTCCCTCGGTCTGGCTCTACACTTCGAAGACCACGAGAATGCGATTACGGATTTTTTAAAAATATACTTGAGGATGCCTTTTCTACGACAAAATTCTACAAGAGGACAGTTTTTTGATACCGTGTGATATGAGTTTTATGATGGCCTATTCGAGTCGTTTTTCAGCAGAACAGGAACATTCCTCCAGAACTGCAAAATAATCTGAGGCTAAACTATAGTACCCTTTCCATGAAAAAAAAAACCAGAACCAAAACAAGGAATGCAAAGCTGGGCATACGATGTCTAGTAAGAGGGCCATATAATATTTTAATCGTCTATTTCATTTATTGTCTCTGCCGAATAGAGTCTGTTGTATCCACAACTTTCATACACTCTCAAACTGCGACCTGTAGTAGCCGTTTTCGCTACAAGCTGTTGAAACTGGAACAACGTTCAAAAACTTAATGTTCTGAAAAAGCGATTTGGATCTTTTGGAGCGGGAAAAAACATATCGTACGAACTTAACAAAACTTTTTTTTTAATGTCAAAACTGCTGAATCTGACTAAAGAATATTATGCATCAAAACATACAGTTGTTTTTTTTCCCTCTTCTCTCTGAATATTTGAAGGTTGGACATGATCACAAGTTTTAAAAAAGAAGCATTTGTAGGATAACCTTTTCCCCCCTCCCCCCCCCCCCCCCCCCCCCCCNCCTATTCTTGCAGTAGGATGATACCACCGAGGTAATAGTCTTTGTGCTTTATAAATGTGTTACAACGTCACTTAAGCTCATTTCTTGCACTGAATCGCTAGCATCACACGGGAAACAACCGGAGCTTCTTTCAAAAAAATGTCGACGTGATGGCTGTGAACTTCTACAAATTGTTCGAACAACTTATCCAAAGACTTAACATATGAAACAATCATAGCTGAAGTCGGCTAATGATGACTGCTGTGACGTCATTTCGAGAATCATGGTACACAAAAAGGGATCACTTTCTTTAAACAAACCAAAAAAAAAAAAAAAAGCTAAAGACATTTAAAGTTCAGGTCATAAGTTTTAGAATCAAGGAAAGCAAAAGTAAAGTTGTTTTAGGTATATGTTTTAAGTACGCCAAAAAGGAAAAGACCTGGAGAAATTTCCACAAACTCCAAACTTAAGTTTTCGTGAGATTCCCGGATACGCTTTACATACTCAAACCAGCCCATACGTAATTGAAAATGATTCATATTTATACAGAACTGAAATCGTCATCTTTCTTTAACGTGGAGGAGGTTTCGCTTTACTTAAATTTCAAACATCCGAGAACAAGCGACCTGGCTGCCTCCTGAAAAACGTGGCAAAATGCTGCAACTATGAGGAATTTTACTAAAATTTTGCATTTTGTAGCGTAACGCTAAATTGTTGATTTTCAGGCTAACAAATATTATTATTGAAAAGCTAGAGTTTATCCTTTTCTCTTTCGTGGGTAACCGACTTCTTTCACTTAAGTGGTAGGATTATCTTGGCAATGAAGTGCCCCAAGCGAGATAAAATCATCTTTCGTTGCGAAAAATTGCTCTGATTTTCTAAAGACGGTAGCATCTTCTGCTGAGCCACGTTATATCAAAAACTGCTTAAAGTCTCAAGAGAACTTAAATTCCAGATGTTTCCGCCCACTTTTACGGACCAATACGCTCTAGATTTTTTGAGATTTTGTAATAGGAGTGGGTGAGGCAGGAAGGGAAAAACTTGTGTAGAAGTGTTTTAGAATATCTATATCTCTTGTAGCTGTACTAGGCATTTTTTCTTACTACTAATTCGGGAAATGTTCAGTTAAATTAAGTGTACACAGCTCCAGTGCAAACTCCCAACAGTGTGTGACCAAAAACGTAATTTAATAAATGTATAAACATCTAGGCAAGTGAATAAATAAATAAATAAGTAAATAAATAAATTAATTAATTAATATATAAATAAATAAATATTTAAATAAATAAAAATGCTGACAGATTCATAAATTAATTTTCGCATATACTTTTGGATATCATAATTCAAGATTTTTAGTAATAATGNGCCCAGCCCTATTTACAATGGTACAAAAAGTCCGAGCTTCAGGGATCACTTCTGGATCCACTATGCTGGAACAAGCAACAAAATGATGATAATAATAATAATAATAATAATAATAATAATAATAATAATAATGCAGTTTATAAGTCTCATATCCAGGCTAATGCCCGCTCATGCGACTTCACACTATTATGGTGGGGTAATGATCTTGGTTTGCTTTTTCTATGTTCCACGAAATGTATCAGATCTGATACGCTGGGCACTAGAGGGATAGACAGGCGCTCCTGTCGGCCACCCTCCCACGTGATTGGCGAAAGAACTAAAGCTAAAAAAATGTATAAGGCTACCTTATCTTTTAAACTTTGCTATTCATCCGGGCACATTACGAAAATGATTAAAGAATTCAGTATCTGAACGGCCAATTTCTTGGAATTTTGTTTTAGAACCCTCCTTACTTTTGAAAATTATTTTGGCCCGAATTTTGTAATTCCTTGTCATTGATGTTAATATATGTGTCTCATTAGGGTGTCCATGCAGTTCCTTTTTTTAAACTGTATTTATGGATACGTTCATTCTGGTGTGCATATGCTACTGTAAACATACAAATTAAGGAGAATTTTGGAAATCAGGAGACATTTTGTGTCGACTTATCGGAATTCAATTTTATTGATCCCTCAATTACTTACAGGTTTAGTGAAAACAATTCGTTTTGTGTGGCTAAACTTTGGGATTGAATGCATCTTCTTGTTGCTTTCAAAAATCATAAATATAGTCCTTATAATAAAATAAAATCATTGGCATTTGGGACCACCTTTACCATAGGTGTTTTTCTAGCAGCAACCAAGTGTCCCGCATTGTGCCGGTAATTTTGTCTTTTAATTATTTTTTTTTTCATTCCTAGACCTTAAATTTTATGGTGTAAAAAGACATGTCATTAAAAATACCCATGCCACATAAATTTAAATGACATGTTATATATGGAATCTTTATTCTGAAAGAAAATTCTGGCACGAAAAATACACCATTTTCCTAAAGCCCAACATGATATAAAAGATTGTCTCACTAAAATTAAAGAAATCAGTCAAGCTGTCTTTGAGGAAATCAACAGTCTCTGGGTCTAATATCTAGATTTATGGATTACAAAATACTAGAGGGAGAAGTGATGAATGGTAAGAGAAGTATTTACAAAAGCTAGATTTTTATATATAAATTTGGGTTACACTACTGTATTAAATAAAATACCGCCCTTACTTCTCTCTTTATCCTATTATTATAAAAAAATAGCTAAAAACAAATATTCAGACCGCAAATCCTATTTCTATTTGCTTTATAGATACAAGGATTTGCAATGTGTTGTTTTTAGATATTATGACATTATTTTTCATAACAATCAGACAAACAAAGAAGGAATGGCATTAATTTGTGTTCTGTGATCTTTAAAGACTATGATTATGTACTAAGAAAGAAATACAAGGCTAAAATATGAATGCCCCGATGATTTTTAAACACTTTAAGGGACAGATTATCTACCGATTAAACTTCAGAATTTGCAGTGTAAAATCTGATAACGAAAATCAAGCGAATTTGCAGTCTACATTTCTGGAGAAATGGTCCATAGCGATTACATTTCAATATTGTCGACTGTATAAATTTAATGAAAAATGTGCAGACTGCCATGTAATTTATATTGTTCTGTCTCTGCACTGTCATGCGTTATCAAAGTTTGACTACCCATATGTATTTTGAATAAAGTGAAATTGAAATTGAATCTGGGGCCAGAAGAACGTGATAATAAGTGAGTAAAAGCGAAAACAAGTGGATAAGGAAGACCCAAATTAAAATATTTTTAATTTTGTACAAGTACATAAAAATATGCAAGTGCAATAACACAAAAAAACTAAAAACTGAGACTTTCGGGCAATGCCCTTCATCAGAGTGTAAAAAGTAAATAGATGAAATAAAACCAACTGTACTGAAAGGAACTAAAACGAAAACAACCAGCAGCCGGAGGAAGGAGAAAGTGAGTAAAAAGGGAGTAAAACTTAACAAGCTGTATTTGCGTGCTGCTGACGGTGACAATGTGTAATGGACCGTTAGAAGGCTTGTGTGGACTCATTTCGTATAATAAAAATGTTAGTGAATATAAAAGTATGCATTATACGCTGTTATATGGATTTCATTAGCACAACAGACTTTCCCTTTGCGTATTGATGCAGATTAATAAAATGCTACTAATTTGCAATATTTAAATGGGTATCCCCAATTCATGAATGATATGTATAAAGAAATAACAGTTTAATGTAAACGAGAAATTTCCAAGGAACGAGTAATTGTTACACAATCACACAGCAATATGGAAACGAATTTTTTAAAAATTAGAGAAAGGCGAAACTGGATGGATGAATAAACCTTTCACAAGGTGATTAGACTCAGAATAATGAAGATGAAAAAGATTAAACCGATTTAGCTGAATGTGTAGGTGTCCAGAAGTTCATGTTAAATGTCAGATGAATTTTATTGCATAGCAATGACAAGTCAATTCCACAAGGAAAGCGACGGGTGACCGGAACAAGGGAAAGATTGGCGAGTGCAAACAAAAGGTAGAAGCTAGATCTATAGGAATGTATATTGAAGTCCTGTGTCCACCCTTTTGAAAGTTGTAAACAACAGTTACAGTTATTGTAGTTTGAACACTTTTGGCTTTGACGTTGGCGAGATAGTTAATGGGAATAATTTCGGGCCTTCCTTCCCGTTAAGTCAGCTGGTCATTTAATCATAACCGTCTACAGGCGTTAAATTGATTTCAATTCTCGATGCCTTCAAATTCAGGAATCTACAGCAAGTCCTAATCAAAGCAGTCGAGTGAACACACAAAATAGCCATCCACCGTTTCTAGTTATTTCAGAGTTATTATTGATATGAGAGAAATGTCGTTTGAATGGTTTTGATTTTCATTTTGGCAAGACATTTACTGAAAATAAATGTCAGGTTTCTCTTTGAAATAACTAGCACTTTTGTCACTGTGAAACCGTCATCAACCCCTCACAGACATCAGCTTAGTATCTGTAATAGTCAATAACCACTCATAAAACTGAATTTTATATACTGTGATTAAAATCACCCAGATATAGATTTGAAATTGGTATGTGGAATTAACTGTCATAAGTCACCCGTAGATTTGAATTTAGTATGTGTACCGCAACTGTAATCTTTGGTATGATTTATTTTTTAATCACCGGTGCACGAGCAATACTTTTGTCCATGGAAATGCTTATACAGGTACTGTACATGATTAAAAATCTGTACCTCTCTAAGATATTGTTAAGACAAGTATACATGACAGTCGTACCTCTCGAAGAATAATCTAAACGGGTGCATATACCCTAGGAGTTGAAAACAAGAGAAATATAAAGCATATTGAAGTCTTGTCTGTATTCATCGCTAGATTAGTAAAGTTAGACAGAGACATGTAGAAACTTAGTATTGAATGGAGTGTAGAGCCCTGTGGGATAAACGGGTACAAGAGGTCCCATTATCTGCCTGTTAACAACACAATTTATGAAAGCAGTGAAGCACTACGGTTGGATACAAATGACACAGTCATAATAAACTTAAGTTGTCATCTACATTAACAGAAATCGTTTCATAAGTCAAAGTAACAAGTGCTGGACCAATCTCGGCTCAGCGTCTGGGTAAAGATGTTATAGTTACTTATTTAACTTTTATATAAATGCTTCAGTACTTGCTGCAAAGAAAAGTGAACAGGCGATGATGATGAAGACAACACAAGAAAATTCAAGCGTTTGTTGAACATTTATTGGATGATTGATTGCTAGGTATAGATTTACATTCATATTATGTATACCTTGATCTTGGCCTGTTCCTGTGATTCATACCATCGGGTAAGGAGAAACAATAACTATGTCCCCAACCCCCTCGCCACCCCTCCTTCCTGGGCCTTGGAGCCATTCGACCTTTCCGCTTTTGATCTTTCTGTCTGCACAACAACAGCCACAGAGCCTCTCACGTCTCTTGGTGGCTGGTTGCACAATCTTAGCTATCATTTGAGTCCAAAACTGCATTGATATAATCCTACTGCAAACACAGCATGCTCCTGTGAGGCACTGACTTTACCACAATAAACCACTGCAACTTCTCTTGGATATTATTGCAACTTTATAAGCCGGCTGTATTGCCTTGAATGCTACACGGAAAGCAGATTGGTTTAGGTTTGAAAAGAGTTACTGCAAATGCCAGGGACTAGAATAAATTAATCATCAACGATTCCAGGTTTGTACACGCTTGATGAACAGTAACTTTGAACGTTTGCTAAGATGAAGCGCATTTAAGATTACTTGCTACCCAGGTATTTTTTTGAATTTATTTTATTCACTCACAAAGTGCAGTGGTTGCTTTTAATAAAATATGAAATAATGTAGTCAATACTACACATCTTTGTTTCACCACTGT
>JAWQUT010000003.1:5268090-5303331 GCA_033807755.1 Ellobium chinense
TTAACTTAACTTAACTTAACTTAACTTAACTTAACTTAACTTAACTTAACTTAACTTAACTTAATTTAAGTACTAGATAATCTATGTGAAACGTTTCATCCAAAGTAAATTTCAGGCACAAAAAGTTTTTTTTCTAAAAGAGAACAAAAAACAAATCTTTAAAATCCATACTTTTATTCTGAATAATTCTCTTGAAAAAAGAAAAAAGCAACGTATTCAGTGCCCTGACTGCTTGATCCAAAAAGTATTTCTTTGATATGCAAATTGTCAGCCTCTTCCAAAATTAGGAACACACTTTTTTTCTTAAAAAAATACGATCGACAGTGGCAAAAGTGGGGTACGTATTTTGGAAAGGAAAACTAATCAATACGACAGATTATTCGTGTGAGATATGAAATTACAAAACGGAAAGTATCTAGGTTTCCGTAAGATATAATGAGTATAATAACACATTAAGCATGCAAATACGAGTATAGCAGTTCAAAAAATTAGATTCGATATTTGCAACCCAAGAATAATTCCTCTCTTTTCTAGGCACTTGGTGGCATCTAAAATTCGCAAAAAAAGTGTAGAGACTGCAGACGGGTGTAAATAGTAGTAGTGTAAATAGTGGAAACTGATCCCGTCATAGAAATGAAATAAAACAGTTTAATTAAATAATCACTAAAAATCTTATGGTACAGTCCCCAAGCTTTCAAACCAGTTATTGTTAATTCATCAACTACATTGCAAGCTGTCGATGTTTGCATGGTGATGTGTAAACCTGTCCTAGAAAATACCTCATCAAATGTAAGATTCCCCAAAGATCAAATCCAGGGAACCACGATAGAAATCTCAGGCTCCAACGTCCGTTTCCGTTGACTAATAATGCCGGATTTTTTTTTTTTTTGCTACTATGCACAGGACAAATCCGACATACGAGCTGAGTGAATAAAATACCGTGTTATAGACATAAACCTGTGCTACTTACCACAGTAATAGGGCGTGGTGACCGAAGTCTGAGACTGACGGGACACGTCGATAAACAGTATGGTAACACCTGGCATGCAAATGAAGTACATAAAACCACATTCGTGTAAACTGAATATATTAATTGGAACTCGTTGACTTGCACAATCGTAGTATACCTCCTCATTCAGTCAAATACTTTACATATATACTTTACACACACACACACACACACACACAAACACACACACACACATTCAAAATCTGGCTTAAGTCTCCTTATGGATAAATCAAGTTACTGGCAATGGAAAAAAAAAGTTATGCGACAACCTGGCTCGAAAAAACAAGTTAGTACTATAAACTTCATTCATTGTGCCTAACAAAACCTCATAATTATTCATAATTACTGACCATGTGGCACAACATCGGTGTCCAGAAATTGTTTTACTCTAGATTTCTGCAACAAACAAATATTCCATACTCTGTGCCCTATTCACCTGAAGAGCTTGATACCTCGCTTCCTGCTTTACGACATAAGCCTTATTTTGACTCGCTGAATCCCCTCTTATTTTTTTATTATTTACCGCTCTTAATCTATACATGTGAGGTCTGTCTCGCTTTTATTTTCCATATCTCTGTCTTCACCAAAATCAAATAAGACTAGTCATTTAGATCTGAGTTAGGGAAGGATTAAGAATAAACCTACAGAAGATTCGGAAACTCGAAATCAATTTTACTTTAATTTGATTCGATAACTTATTTTGTCTACGGTAACTTACAACCTACTGAGAATATCATTTAAATCTTTTTTGACTGTTTGCAGTAGTCACTGAATTTCAATGCTGTTAAAATATTTGTAGTTCTTTCAGCTGGTTTTTAAGGAACAAACCGACACATCGATAGATGTATATGTACAACTTACTAGTCTCCTTAAAGACACATCTCAGTGTTCCGTTCACAAGGCCATTTCCACATCAAAGTGACTATCCCAAAACTCAGATTTTTTTTTTAAACAAACAGGAAAGAATACCGATTAATCTGCCATCAGGTTCATAAAGGTATGGTCCATTACGTATAATTTGTCCAGTTCTACATTCTATGAAAATAACGACCCTGATATCGCCTCAGTATTGTCGAATTAGGATAAAGTTCAAAACAACAAAGTTCAAAGTTTATTTTTAAAAAAGCAACAAAAAACCCAGACAACAGACAGTGTGATATGTGGAACCCATTTCCAAACGATAAATAACAGTGCGACTCAAGATTCGCCCCTGTAGTCAACCTTCATTAATTTGGTCAGTTTGTTGTCATGTGTTTTGACGAAATAAGAGTAACAAACCAAAATGCTCATGATGTATAGAGTAAGGCCTCCGGAACTCGCATTCCAAGTGCTCATCATATTATTATTTCAGTCTGGGTTATGTTGGAGTTCGTAAGTAATATTTGATAGAAAAATAACCGACTGATCATCAGAACATTGCCACGAATATGGAGGTTTTCTAAGTTCGTGAGTCAAATGTCTAGACCTTTATGCTTTCAGTTAAACGTCTTTTCTCTTTGAAAGAGTGCAGAAAACATTATTATCTTTTCTTCAGACGATGTATGCACATCTACAGCAGTCAAGATGTCTCTTAGAAAAAAATATTTTGTGAATTGGGATTGGTAATCTCTTGCAGTAGAGTGTCAAAGACGAGAAGAATTCCTTTTTATTCCGGAACTGAGCATTTTTTAATTTTTTATTTTAATTTTATTTTTGTGCTGTTAACCAATGTTGCCATCCATAGTACCCACATTTCATATCTAATCTCCTTCCTCCTGGATCATTTTCCCAACTTCTTCCTCTTCCCCCTTCCCCTCAAAAAAGGTAATGTTTTTGTCAACCCACTTACTTTTGTTCTTTGTAACTTCACAGAACTTGTTCTCTGGGTGAATGAAGCTATTACAGTGGAGAGCAGTGCAATCGGCATGGTCGTGACTCGCTGAACGTCTGCATATGAGCACCTCAGCCGGAACTTCCGATAGTCAGGCGTAATAACGTGTTGATGTGCCGCCCTACGCCACTATTTCTGCACAGAAGGTAACTCAGAACCTTAATCGAATTTTTTTTCCTGCAATAGAGTATCAAAAACATCTTTGAGGCTTGAAAATGAGGCCTGGAATCCACTAAAATGTTTGGAAATGTCAGGCTCTGACACCATCCTTAAAATGGCACCTGTAGTTACAAACCTTAAACGGTCAGTAATTGGTCACTTTGAGGGTCGTCAGTGCCAGAACTAGATTCCAGACATGTAAACATGACCACATGACGTCCATGCTTGCCTGATCTTGCAGAATGAATATAAAGCTTCAGGTATTCACCGAAATGTGTATTTGGCTTCAGGTGAAGTGCTTTTGAAACCCATTATCATTCATCTTTGTTTGCTCGAAAATTTACTTAAGTTCGGTAGATGCTCTAAATTCTTATAGCGAACTTGATTATTGCAGAGGTTATTGTAAATAGTGATCTCTCATGTTCACATTAAGTCGCAGTATTTTGTTCTTAAAACGTATATCATTAAAACACATCCTTTTGGTGGTGGTTTCTGTCTTGTAATGTCATTAAATCAACTGGTTTGTCCTTTGTACAGAGACAATTGCTCTTCAGCTTCCATTGAGCATATTATTGTGAGGGATAGTTGGTCCCGAAACCGGTTCCATCAAAGTGTAATCCTCTGAAATGTGATTAATTCCCTGTGTTACAGTAATTCCCAGTGAGCATTTCAAGGACGATAAGGCTGAGTGCATCCAATTATTATTCCTTGAAATATTAATAATTCCCTTGCGTTGTTTTTTTAAATTTTCTGTGAACTTAACATGTGAATGGTAGTTTGGCCGGTACATCAGAGCGTTAAAAATTTAACACTGAGTAATTCCCTTGGATGTATAATGTGTCTCCAACTTCCAGATGAGTGCGCTGGGGAGCGTATGCAGTTTTGATGTGTGAGAAGATTAACTCCTACTATTAAACTTTCAAGGTTATTTAGATGACACAGGGACCTAGTATCGACATTATGTATTGCAAATCTCCAAAGAGTGGAAGTAGCAAATAGTGACGAAGTACATTTTTGGACGTTGCAAATAGTGAAAAAGTACATTTTTGGAAGTAACAACTAGTGACGAAGTACTTTTTTGAGGTAGCAACTGGTGATGAAGTTCATTTTGGGAAGTAACAAATGGTGATGAAGTACATTTTTTGGAAGTAGCAAATAGTAACGAAGTACAATTTTGGAAGCAGACAACAGTGACGAAGTACATTTTTTAAAGTAGCAAATAGTGATAAGTGTATTTTTTTCAATAGCAGATAGTGATGAAGTACATATTTTGAAGTAGAGCTGCTCACAAATGTCGCCTTAGGTTGCTTAGTGCTAAAATCTACAAGATAGGGTTATTTAATAACCATACTTTTCAAAATAAATTCTGAATTGTCTCTTCTTCTCACTGAAATATAACAGTAATCTTATCCGCGCGTTTCAGCTCACACACTTGAAAAATAGTGCCAAGGCATTCAAATGATCTGGAAATGCTTTTGCTGTTAAAAGTATACAAACGATAAGTGAACTGTTAAAGATTTGATTAGATCTAGATGGTCAATGTGTATCTTTTTTGTTTTGCCCAAGCCCGTTAAGATGTTTACATAAATTCACTATCAAGTAGACCACACAAATAATTGTTTTGTTTTGTTTTGTTTTGTTTTGTCCAGACTATAATTATGTGAACATGTTTTTGTTGTGTCCATACTATAAATGAACATTATTAATTTCAATTACGGTGTTCATCTTAATATTGTACCTATGATTACATTTTTTGAAGACACATATTCAGACATGCATAAACACACACAAAACCATAATGTCTATCTTGCATTCAGTCAAAGTAAAGTTTTGACTGCATGAAGTTATTGATAAAATATGAACGCTTAATGCATGTACTTTCATTTGGTGAAAAAAAGAGTTTTTAGTTCACGTCATTCAGGTCTCAGATACGGTCGTTTCAATGGTCACTCCTATGCACTGGAAATACTGTACTTTGTTTTAGAAAAGAACAGTGTTTCACTATAAAAGTAATTTTATCTACATCACAAACACTGAAAATTATCTACAGTTGTTAATAATTCACCAATAAATTTTTTTTTTGTCTTTTATCAAAAAATGCTGTTCCTCTCGATTTCTGCAACAAACAAACTTTTGATTTTGAAAGCCCAAATCATCTTAAGAGCCTGATACCTCAGTTTCTAGTCTAGCGACATAAGCCTAATTTTGACTCACAGCAATACATTTGTAATCAGTATTTAAACCGAGTTAATGGGTAATTAAGAAATAAATGAACAACTGAAATTAAAATGATTAAATAAATCTAATTATTGGAGGACAAAACCCTTCACAGATTGACTGATTGAATCGATTTGTTTGTTCAATGTACACATACATTTGACTTCATAGCTGCAAAATTTGGTAAAAGACCACAAAAAGTGCAGGAAGAGACCGAAGATGATATGTGGAATACTAATGACAACATTTATATAGCGACTTTTCGCACAACATCCTTATAGCGCCTTACGTAGAGTTGTAACTTTGTAAGCACTTATTTCAACCATGTTACAAGTATACTGCGGTTCGATTAATGAAAAACGTGACCTCTGCAATGAGCAGGTTTGTTAAAAGTTAATCAACTACAAATAGATTATTTTTAGAAAAGAAGTAATTAATTACAAGTAGATTACATTTAAAACAAAAGTTTCTTTTCTTTTCAAAAGATTACTTTTGAAACAAAAGTAATTAATTACAAGTAGAATTATCTTAAAAGTAATCAGTTACTTTTAACTCTTTTTCAATTATTTTATTATTTAGAGTTATTGGTTAGTTTCAAGGTAGGAGAACTGGAATTAAATTCTGGGCACATCAATAACCAGATAGGCTATTTATCCACGATTGTTGCAAGTTTCACTGACTTAGATCTAGTTGCTACACGGGGATGTGTCCAGAAGCATTTTTGCCTGACCAAAAATGGGTTTGGCTACGGGCTTGAAACTCAGCATATTTAGCAGCAAAGCATCTACATACTATGTTTGCGAATTTTCCGGGGAAGATATTCCTGCATTTTTTCACAGCACTGACTTACGTAACATGCCCTCTTGAATAGTGTACGATGGATTGACCACTGTTTATTAGATAGAAATATTTGTAGGGGTTTATGTCATCACATCTATATTAATAAAACGCTTCAACCAATTTTGTGTCACAGATTTCTTGAGAACTACGTAACGAAAAAACATGCAGTTTTCACCTAAATTCGTAGACATATACACGAAAGGTAACTATACACATTAGCCCTCTTTATTTTATTTTTAAAGGAAAAGAATGTTTATAGCAACGAAATACAATCTCCGATAGATCTTTTCAATCCGCCCGATTGGCCAGTCGTTCAACTATTTCACAGAGTCTAATGCATTCGTCTATGATGCCTTTCGGTGCGCTAGGTAGTCTTTCACCGCTGGTGCGTTGCCTGCCTGCCCATTTGTAAAATGGGGAGTTCGTCTTGTTCCTTATATTACAAAAGATAAGTCGGAACAAAATTACAGCTTTTATGAAAACAATCATTTTTGTTGGTTGCCTTTCTTTTACAATCATCAGTCACCGATGCCGCGAATTCACGAATGGTCGTTAAAACACTTGTGGTCTTCCAGGATCTGGGTATCCTCCTATTGAGATAACACTACAAACACCATGAAAGGAAGAACTAATGTCATATCAAAATGATTCTTAAACTGAGTGAACCAGCAGTTTGGCAAACAGAATTTCTCAGCAGCAAGATCTGCATGCAGAGTGTAAAATCACTTCTCCAATGAAAACAAGTGTAGATTCTGTCATTCGACATACTGAACACTGAAGGCTTTACCCCACCCGCCTTTTTCGGCTGATTTGATCCCTTCGGATTTCTTTCTCGATCAAAATATGAAACATGCATATTATAAAGGACATCATTTTCGACATGATGAGGATAACATTGCAGAAGCAAAGACTAACTCCACAATTAGGGTGTCAGTTTTTCAAGGACTTTTGGAGGTTAAACTGAGATGAATAAAATGCCTCCCTCCTGGAAGTGACAGCATAGAGAAGAAATAAATTTAATGAACAAACTGAAACTTCTAATCTTTATTCCTTTATAGGCCACTTACTTAGAACCCGTCCCCGTGCTTTATGTCACAGTGAAATATAAACACACACACATAACAACAAAAGTCCATGCCAGTATGTGACAGTCATGGTATTGTACATGTCAGGCGGTCAAGACCGCCGATGGTGTTGTACATAGCAGAACCTCGACATAACATACACATCGGTGTACGTGCCATTTACATATATATATATATATATATATGCTTAGTAACGTATTACCAAGATTCACCGATCTTTTCCAGTAAGTGCACAAAATGGAACAATTTTCAGTGTAACTCATATGCCGAAACACGAAAAAAGAGTTGGAGTAAACAGAAACATCCTTTGCTAAACCATGATGACATAACATGTATTTTGGTATTTCTGTGTAGTAGCCGATTTCAAAGAAAGAAGTTCCACCTACAAATAAATACAATCAATAGTGGTGAGTCCGGGAGGTGCCTCTCCAGTCACTCCCGTCTCCTTGTATAAAAAAAAAACCCAAAAACGGATGGCCTCATGCCAGCATCTGGGAGTGATCTAGTCTACCTGAATGTCTACGGTCCTTACATTAAAGATGTCATGAACTTGCTGCGTCACATAGATCATTTGAGCCTGGTGACCTGTGTGGTCTCGAAGAGAGAAAGTTTACACTGTCTCACTCATCCCACCACCAAGCTATGTAGACTGACCGGAAATGCAAGCAGCGCTAGATAAGGAACGCAACCCAGAACTGATGACCACGATCATTTGCGTGAAAAAAGAAGGTTTGTGGGAGGGAAATCCCAAGTTGCTATGGGGAGCCTATCGCGAATACTTTTTTTTTAACAATAAGAAAAAAAATAGCGGAAATTACAAGTACTCATTACCGGTTTTTTTATAATTAACTACTGAACCATTACTTTGTAGAAAAAAGTAATTAATAGAGGTAGTGAGTACTTGTAGCGTAATTACAAGTAATCGCATTAACAACCCTGGCAATGAGCAGTTTTTATGGCACAAAATAGTTTCTACAAACAGCACTGTAGAGAAAACCAAATAGTGGCGAAAGTGTAGCAAGTATTTGCTTTCATTTCTCTTTGTGTTGAGCAGTTTCAAATTGCAATCTCCAAAATGAACTGCTGCAAGTGATACGTCTTATGACAAAGGGAAATTTTTGACGTGTTCTGGTATAGTGATATGCACCATGAATTGTCTCCTTTTGGTTATCTCTTCAGCGAATCCTGTATGACGTTATTAAGGAAATACATGAATACCGGAAAACAGGAAAAATTATTACAAACCAACTGCTCTTTGAAATATCTAAATAAAAAATGTCATGCAAAGGACAGTTAATGGCGGAATTTAAACTGATGACAATACGGGGTAATATAATTATAGCAATAGCAGAATGTAAGTAAGTATGAGCTAACAAAGGTATCAATACCTCTTGTCGATACATGTGTCTTTACATAGTTCCGCTCAAGAAATGATAGTGTTCACAAGGTGTATTGTCACGCTGGTTTCGAATTTTGCGTTACATTGGCCGCCCGGCAATAATACCGTCGTAAGTCGTTACATGATTTTATGGACTTACGACATTAATATACTTACGACATTAATATTTCAGGGCAGCGATATCATAACCACCATCTCATACAAACGAACAGCTGGTTTTAGGAAGTGAAGCTAATGATATGCGTTCATAGAGTAAAATGATAGCGACTCTGTATGTGGTCTTTAGGGCAATGGCCTGCTTGTGTGTTCATAATGTAATGTCACTTTATCATAAGACATTTCATTGTGCATAATTATATAATTTCCACAATAATATCCCCTTAAACCGACAGGATTGATCCAGGTAAGCTGCCAGTTTGTTGCTATATTTACCCTATCCTAATATTTGGGTGTGAATGTTTTCGGGTCACAAGACAGTAAAGCTGTTTTTTTTTCCTCCTTGAGTTGCCTGCAAAGGAAGCAAAAACAACGGATATGGATAACAATGTGTTCGGCAGGCGAAATATTGATTCCCAAATCTCGGGTATTTACAGCACACTTTATTTCCTGACCGCAGACACTATTGTTTTAGAGATGAGAACTAAAGATTTCCGTCGTTCTTGGAGCACGTGCTGGGAACTTACGGAAACTTAGTCTAGCTTCATTAAAAAAAAAAAAAGATCTACGGGCAGGAATGGTGACTAGAGTGGGCAGACGTCATTTTAGGGGAATCTTCCGGGAGAGTCTTCCAATATGACCGATAGAACGAGGTTTTTACGTTGCTTCTACCAATGAATCACAGGAAAAGAATTGCGGGTCCCTTGGGTCTAATGCTCATATACTCATATTTATTTTGAAGTTTTTGAATGAAAACTCGAACGTAATGATCTCACAAAATAATACTGCAAAGTTCATAGTTAATTTTTAAAATGCAGCCTTCTGTTTTTCTTTTGATTTGCAAAGGATAAGTCTATTTAAGACCGTAGTGTAAGTATAATATGATCTTAATGTGTAATTTCCGCTTGAGCGGAAGCGCGAAGTGTCGACGAGGGCTGCTCAACTTGAAATCCCAGTAAAACTTAGGTTTGTGTCAAACTGGTGTCGGAGTGACAGAATCACCCCTAGCAGTAATGTTATCAATGAGGTATTTTCAGACGGGTCAGTTACACCACGTGATCTAGGGATTTGCTAGGATATTTTGATAAATGACGAGTAATCATGCATGAGCAGAGCATTTAAACAAACCAACGTATGAGCAAGAATTCCTAGGTCACGTGATGGAGCTGAAAATACCTAATTGGTGGGGACCTCACGTCCGCCACATGCGGGAACTCCCGAACGAATCACGTGGCCTAAATAATAATGAGTATACCCAACAGTAGAATAAGTACACATCAAGAAGTCAGTGTTTTCGGGCTTTGATAATGAGGTATTATCAGTTACACCACGTGATCTAGGGATTGCTAGGATATTTTGATAAATGACGAGCAATCATGCATGAGCAGAGCATGTAAACAAACCAACGTGTGAGCAAGAATTCCTAGGTCACGTGATGGAGCTGAAAATACCTAATTATGACACAAGGTTTGTTCGGGAGTGTTCAAATGTGGCGAACATGACGTGTTATCAGTGCGAGAAGACGTCAAGAAGGCGGTGTGTTCGCGCACTAGTGAAAAGAAATTTGACAAACTCGACGCCTGATAAGACAAAATTACTTTTTAAAAAAAATACGGGGGTGTTTGTGAATAAATATAACATGTTAAAACCGCATTTAAAACCCTACGTTTTTTTTTCTGGCACTCCCTACTATCTTTCCTGAATAGGGATCTATTTTGGGGGACACAATGTAAAGCGAAAAGGAGCATCACTGCTTTTAGGTATAAGAAAAGATGGGTATGAACGAAAAATATCGCAGGTGTTTGTGTTTTACTATATATCTTGAGTCAATCTACGCTATGTGCCATTCTCCCTATTACAATATCCTGAAAAGATATTTCCTTTGGCCATCCAAATGCACAGCATCAAGGAACATCGCTGTTTTGGGAGATAGACAAGGTATAAGAAAAGAGGAATACGAGTGAAAAAATGACGGCGTTATTTGCGCATAAGTGTATATTAAGGGGGAAAAAAATCACATTACTTCGTACTGTCTTTGTTGAAAAGGGTTTTCTTTTATGAGCCTCAATGCACAACAAAAAGGGTAGGAATGTTTTAGAGGTAGAAACGTGTAGGAAAAGAAGAATATAAATGAAAGTACCAGAGCTGTTTGAACACTAACAGATAGTGCTGCATGCATAAAGTTTAGAGAACAAACATTTACTGATTTTCAAAACTTTCATCATCATTCTTTTTAATACTAAATCCATCAGGCACCTAGATCTAGACCGATCTGCATCTAAAACATCGAATTTTCGTGAAAACACAGTAAATTTTAATTTTCAGAGGTCCAATAATACAGAAATATTATGAATTAAACAAAAAAAAAGCTTCTTTTCTTTGTATGCAATCCCTTGTAATTAATACGAAACGCATGAAAGTCCTAGCTGCATCACTGTGCAAAGACAGTACTCATCATTGACTAGGAGATAACATTCCAACTCACCTAGTTTACTTGTACATATACCTCGTAACTCAGTGAGCATTGAAGTAAAGCATGCTAGCACGTACGGATCGTCACACACTCACTTGTTATGTCCACGCCTTTGCATGCAAATACACAAAGGTCCATTTTAGAATTCAATATGTACGTTCATTAAACTCGGAATTAGTTGCCACATTTTGTTACGTGCTGTTTTGGTAATTTGTGTCTCATAGACTTCGGACGGGAGTGATCTTGAAGTCAGTCCATTAGGGTTTTGTTATTCCTGTTCACTGAGCTGGAAACTTGTACTTACACAGCAAAGAAAAAAAACAACCCCAAAAAGCTCAATTTCTTGAATGAGCTCGTTGTTATGAAGCTCCGCCCAGCTTCTCAGCAATTTCTGACCATTCGGCTATAATGTGTGAGAAGGCTTGGATATAAAATCGGATTTATAAGCTTTCGCCCCATTTGCCCAAGAGAAGTTATAAGATAGTAACTTATCGACTACAAATAAGCTCCAGGCGTCCTTCCCAGCTGTACAATACGCGGGTGGAATATTAATGTATTTATATTAATAAAACGCTTCTGCCAAATTTGTGTCACAGATTTCTTGAGAACTACGTAACGTGAAAACATGCGGTTTTACCTAAATTCGTAGAAAAATACACAAAAGGTAACTATACACATCAGTCCTCTTTATTTTTTTTAACCTTTTTTTTTTAAAGAAAGAATGTGTACAGCACATGTTATAGCTCCATGGTACAGCAACGAAATACAATTTCCGATAGATCTTTTCAATCCGCCCGATTCGCCAATCGTCCAACTTTTTCACGGAGTCTAATGAATTCGTCTATGATGCCTTTCGGTGCGCTGGGTATTCTTTCGCCGCTGGTGCGTTGCCTGCCTGCCCATTTGGAAAATGGAGTGTTAGTCTTGTTATTTCATAATGAGCTGTAATTCTCTCTGTGAATGGAAGTAGGTATTGGGCCAAGTGGCCAAATGGCATTCTAAAGGACATAAGGATAGACAAACGGAGGAGTAGCCAAAAGACAATGAAAGCGAGATAATAATTAGTGATATGGAAAAGATTGTAAATTTAAATCAGGATGTATTCTATTTAAGTCTCAAGCCCAACAGGCCAACAGTTACAACCATTGTTTAGTGCCACTGCCAATGGAAAGAGAACTTCATTGATAATTTCAACATTTTGAAAAATATACTTTCATGTAACAATATTATAGTATAACGCTGATGGAGGATGCAAACTGCAACTGTTATGAAATTGGCTTCCCTCTACAACTAGCGGCACATGTGCTGATTACGACACATGATTGTGGTGGCCCCTCCAAGGGCCCAACAGCTCATGCTGCCGGGATCCGATTCTTTCTACTCTGGTCACAAATGGTTGCACTTGGCGGCTCAGGGTTCGAAGTGGTCCCGTCGAGGGCTCAACTACCCAGGATGCCGAATCCCATACTATGAACGGTTCTTAATTAGTCACATCGAGTGAATTTCACTTCGGTTTAAGCACAGTAATAATATACCTTTGTCATCAAATCTCGCTTTCCAAGTAAAAGATGCATCGACCAATAAAAACCAATGCAGCATCCTATATCAGCCAATCATATCACTCATATTCCTTTGACAATGGAAAAGTGAAAAGCGGAAGAAATGGTTGCTGAAGTTATGACTAGCGATGCCCGGATGATCGGGCATGTATAATGAGAGTGATCATCTCTCAAAGTGATTGTTGACTTTTCCACTGCAACGCCATCGGGGGTGTGCAGATTGCACCAAAAGATATGTAGACTGCGCCAAAAAACAGCCACAGATTGCGCCAAAATCTTTATATGAAGAGGGCCAAAATTTTCAACAGATTAAACCATCTTTTATTAGTAATAAACTGATCTACATTTTCGCAGGTTTACCGTAAATGAGAAGCTGAAATTTCACTGGGTATACCATGGAGATGTGTAAGCAATAACTGGAGCTTTATTACTGTTCCTTGTTGGAGGCCAGATGTATTATGTATTTACATGTATGATGTTTATTATTATATGTGTTTCTATTATGAATGGGATGTATAATATTGTAAAACATTGTAAAAGAATTTTCCTACGGGGTAAATAAAGTTGTATTTTCATTTTCATTTTCATAAAGATCAAACGTCAAAAACTCGTTTAGAAGCCAGTTTCCCGTAGGAAAGAGAAAGAAAAGCTGCATGCAAAATTACAAAGCTATACAAAATATCAGACTGGCTAGTTTTCAAGAAAACACTAGGTCGCTGGTCTTGGGCACAAATGCGCATGTATTTATAAATAATTTTATGAAACTGTATTATGGAACCGATTTTAAACGTCGGTTGATGTAAACTTCAGTAAATATTATTTCACTAAAAATCCTAGTCTCACCTCCACCGATGGTGGGCAGAGGACAACAATCGTTTGTTAAACATTTTGGCAACGGAAGGGGTCAAGGTAATGTTTCAACGCTTTGACAAGGTTAAAAAAATTACTTTAAACTTAAGACATGTCACATTTTATTTCCACGTTACTCTGATTTTGGCTCTATCTGCATATTTCGAGTTTGGCGCAATCAACATAATATAGTTATATGTCTTCCGTTGGGGTGTAGCGTAGTTTACAATCTCCGATGCCGTCACAAGAAGCTTTTAACTTTCACATTTTCCACTATTGTTACCATGGTACAAAGTCACGCTTTCACTGTAATATCCATAAACACCAACTTAGTGAACGAAGATCGCTCGGGCAGTGATAATGGTGATTCAGTAGCGTTAATTTTACTTGGCCCCGCAACAGAATTTTTGGAAGTAGAAGAGAAGAAAACATAACTGAGATACAGCACCGAGAAGCATCATTATTCTCTTTACCTTTCCTTTTAAGAGCATCGTATAGCAAGAACATGGGTTCTGTGCATAGTAAGCACCGTGGGCTCAAAAAATACTTTCACAGTGATAACATGAGTTTAAGAACTCTAAACCTATCACATTATTGTGAAGCATCTCCTTTCTTAACCCATCTTGCGGTAGAAAAACGGACTCTAATGCCGTCATGCCTATCACACATATGAATACACCACAGAGTAAGAATATAGGCTGAAGGCCTTTGTTAATTACAGAATAATTATTCCACCAGAACAATAGCTTAACCTGCACCAGTACACACATACAAATGAGAACTTGCGCATTAACGATGGGATCTCTTACCATCGTAAGAATTACATTATCTCTGCATGTTGGATGCCACTAAGGGTGCACTCAGCACCAATGCAGTTGTGTAATTCATAACTGGTGAAACATCTCATCGTTAATGGGCAAGCTCTCAGTTATACCAGCCGTCTAGTGCAGCGTCTCATGGCCGACTGAGGAACTGACGCACGGTTCTCCAAATCTTTGATATATATCCTAATGAAGGTACGTTACATATCGATTTACACATCGAATCAACCTAGTCATTTTCCACCCGACTGAACTCACTTGCGTTAACTTGTGTATTATGTTAACTACGCTCAACACAATTGATATTTTGGGGTTTTCCGGTAGTTACCGCAATGTGTTAATTAGTACGTCATGTTCGATTCGTTGCTTGCTGATGCGCTCGAATGCTCCCGATTTTGAAATACTATACAGAGCATCATTCCTTGTCCTTGGTGCTTGGAAACAGTGTTTTTAAGAGACAAATGAAGTAAATAAACTGTATGTCCATTTCTTGATACTGTCTGAATTTCGGATGTCCTAATATGGACGTATTTTTTTTTCTGTGATTTTTTTTTTCAAACAGTTAGTGGATATCCCTTTAAGCGTGAATGAAATTACAGTTCAATAGATTCTCAATGGGAGAGAGAAGGTTGATACTGGGCTTAGAAACGAAGAATACATATACAGATTTTATACAGATTAGAAAGTACATGTACAAAAAAAAACCTCGCATTTTTTGTCAGACTTCCTTTTGATAGGTTTTATTTTGTTTTCGAGCAGTTAATCGTGATCTCTTGGTCTTAACTATCCTCTTTCGCCATTCTCATGACTCAGATTCTACTCTCAAAACGGGGTCAGAATAATTCCAAGAGTAAATAAATTCAAACTTTGTCTCTTCCATCCCTTAAAATCGAATGCCTCTTTTAAATTTTTTGAATGGGGTTTGGGTAGTGGCGAGGAAGATATTTAAGATGTTATTTGTTCATTAAAAGACCGTTTATTCAAATAAACATAGATTGGTTTAATTCGGGCTTCCGCAAGAGGTATTTTGTTCTTTATCTTTGTTAATCTCAAGACGGTCCTGTTATGATTGTTTAATTGGTATCACTTTGAAATTTTAGAAACGTGTTAATGATATCCATGAAGTTATACTACTGGGCCAAGCACAAGCCTTGGCAATTAATAGCATGTTCATAACTGGTTATCAAGTTCAAGTTCAAGTTCAATTTCATTATAGGCCTTCAGCCAATTCGAATAAATACAATATTATGTGTTAACATCAAGATCAGGTTACAAAGCCGAATAGCGGAAAACGGCCAGAAGGCCTTTTCGTCCAGTGTGGGTCAGTGAATGGGGAATGACAAGAGTAAACATCATATATCCATTATGGATGATATTTAATTAATCGGAGCTAAGCGAAAAGTCGGGAAAATTGGGTGATCTGTGGCTGCTTGAATAATCTTAACGTTAGTTAACGCACTTTAGTAACCACGGAGAACATCCCAAAACTCACTGTTAATGTGTCATTTTCTTTAAATGCAAAAGGAATGTGACTCTCGACCCACACTGGGCGAAAAGGCCTTCTGGCCTTTTTGCTATTCGGCTTTGTAACCTGATAACCAGTTATGAACATGCTATTATATTATTAACTGCCAAGGCTTGTGCTTGGCACAGTAGGTATAACTTAATCGACATCATTAACACGTTTCTACAATTTCAGAGTGATACTAATTAAAAGGCATAACAGCAACGCCTTAACATTAACAAAGATAAAGAACAAAATACCTCCTCTTGCGCAAGTTATTGTCACCAGCCGGTCATCGCATTTATTGCTCTTTACGCTTAATATTTTCAAAGAGTTGATCTGTATTTCTCAGCTTCATGTGGTGTGCCAAATTTCACATGATAGGGCCAAGTATCTCTGAGAACTCTACGGTTGAATTCTGTTGCATGGAATTATGAAACAGATATGTTTTTTGATATTTCAAGTTACAATTAATATATAATGAAACATATGAAGTATACTTGAACATCGGGGGCGCCACCTAGCGGATTTAAGGGAGTTCATTTCAGGAAAATGATCTAACGTATAGATTATGCATTCGGCCACTGGGTCTCTTGTCAGTCTCTCGAGAAACAAGGTAGATCTTCTATTCGTGTTTATTAAAACCGTTTGCCCAAAGGATCAGTGCAGAAAGAATTTTTTTTCGTTTGCATTTCTGAAACATTTAGAAACAAGATAAACGGTCTTTTCATTAAAAAAACCCAGAAAAGTCTATGATAAAATTTTGAATCTGAGGTTTACTTTGCTGTCTGTGTAGGACTATAGTTTCCTATTAGCTTCCCTCTAATTTACACTGGGTTCATCATCCTTAGGCACACTTTGTATAGTGCAGTCAAAGTAAACTCAAACCGTTGCTTTGACAATTTTTTTAACGTAAAAGGTTATCTGATATCTGTAGAACTGTTATTTTCTTTGAGATGTTATGACAAATTGGCACCATTCTGAAAGAGGAAAATATATCAGTGTCATAAAAATAGGGAATGACAAGAGCAAACATCATGTGACCCATTATGGATGATATTTAATCGGTCGAAGTGAAGCGAAAATTAAATAATATCCAATCAAAATTATAGATTCCTGTAACAAAAATTGTTATCCTTGCAGCTCTAAAATTCTGAAATGCACTGTTCAGTCAAAAAGTTTGATAAAAATGTATAGAGAGAGGTTTTATAATTTAGGACCTTGCGCATTGACGTTGGAATCGTTTACCATCGTAAGAGTTACATTAGTACATCGGTACAAAATATACCTTAGTAACATGCAGATTTAATGTAATTCTTGCGATGTAAAAGATCCCATTGTTAATGCGCAAGTTTACGGTTATCATTATTTGGGTATCACTAAGGGAGAAATCACTAAGAAAAGAAGGCGGAGACAGACAGCAACAATGACCACTATGCAAACAATTTCTACACTGCCGTTTCACGAAAATAGACACTCTACGTCACGTTAGGTCATGAACATCTTTTGGCAGATTTATATCTAGCTTAACCTTTTCACTTCATAGTATAGTGGGACTAATTATTCCTTCTTTATATTATGTACCAAGCCCTTTCCATTCCCTAATATATATCCTTTTAGGGAGTTTTCAAACAATTGTAACTGTAATTTTAAACCCATATATCAATAGAAAGAGTAATCTTTGCAGCATATCAAAGAAAGAGTAATCTTTGCAGAATATTAAAGAAAGGGTAATCTTTGTAGCATATCAAAGAAAGGGTAATCTTTGCAGAATATCAAAGAAAGGGTAATCTTTGCAGAATATTAAAGAAAGGGTAATCTTTGCAGAATATTAAAGAAAGGGTAGTCTTTGCAGTATATCAAAGAGATGGTAATCTTTGCAGAGCATCAAAGAAAGGTTAATCTTTGCAGAATATCAAAGAAAGGGTAATCCTTTGCAGAATATCAAAGAAAGGGTAATCCTTTGCAGAATATCAAAAAAGGGTAATCTTTGCAGAATAGCAAAGAAAAGGTGATCTTTGCAGGATATCAAAGAGAGGGTAATCTTTACAGACAATCAAAGAAAGGATAATCTTTGAAGAATATCAAAAACAGTTGAGACGAAGGAGGGAACAGCCGCTGCGCCTCCACAGGTTTAACAAAGTGAACATTCTCTATCTTTTCATTTGAGTTATTCTCTCGGACGTTTTAGAGTTTCAGTACACCACTGATTTAATGAAAAATAATGATTTAATGGCAATTTTTTTATTGAACCCAGATTACAAATATGATAACATATGGTTGATCAAATATCAACATGTATGGCAGACACATGATCAGACAGAACTAACTGCATACACACTAAATAATAAAAAAATAAGAAAAAACAAAATCCGACACAGCAATATTTACCAATTTGTATGGTGATAGCACTGGATATGATAGTCAATACTGAAGCAGGAAATGTTACTCAACATTTACTCAAGTGCTGAAGGCGTCAAGATTTCAAGATCATCATACAAATATTAACAAGATTTGAGAGGATGTGTTTGTTTCCATTGGAGAAGAATCCGTAAGCTTTTTATAGACGCAAAGCGAGAGTTTTAGGCCTGTCTTGGAAAGTTGTGATTCTGTTGTTATTATGGTCTTCTTCCGTGAAACCGCAGCGAGAGTCGCAGTCGTAGAAGGGAAGACGAAAGAAAAACGAAGAAGACGAATACCTTAAGGAGGATAGAAGGGGAGAAATCGAAATGAAAATTAATAAAATACGATGCTGCTAAGCGGTTTTTCACATTTCGTATTGTTACTGACACACTGTTGCACAGACAAGCGAACTATGGTCCTCGTATCCTGGCCTCTCAGCACTCATTCCGCCGCCGTAATGCTCATATTTGTGCAATGACGCCAGTTATAGAAAGAAACCTGTCGTTTGTGGTTTCGTCCGTTGTCCTTCCGCAGTTGAAACGTGTCTGGATGCAGGTTCGTGGCAGATCTTTCCTGGTTGCTTGTTCATTTGATTAATAAACGTTGCGGGGACTTGAAGAGGCAAATAGGAGCTTGAACTCACTTAACGTCAGAGTGCTTAAAACCAATTTGGTTACCAACATAATTTGGCAGCTGAGAGCTTGCGCATTAACCATGGAATATCTTCCTTTCGTAAGAATTACATTAATGCTTCGGTGCTATAGGCATCCTCTAGTAACGTTGAACAAGTAGAGTTAATGCAGTTCTTACGATGGTACGATATCCCATCCTTAATGCGCAAGTTTTCAAATACTAAAGCTAGTTGAGGTGTCCGAGAAGGAAGGGTGGGAGGAGGAGGAAGGACGGGCAGCAAGATTCATGCGACGTCTACACGCATTTATACTGCCTCTCCTGGAGCTGACTTATTGTGATCAGACCTGGAGAGAGATTTGGCCACATAGCGCCAAACTGGCAACTCTGGGTTGCAGTTTTACACATATTCAACTGGCAACCGGCAAACATGACTTGTATGCGAGTCAGCCTTGCCTTTAGCTGTCGCACGTTGCGTTACTGCTTCCTCACTTTCCCTGGGTTCAATGCACAAAAGAGCTTCTATAAATCCCATTTCTCCCCAAGGGGCCATCTGAAGCCAGTGATACATGTCTCAGTGTCACTTCCTCGCCATTTCAGGATGTTTTGCCAAATTTGAGACCCATACATTAAACAGTGTAAATTTAAATACCGGACACACAAATCAATCAGCTAGCCACAGAGTTTCATTTTTGAACATCGGTAACGAAAAACACAGTTCATGTGCTTGTCCAGTTACATGTAACCTCGACACAGATGGCATAATACTAAGCGTATATGATCATGAGGTGAGTTACACATAACGTTGTTGACGTGGAAATATGAACAACTGTCCAAATAATTATGAGCTCCAGGCGTGCTTGGTGTGTAAACAGAGAGGAGTGACAAGATGGGAACTCCATCAGTTTGAATTCAAATGTACATTTCATATCTTAGTGCTACATGCTGTATAGAAACGTTGCAGATAGCTGGTTTACTGTCTTCCCAAACGTTATGATAAAGAAAATTGGAATTTAAAAAAGTCTTGTATTTGAAAAATGAAAACACATATGTCTGAGTCGGTCTTTTGCAGGCGGGGCCTGTCTTCTGACAGCGTCGATTGGATGGGGCGGATTAAGCTACCCATTATCCGCGTGGACATGTTTGTATATAGTGTACCGCTGGGACTTTCGCATGTTCTTAGATCGATATAATAAAAGCACATTCTATGTTGAAAATAAAAATTACGAACTTGTATTTGCCACATCGAGAACGCCACGGAGAAGCCACAGAATACAATCAAATTTTCACCAAAGACTTGTTGATATTTCTAGTTGTGCTTTTTGGATGTTTGACGGGTGTTCGATTGACGGTTTAGACGTAAAAATTCGAAGAAAGCAGCAGTAATATATAACGACCATTCCTTGGTATATGGCTCTTGAACAATCTAAAACTGTCTTCAGCACCGGTGCAAGGGGGGGAAAATGCACGACAAAATGGTCATTTTAGCATTACTGTTTATACATTTTTGGATCGGCAAAGTGGCATCGCTCTTGAGGAAAGGATTTTTAAAATTTTAATCTCTAAATCTAATCATTACTACAGCAAAACACATAAATTTGTGAATTAACAATTTAGTCATCTGCCGTCTCGTTGGAAGAACGATGTACATACTAGTGTAAAGGGAATAAAAAAGTAAGTATAGTTTTGACAGTTTTAGCATTACATTAAATGGATAGTGCATGTACTTTCAATTCCTCCACGCCCATAAAGTTAATGTACTCTTGTTCTCGGTGGATGTGGAAGCTTTTTCTTCAGGGTTCCCTTTTCTCAGAAGGGTTTTAGAAAAGACCGTTTTAGAAAAAAGCTTTGAACTCTGCGAGTAGAAATCTAAAAATTGTTCACGTCCGGTATCCTAGATTTCCAATTATCTATTTTCATAAACGTTGTATTTAAGAAAATTTTAATAGAACGAGGTTGATCTAATAAGCTAACCCTTGCCCTACTTTGAGAGGAAGACGCTGCCGCCCTAATTTTGAATTCAAATCAGGAACACTCCCATACATCTTGTTTCTGCAGATTAAATAAGATCTTTTGTTGGATTTCTTTTATTGCGTAGAGTCCCATCCATTATCAAGAGTAAAGGACTGTAACACAATATGCAATGCTATAAAGATTAAAAGTAATTTTAGATATTAATACTCACGTTTTTTTTTTATTTGTGTGTATGTGTGATAGCGTCATTGCGCGTTGTATGTTTCTCACAGTATATTATTATATATGTATGTCAGCTCAAAGGTTTTGGACTAAGTTCCTTCCTGAGTCTGCCATGACATCGACTTTCCTCAGCAATTACTATCTATCTTCGGGCTGGAGAGCAGTGATTACTGTCTTACAGTTGAGCCCGTATGAGAGAACAGAGAGAGAGAGCTTAGAATTGTCAGTTCTACTGGTATGGAGAGCGATGGTTATTTCTACCAGATTTAGTAGAAATCATAACTGCAGTTTCTACTCGTAGAATTAACATGGCGAGAGCAATCGTCGTTTCTATAGAAGAGGTATTGATAGATGTTCCTGCCAGTAGAACTGACAGTTCAAGTAACAGAGAGAATAATTTCAGTTTTTACTATAGTCCTTTCGAAAACTCTCTGTCCGCTTAATATTGTGATACCTTAGCAAACCCTAGAAAAAAAAAGTATCTGAAATATCTGAAATTTGGTATGCAATCCGAGTACAGCAGTGATCTAATGGATTTTTTTTTTTTTTTTGCTTTTCATAAACAAAGCCTTTAATTATTTGGCTTCTTTGTATATAAAAATCCAACTCGGCCCCAAAACCAACATTTCAACGTCTTATAGTACCAAATTGTGCTTGTTCCAATAACAGTGCGCTCTATGCAATTTCCATTTATACTAAATACCTTACCCATAGGGTCTCATTTTCACCCTTAAAAAAAACAAAACGCTCTTTGCAACATTCTCAAAACGTATTTACATAATTGTTCAAAGTTGGAAAGGAACATACTGGTGGGAAGTTCGAGCAATAATAAGCTGAAATCTGTAGTCGGGATTCTATGCCTCACTATGAAATGCGATATCTATTAATTTGGCACAAAGCATGTGAATACTAATGACTTTCGAAGTCAATTTTTTTTTTGTGTAGGTAAAACCTGAAGCTGTTTTTTATTTTGTCTCTTCGTTTTCTATGAGAAACGGCTTCAGTTCTCAAGCCCCTATTTTGAACTACATGACCCGTACTTACAGAATCGATATCAAACAACATTTACAACTTTTTCGCGATATCTCCAACCTAACACGTTAATTTAATTCGATTTTATTTTCACCGAAGAGTAGAATGAAAGTATAGATTGTTTAAATTGTGTACCACACAGGACGACCTCATTGTCTGGGTTGGAGATTAATAAACTTGTTAAACCTGTTTCCTTAACCTCTAACACAGAATATATGTAGCCCTTGTCTGTCTTTTGTGACATGAGTGAAACACTCATTGTGTCGGTTGATTCGTTTTCCTGAGGTTATCCTGTTTAGGGCCTATCATGTGACGGATTAATTTGAAATTAAAATGTAGGCGCTATAATCCTTCAGAAAGTCGCTTTGTGGCTATACGGATATTCTTTGGTAGAGAAGCAAACTGTAGATATCTTTACAGCAGGATAAGCGAACAGTCTCGACACTTCAACTTCAGTTTTGAAAGAAAATAGGAAAGGAAAGATTTACAGATTTGACAAGGATGTTATTTAGGCGTGAAATAAAGATCAACTTTAAGGATTAGTTACTTTACGGAAAATAATGATAAAACTAATGTTTAGGAGCCCCATAAAGTATCAGAATTACACGTCTCTGAAGTTTTGTAAACTTGAAAAATTTGATAATACTGTAAATTCATATTCTTGCTTTGAACATAGTCATGCTCTATCAGTTCTCACTAAGTGCAGAAAGGCAAAATCAGAAACGGACTAATGTCTATAATTTTAACTCCTATTCAATCTAGTTGAGTTGCCAATTGCTAGTAGAAATGCTATTAAGACAAAATGTCAATGAACTCAGGCTATCTGAAATTTGGAAGAACATTGTAATGAAAGTGCATTGTATTGTGTCAAATCCCTTCCCCCTTCCCCGATCCGCATCAAGAAAAATAAAAATTAAAAAGTCTTACTTCAGTCTTGAAGTGTGCATTCGATGTTCTCTAAGCTCAGGTTTTCAATAAAAACTACACGTAATAGCTAAAACAGGCTAAGCGCACTGGCGAATATAAAAAAAAAAATAATTACACTAAAGAACTTTTAAAAAAAAGAGCCAAATTTGTTTTAGGCTCCAACCTGGCAACAACAGTAGAAGCATTTCTACTAGGATAATTGTCCGTAAGATTATTTTGTCTGCGAAGCCTAATTCAACCCCACAAAAAAAAATTGGGGCGAAGCGGAAAAGCTGTTAAAAACTTTGGAGAGCGTCGAAAACTTCGTCCTAATATACGACTTTCGGGTGCAGTTTTTTGTGGAGGACAGCAATGGTGGCAATGAGAGAAAAACCTTGATTTTAGCTGTATGTATTAAGATATTCCTCTTCACAGTTTTATATATATATATATATTAACATCGCGTTTGACGAGGGTCGCAATCTTCAGCCCAAACCATCAGAGAATAAATGAAATGGTGAGTAAGTAAAAATCTTGATAAAGAATTGTCAGCGTAAAGTAGCTTCGTAAATCGGTTAATTGGTTTCGTATATTCGGAGTTTGGCGTGTTTCTAGGGACCATGTAATCAAATTATCCATATGAACATATGAAACGAAATAAATGCATTGTGCTTAGCTTATATTTTGTAGGTTTCTGTTGATGTTTACTGTCTAATCTCTTCAAAATCTGATGACGGACAAATTTTATAAATAAAGTCCAGAAGCTGGCATATCTCCGCTAATTGGTGGAAGGGATAGCGTGCCGTATGGAACTGCAACCCTTTATTTGACTCCCGGAAAGCCCTGAACTGAACCAATGTAGATAAAAATATCCTATTGAGATGTTTTGATGATTTAAACTTAGGATCATCCTCACCTCAGATTAGGGGCGTAGCAAGGGTGATGTTTTTTGGTAATCTATCTCTTACATCCAACCAGCTGTCTGACCGGGGTTAAGCTTTCGCATAAGACAAGACATTTTTAGGAACTGCCTTGGTACTGGATATACAAGGGTATTAAAATTGTCATCAACCAATCTGCATATATTAGAGCAAGAGGAACGACTATTAAATGAATTCAGTCTTGGTATCGTTCTTTAATAGGTGTTCATTGTCCCAGTTAAGACAAAAGTCCTGTCATTTGAAATACCATAAAGTTTCAGAAAAGTATAAATTTTTTTTAATACTCTTCGCCCAGAAAATCATTCATTTTTTAACTAAAGTCCGCTGGAGCCTAAGAGCCAATCAGTTATTTGGGATCCAAACACTTTTTTTAAAAAGCCAAAAATCTGGTAGTTGACTCCAAAAGAGCCTAATCCGGCAACCCTGAGAAAAATCTGGAAATCACGGAAAGGGTCTTGCCGCTCTTGCGTAAACCGAAAAAAATAAACAGTACATGGGAGACAGTATATGGGTTTTCAGATTATCGACCAGTAAAACTAGCTAACCGTGACAAAGTTGTATTGTCAATGCTTGTAAATGGCTTGTAGGTGAAATATTGTGATGTTCGAACATTTTACAAAACATTTCGGATTAGTTAAACTGATTTGGCTAAATATGACAGTATGTCGGTGATCTCAGATTCATAGATTACTTGGACGCTACGCCCCTGCCTCAAAATATAGGATCACCTTCGGTTCAGAATATAGAATGACCCTCGCCTCAGAATATGGGATGACCCTCACCTCTGAATATAGAATCACTCTCCCCTCTATTTACCCTTTGTTTATCATTCTGCAACTACATGAAAATACGTAGGCTGAGAAACTGCTGCATCTTCGGCTGACGGTTGAAGAAAACACAAAAAGTAGTTTGTAAAAGAAGACTCCGCTTCAGAGCAAACTGTTTCAGTTCATAGAATGTTTCATTGCTTATAAATAAATGTCATCGGATAACGGCAATTCATTATGATCACAATTTTCTCATACTCCCGATTAGTAGCGTTTATGTGGAGCGTTTATTTGTAAAATGGGTTGCGAAAAGTTGGCAGAGGTCTGTTTTGAAAGCCAAAACGTTTTTGTCTACATATTCTCTATAAAAAAAAAAAACCAGCACAGAACATGCAAAGAAGTTGCTTCATTTAAAAAAGCAAACACAAAAGAATCCCACTTTTAAGAAATGGCTAAAGGTGCAATAATATTTGAAAAAACACAAACTCATCTGTACAACCGACAGAAATTTTTTCCAGTTGAAAGCATCTGTCTAGAAGTAATGTTTCTCTTTTTTGCATATAATTATTGTTTATTTTGTTTCGTCGCTGAGGAAATGTCAACAGTCACGTTGTGCCTGGAACCGTCTGCCGACTGGCTGTCTTGTTTGCAGGTATCACATTGAAGGAAGCAACGGACTTAATCAAAATGTCCTATGTCAAGCTGAATGACGCACACAAACAGTAGTGGCTCTACGTCATGAGACTAATGTGTTAATCTTCTCCGTAGCGTTGATTGCAGCCACTAACACCTTAATGCACACCTGGCTTACTAACGCGCCTGAGATAATAAGACACTCATTAATGTCTCAATATCTTCCCCAATTATAAGTGGTGCTTATTTGAAAGGACGGCCCCTCATTATTTATTCGTCGGGAAAAAATGGTGGCTGTAATGCAATCAAAACATGCCACAAATCACTGAATGACGACAAATTCGTTAATACTTCCATTCATTTGAGACTTGGCACTTCAATTATGACAATCTGAGTTTTAATATTGATAATGCAGACAAAACATCATCATCAATACGTGTTAAACATTTATCCCTTCATATTAATTTTCTAGGGTTTTTACCAGTACCGCGTAATGAATGCGGCCATTTTGGGTTCTTAATATGTCTTCCAAGATAAACAGTTCATATTATTAATGTCGCTCGCAGATACATCTGCTGTTCTGTAGAAATTTGAGCAATTATGTTCTCATCTGCATAGGTATATAAATATATCCCATAAACAACTGTAGCTTTTACGTTTGTTTGAACCATATTAGGGAAAAATAAATCAAATAAACGCCTTCTTTGCTCTGTCTGGGATAACACCAGGTTGAGTAGGAAACGGAGGCAGTGTGGTCGAATGGCCACGGCGTTGAAACTCAAGATCTGAAAACCGCGACTTCAGTTCCCGACCACTATCGTGTTATTGGTGGCACGGGAAAACATTTCATTCACATTTTTCTCGGTCCGTCTATCTGTAAAATGGGTACATGGCTAGAGGGAGTAGAGGGTATTGTCCGAATGCTAGTGATCAGTGCCTGTGAACGGCAGTGGCACTGTTTGCTCTTCAGGGATTTGAGAAAGTCAGAGAGTGATCAGATCTGCTGGAGTAATAATAATGTGAAGTCACGTGAGCGGGCAATAGCCCGAAAAAGAGAGTTTAAATCGCAGTATAGTTATTAAAGTTGTTATATTGAACACTCAGAATCAGTTCAAATCTGCCATATCTTATCGTGATGCAACTGCTTTAATGCAGGACTTTTTAAAAATTATCGATAAATTCATGGCTTCCTCTGCTTGTTATCTGTCCGGAAGTGTCTTTGCCTCGGTTCGGAAAAGTGGTGACACTGGATCAGCTGAATGCCTCCAAAAATTACCCACTAAGCTTGTTTTGTGCACGTAACGACTGGTTTAGTGCTTACACGCCCATTCATGTCCATACTTTGATGCCGATAAGAATATAAGCGATATGTCTCTTGCATGCGCAACTTTGTGGAACGCCGGTAGGGTAGCGAGAGCTGGAGCGCTTCTCTCATGATACAAGTGGTTGCGGGTTTAAACCTGGCTCAGGGCAGCTTCTCCTTGGATAAGCACCTTCGTAATAGCAGCCTGATGGGAATGTATGTCTCGGCTCAGATATAGCCATAACTGTGTTGAAAAGAGACCGTAAAACCTGCCACATTGTGTGGGATCAGTCATTTCAGTCTCATCATACGATATCTATTGCGTGCAAACAGTGATTCCCTTCTCTTTATCATGTCTTTTTTTTTTTTTGCCTCCTGATCAACTAATCGGTTCAATATGTATGAAACTGATAGAGCAATAAGATATTACTAATATAAGTTTATAATGGCTAGTTATAGTTGAAATGGGTGGAGCGATTAGCATTTAGTCCCAAAAACGATTTATTCGAAGGATTTCCTAAGTGCCATTGATGTATTTCAGCATCAGCTCAATTCGCTTTATTTGAAATGAAAATCACTCGCTAAACATGTATCTTCCCTAACTGAAATATAACACGCAAGCATAGCAATGTTCATCCGGTAATTTCATACAATTATTTATATTTTCCATTATCTTTGTCAATGCATTATAACTCAGCATATGATAACATTGGTTCGATAGATCATAATAAATTGCAGTTTTCTCCTTCTGCCTCGGTGCTACCTTTGAAACCCTCGTTTTAATCCTAAGTTTTGTTTATATGGACCACTTTTGTCTATGCCCTGAAATTTCGGTGTACCCGTCTGCACCGTTTTACAGTAATGTGAACATGCTGCTGTTCTTATCAACTATGTAAGGGTCTAGAAAGTCAGTATCAAATATAAGATTAGGCTCACACAAGTTTATGATAGAAAGAGGAAGGTGGGGAATACCTAAACTTGACCTTAATAATAGATCGTGTAATACTTGTAACTTGACAGAAGATAAGAAGATCTGCTTTGTAGAATGTAGAATGTACAAAATTTGAGCACAGACGACTAAAATATTTACCTAAATGGTTCTTAACAAAACCTAGTATAAGCTAGATTCCTAAATCTTTTAAATTCAAGCGATGATAAAGAACATAAACTGAACAGTTTAAGAGACACAAGTGTTAGTTCCATTTTTGGCAGGGAGGTAGGGAGGGTTGTTAGTTTTTTGTTACATAGATACGTATGATCTGTTGGGATGTTGTGGAAGTAGTAATGTTAAACATTAGAAAGGGAGAGTGAGTGAGTGAGTCTGTGGGAGAGTGAGTGAGTGAGTGAGTGAGTGAGTGAGTGAGTGAGTGAGTGAGTGAGTGAGAGTGAGTGAGTGAGTGAGTGAGTGAGTGAGTGTGAGTGAGTGAGTGAGTGAGTGGGTGAGTGAGTGAGTGAGTGAGTGAGTGAGTGAGTGAGTGAGTGAGTGAGTGAGTGAGTGAGTGAGTGAGAGAGAGAGTGAGAGTGAGTGAGAGAGAGAATGAGACAGAGATGTCGGTGACTAAATGTAAGTGACAGTTATGCATTCACGTTGTCTTTTTCCTTTTCATTCATTCTTTTGTATTGTTGTGACATTTTATTGTATGTGATTGGCTTTCGCATAAATAAATAAACTTGAAACTTGAAACCTGAAACCTGTTTAGCTAAGCTGTTTGGGCCGATTTCGTTGCACCAAAAGCACCGCTCAGCAAAATTCTATTTCAAATTTATAAGAGAGAAACTTTACATAAGAGAGAAACTTCTGGATGGACTAGCGAATCTGAGAACTGTTGAGATGGACAGTAATTCACAGACAGATTTGAAGGTCCATGATCGCATATGTCAGTCGGCATGGTATCTGAAGAAAAATGTTTCCAAGCAAAAAGAAAAAAACAGCAAAAAAACCACTGTTCTTTGTTTTAAAACAACCCCCATGATATTTAAGATAATTTTCTAGCGCTCTTTAATTTTGTAGTAACAATTGCTGAAAAAGAAATTTCTTCTGTAGCAAAATATGATCATATAAAATATGTTTACACACCACATGAAGGTGACTGAGCGTTAGTTCCAGAAAAAGAAAGTGAATTTATCAAAATACCGCATGTTTTACATAATCTTAATCAATGGCAAAATAGTGTTTATAAATCTGTTGTGCTGTTAGTGATCGAACCGGCAATTACCTTGTCCTGGGTGTTCATTTCCAATTTCCACGTAAGTTGTTTCGATTTCGTGGTTTATTTTTAGACTTTGTGACGTCATCGAAATGTCATTCGGGCGTCTAAACTTTGCAGTTTCACTAATTTGCGGTTTCTCTCTGTCTCTAAATCTTTATTAGTCAGTCTCAGATCTTCAACCCAGCTGTAAGGCAGCGACATGGAGGGGAAAGATATCAGGCCAGAAAATGCGTCTTTTGCCTTTATGGCGATTACATTTATCATTTAGACTGTCTCATCATATACAGTCGACTCAGTTTAATCGCAGCTTCTCAGGATCCTGGAAGAATTGTAATTAGAGGACTTTGCGAATATCCGGGAACTTCTATATTAAAAAGTGAGTATTCTACGTTTCTGCAAAATGTGATTATTCTGTGAGAAGCATTTTCCGGTTTGCTGTTAAGTGATGCTGACAAATATATTTTTTAAAATGTTTTTATTGTGTAAATTTCGAAACAACATGCCTAGCAAAGTTTTAGGGGCCTTCGTTCAGACACTCAGAAATGTTGTCATTTTAGCAGCGCCACGAAATTTGAACCGAACCGCAGTAACTTCCTTATATATACACATGTTCTTAAGCAATGGCATCTATGCGCATCTATAGTATGTTCATGTTCATATACACCTATTGTATGTTCATGGAACAAAAACCGCCTCTTTGGGGAATCATTTCTTTGTTAATCTACGGAAAATTTGTTCCTGAATTATTATTGGGCATAATGACATTTTTTTGTCAGTATGATCCGTATAGTTTCAAGCTTTTTTCCATCTTTTTGTCTCTATAATGTAAAGTATCTGCCTATATTTAGCAGTGTTATAGTCTAATGGCCGTATGCGTAATCCAAACGGCGTTAACTGCATTGAACACTACTAATGTTTAGAGTGTTTTCGGTTGTTACTGCCGTATATTAACTAACGTATGGATTATGCATACGGCCACAGAAATGTGCCGAATACTTACAGTTTTCTCATTCCAAAACACTGTCCAGCACGACATGTGAACGCCACACACTGTAATCCTTGTAAGTTCAATAGGAAAGACCTGCCGTTACATAGATCTTCTCATTTTGGGGTCCGAAGATGAGCTATTTTATTTAGCCATTCGGACAGAACTGAATTTTAGAACTTTATTGATGTTACCTAGTGCAATATCACATTCAAAATTAAAAAGAAAATAAAGAGTGACAAAAAAGATAGATTAATATATTCAAGAAAACGCTGTAGTATAGAGGTTCTACTGTGAAAGCACAGTCGTCCTACATCTAGACGTCTATATTAATTAAACGCTTCTGCCAAATTTGTGTCACAGATTTCTTGAGAACTACGTAACGTAAAAACATGCGGTTTTACCTAAATTCGTAGAAAAAACACAAAAGGTAACTATACACATCAGTCCTCTTTATTTTTTTTAATTTTTTTTTAAAGAAAGAATGTGTATAGCAACGAAATACAATCTCCGCAAGATCTTTTCAATCCGCCCGATTCGCCAATCGTCCAACTTTTTCACGGAGTCTATTGAATTCATCTATGATGCCTTTCGGTGCGCTGGGTATTCTTTCGCCGCTGGTGCGTTGCCTGCCTGCCCATTTGTAAAATGGGGTGTTTGTCTTGTATACACATATAAAGGAAAAAGAAGAAAATGAACAGATTGTTTAAAGTTAGACAACCAGTGAAAACAACCAACAATACTAAAATTGTTGGTATCCCCCTATCGTGCTATCAAACTCCGCCTCTGTCTATTGTTCCTTTTTTTGCGATATTTATACTCTCGTAAACACGACTTGTTCCAACTGGAAATTTCCAGAATACTTCCAAACAACCCCAAAATACATGGATAATTATTACGGCAGGCCTGGAACATCAGGGGTTGTCAGACTGAAATATATATATACGCCTCTGACCATCGTTGGCTGCCAGTCTCATAAAGATATCAGAATTACGGTGCTTGGATTTCGAGATGTTGACTGAACGTGACTATAGGAGCACGTGTATGAGACCGATATTTAACCCGCAATGTGTAATCTGGTACTGCAGCACAAAGTAAGGCCACCATTAGAGCCATCATTACAGGCCTAAATTTAAGCACATAAATTTCCAACCAATATAGTCTAGCCACAGTCTTGGTTGGAACAAAAGCCGTCTGACTGAAATTTTCGTCATCCATCAAGCAATATTTTGAGTGTAGTTCATGTAGTACAAGGTGGAAACGGAGCACTTAGTAACAGAAGTAAGGAGTGAGCAGACGCAAACAGATGCTCACACGAGGTAGGATAAAGGGGGAAGTGCTCAAGAAGACAAATTAATGCAGATAGAAAATGGAAGAAGGAAAGAAAGTGATGTGGTGGGAATCGAACCCGCGACCTCTGCGTCGGCACCCATCGCCTTGCCGTCAGTTTGGAATCAGGTAGACATCTATACACGACCACGCCGCCACTCCAAAGACAGTGGCTTAGTGGCCGGGGCCTTTCCCGAGGCCGAACAGAAGACTAGAGTCATAGCGCTAAGCACGAGACTCACACACACCACAAGCTTCCCCCCCCCCCCCCCCCCCCCCCCNAAGGCCGTTAAGCTTCATTTGGTATCTCAGCAAGACAAACACACAGACGTGCACACAACATTAAACATAGTGAACAAGACAGGATCGTTTCATTTGAGGCTAAAGATTTATTGTCAAGCTGAGATCTTGTTGACAGGTCTACGATTGCTCAGTTTTGTGGTGTTTTTTTTAAATGTTTTGTAAACATATTTATATCTGATGTTAAAGATGGCTTGTTGGTTTTGATTGATACATTCTACTCTGAGGTTAACCGCAAGGACAAAAGAAATGAACATGCGCAAAAGATGTCCAAGAAAGTAACTGGAGAGGAAAAGGAAGAGATTTGTCAAGGATGAAAGAACAACTTAGTACTGTGTGCATGGCAGAATGGCGACGCAGAAAGAACAGGCAGACGCGATGAACAGAAGAGAAATTCATCAAAGGACCTTCAATTTTGCCTGAGAATGTGGGACTAACCACACTCAAGTATGCTGACATAAGGCGTAACTCGAGAGACATTTGACAAAACACATCCTGATTACCAACAGGATGCGCCATTTTACCACATGGTAGGGCTTGTAAGGGTAGTACCGCACTACGACAAAACAGTTGGCCAACTGTTTTGTCGTAGTGCGGTACTACCCTAAGGCCTGGAAACCAGGGACTGAATTCGACATCAGTCTTCCCAGTCTGCAGGAGATATACAGAGTCGTACACAAAGCACAATGCAGACTGGACAGGGCCCAAAAGGAGTTCCCTATGTGTTTACAAGTTACGACGTCCAGAAGTACTCTACTTTTAAAATATTGGGAGGAGCTGCATATGAACAAAGAGTGCTACTGCATATGAACAAAGAGTGCTACTGCATATGAACAAAGAGTGCTACTGCATATGAACATGACATATACATCCCAAAATAACAAAACTCTTCAGAACATGGCAATTCAGTAACAAAATAAGATATACATCCCAAAATAACAAAACTCTTCAGAACATGGCAGTTCAGTCACAAAATAACATATACATCCCAAAATAACAAAACTCTTCAGAACATGGGCAGTTCAGTAACATATTGCTTCACAGTCTGGAGGGAAAGATATTCTTCTCTGTGATGGCGTCCATACTGACGACAGCGTGTCTCAAGAAGAATGGACGTGTCGACAATGCCGTGCAAAAAGGAAGAGTTTCGGAATGTTTAAAACATGACAGGATGATTTTGGAAGCCATTTAGAGGACGAAGGAGGAGAAAATGAATTACGTCATCTGGCTCGACCTCTTCAAGGATTGTAGTTCAAAACAACACCAAATGATATGGCATGCACAGGAAATGTATTATATTCCAAATCTAGTATTAATAATGGTGAAGATGTTTTTTGATGGCTTTCAGCATAGCTGCCAACTCTGCAATGGAAAATAAACTCTTGATTCATATGACATCAACTTGCAAAGTGACACTAGGACAACATCAGTACATATTATGATGCCACAGCAGAATCGGGTAAGTGCCCGCTGAAGTGGCCGACAGAGTCAGACAAGAAGCATATTATAAGAAGCAGATCCGATTTAACCCAGAGTACTTCAATTCGACGTCAGTTATTACTCCTCTTGCTATTACAGACGTATCTGCTTACGCATAAATCGCACGTTCTGTTTAATCTCAACAAATCGCGGATTCTAGACTACCCCACAGTTTCGTTAAATTTTAACTATCTTCTTGTCCACGAGAAGTCGCGACTGACTGAAGTCGACATAAGATCTGAGAAGGTGATCAATTCTGAGCATTGAGCACGGCCATTTAGTGCAAGGAATTAATATAGATGCATATCGCGCCAAATATGGCATCTGGCCACAGCTGTTAAAGAAGTTTTGACTATTGATAAAATAAGTTAAGCGTCCTTGCTGAGGTATAACGGTGTATACTACAAATTACGTCAAAAGCAATTTTTTTAAAGTCAATTATTTGTTCAGGATCTTAAGGGGAGGCACTACCCGTATCCAGAGACTGTAGTGCATATAACATGGTGTGCAACGCATCCCCATGAGTGCATTGGATTTCTATACAAAATTACACACCAAAGTGCTGAATGGTCAATCATTCTTCTCCCTCATCGGTGATAATCTTAGAACAAATGTTAGTAGCTATGACACCAGTTGTTCGATAACAGATTTCACCTACGTCTATTAGATAGCTTTATGCGTGATCCTATGGAGGGGTTTTTGATTTTCTGTCTTGAGGGAGAATTATCAGAAACTATCAGCACCCATTGATGTTAGATGAAATAACTATTTATCTCGACAGGAAAACGGAAAAAGCCTTCATAAGATCAAGCATGAAGGTGTCTAAGAGACATGGGTGAAATCTGGTGTCAGACAACTAATGCTATCGCATACGAAAGTTATGTCATAAGATTTCCACCCTTGAGAGAGAAAAATGCACCATTCAGCACATTGGTGTGCATGTTTGCATTGCAATCCACTGCATTCATAGTGATAAGGTGCACATCATGTTATGTGCATTACAACCTCTGGAAAAGGGTAGTGCCTCTCCTTAAGCCAGTTACGATGAAAATATCGGAAATAAATATAAGGATGTAAAATTTTACGAGGACCTAGATCGGTTCCCTGTCCTACGGATGGAATTGCCATGGTTTAGCAGCTGAGGTTAGATAAAATGACAGAGAGCCCCGCATTAGAGCCGAGTCTGCACCTAACTGCACCGCATTTGAACAATCCGGGAGCCATTAACAAGTGGAGATAGGCAGCCAATAGAAATCCTAACTTGCTGATTGAAACAAATTATTTGTACTATTTTCAGGTTCGGTAGATTTTATGGGGCGGCGTGCCAGAAACTGTTGACAGTTTGCTATCACTATGGTATCTCTTAGCATCGTAAGAATTACATTAGCGCATCGGTGCTGTATGCACTGTACGTCATTGTGTGACATTGTCGTAAAGTTTCCTTTTCATTAGTAATAGAATAAGTCTCTTTATTCTAGTAAATTTTAATAGGCTGCATATGATCCGTGTTCTCCGAAGAAAGGTATTCGCAAACAATAAGATTACTTTTCAAACAAATGGACGAGATAGTTGAGCGAATTCTTTACGGTATGCCACGTAAGCTATTGTCGCAACTGGGCCAAGATTAGCGAAACAGCGACTAGAATTTACCGAAATGGCATCGATGATCTCCGAACACATATTATAACTATTTTTTTTTTCGCTGACCTGGGTTTTCTTCAGTCGAAATTAGGTCATCACTGCGAAAGCGGAATGATATTTTTAAAATTATCATTGGAATCAGGACTATTATTATCACTAATCTTAGAGGATGGCTGGTTATTCTCGGGGGCTGTGACACACCCCTAACCCTTAAGGATCCCAAGCCATCAGATAAATGATCCGAGTGATGATTTCTGATGTACTTGTCGATCTTTTCTTGTCTTTGTATAAGATGAATCAAAGTGCGTCTTTCAATAGCGGTTTAGTAAAGTCTTAGAAATTTAACTTTTCAGGTACTCTTACATATTAATCATTAGTCTAAATCCGTTCCTAGAGTCTAGTCCTACTGATCAGGATATTCGATATCTCTAAGAGGTAATTTGTAAATGAAATTGTTGGTATTCGTATTTCCGGGTGATGCTTTTATACAGGGCAATATTCCTCTTTTCCTTCTTTCTTTCTCTCTGTCTTTCTTCCCCCCGCCC
>JAWQUT010000003.1:5304138-5328503 GCA_033807755.1 Ellobium chinense
CCCAAAGAGACAATCCATCTTCCAGTGCATTTCTGTAAAGCAGGCACTTGAAGAAAGAACGGGAAAATCCACCACTGATTCGACTCCGACTGGTGATTTGAACTGACTAAAAAGTTTTAGCCTGGGTTATATCAAGGATTTAAAAAGTAGTATCCTTTATGCTGAGGACAAAACAGTCAACCCCAAAGCGATGGAGCGGTATCAAAGTATAAGGCAACCAACTGTTTTGTCAGGATTGCTTACATTTAATATGGTTCAGTTTTCAGATTTTTGAATATTGACATGATAGTTATGAAAAAATCGTTCTGTGCATTTCATTTTTCTATATCAAACTTTATGATATAATAACCAACATCTCAGTAGTCATGGCGCTTCATCTCTGGAACAGACGCACTGTTTAGTCTACTCTTTCCTACAAGGAGTCCCATTAGGAACTTTCCCTTTTTGGCTAGCTTGTGCATTGTAATTACTGTAATAAAATCCAAGTATTTGGTTTCTGTGGGAAGAGCTTTTTAAAACATTATAATTTTAAAACAAAAAATATAGCAGACTACCTCTTTTTCTGTTTCTAAAAATTCAAGGCGTCCATTTATTACACGGCATTTCACAAAATCGCAATGAACAGTTGCGCAGCGTTCTAAGCTGGTTGTAGTTTATTTCACAACTCAGGAAAAAAAATTGTTTAAACTTCAAATATAACTTGTAAGGTTTTGTTCCAACATGAAATCACATTCAAAGTCAACAGTCTTACAGATTAATGTCCAAACATTGCAGATAATGATAGTGAGAAGAAAGAGCGCGACAACAGATGAAAATATCGACGCATTCGGACGTCGATTGAAAACCGTTCGAGAAAATCAGTGCGATCTCGTAAACATCAGCTTTCCGATATGTCAGTGCAGGGAATCTTAAAAAAGCTTTGTAATTATTTACATACATTAAATTCCGCAATTGTGTAGACGGTAGAACTCAAGCCACACAGACCGGAATTTGTTGCGAGAAAGAATGGCGTGAGACAAAACATTGCCAAAGTGAATACAGTCTTCAGATATGGCGTACTTCCACCTTTTAGGACATGTCAGCAAACGGAACATGCGATTTTGGGCTCCAGAACAACCTCCAAGCTGAAATGCGACCGTTTTCGGTTGGGAAGGTGAATGTCTGGTAGTGCAGCTGGATGTTGATGCAAAATGAATACAATGAAACAGTGATAGTAAACGCAGCACGATACGTCCATGTGCATGAATACCACTACTTGTCAATACTGGACAGAACCCACACCCTCGTTGCTTATGATTCATTCAAGACAAGACTAACACCCCATTTTACAAATGGGCAGGCATGCAACACACCAGCAGCGAAAGAATGCCTAGCGCACCGAAAGGCATCATAGACGAATGCATTAGACTCCGTGAAAAAGTTGGATGATTGGCGAATCGGGTGGATTGAAAAGATCTATCGGAGATTGTATTTCGTTGCTATACTCATTCTTTTATTTAAAAAAGGGTAAAAAAAATAAAGAGGACTGATGTGTACAGTTACCTTTTGTGTATTTTTCTACGAATTTAGGTGAAAACCGCATGTTTTTACGTTACGTTGTTCTCAAGAAATCTGTGACACAAATTTGGCTGAAGCGTTTTATTAATATAGATAGATGAAGCAAAGCAGCATGTAATGTTGTTCTAACGTTCCTGAGAAAGCGATTTGGATTGTGATTTTTTTAGCGCGAGGAGGACCATCCATGGCTTCTTAAGAGCGAAGACCTGAACACCCGTACCTTTAATCTGTGGGGATACATGTACATGTATCTTAAAGATGGGGTTTACTCAGAATCCAGTGCCCAGAAACCCCAAAATACCAGAAGAGCTGAAGGACAAAAGCACGCTAGAAATTGCGCTCATTCAGCCAGAGAATTTGACGTCGTGATTCAGAATTTTTCAATACAATTCAGTTCAATTCAGTTTTATTCAGAACGATCCCAGGTTACACAGCAACATAATGTGTGGTCAGACATTGATAATGCATGGCAGGTCGACAGAAACGAGCTGTTGGAGTCAGAGGTCATGGATGGACAACACAATGACTTTTTTTGGGAAGAGGAAAGAGAAATTCAAAAGTTTCTCTCTAATTTAGTGCACTTTTTTTTGCCACAGTAGATTTACTTAAGTGGTCATAAACACAATGTGAAACGGGACACTCTTTTTAAGTGGTGGTAACTTCGTGACAGCTGTCTTTCCTTTCTGCTGACATTGTTATCCTAGTGATATTTTTTTCCCCGAGCACCGGGGTACGTTAGCTTGTTGTTTAACGCTGGGGCCAAAGAAATGAGAGAATGAATATTGAATGAAATACAGCTTTTGACTTAGGGCTTCATCGGGATAGGGATGAGGGTTGGGGGAGGGCCTAACATCACAGCAGAAATGAAAAAAAATTGTGTACCAAAACAATTATTAAGACAACAACAGCATTTTTTTTTCATTCGAAAGACTGTCATTCCTGGCTGTCAGTATTCTGTGATACGTCTAAAATGGAAACCCAAGGCTGTTAGTTGCCAACTATCATTTTTCCCTCATCCAAAAAGTTCTAAAATATTAGATTGATTTTCATGATGTTGTCTTGATGGCATTGTTAAAAAAATATTCTCTTAAAGATAAATAAGTCCAGCTTTTATTGTAAGGGAGATAACCACTATATTTATTTAACAGTTATAAGTGCCAATTATTTTGAGCATTAAAGTAGCTCTGTAGAAGCATGTCCTTGGCGTATTAAAAATGTGTATATTTCATGAATGACGAAATGATAAAATAGTATCGAATCCATGCATGTAAAATTCATAAAGTAACAAAGTACACAAATGAGTATTTACTATCGAGTCTCCACTGCGTTCCTCTATGAAGGTGTCATATTTAGCTGTCACACTGATGTGTATATATATATATTATATATATATAGTGGAACCCGCTTAAGCGGGACACGCGTGAGCGAGACGCCCGCTTAAGTGAGACGAATGCCTGGGAACGGAATTTTTGCTATTTAAATCTATACATGTGAGCGGGACGGCAGCCCGCTTAAGCGAGACGACTTGGAGCCAGATTTCCGTAATATACACGCTGTTTTTGACAGGAATGCTGCTAATTGTCACGATCGTACTGTGTGTTAGTGCTTGTTTACCTTTGCCCATCAGCTGAAAACCTGAGAGCTACAAAGAAGCTTGTACCGACGGCCCTGCCCCCCCCCCTCCCCTTTACGTTACGTGAGAAGTGATTGACACTACTTCCCCATAGCCTTCTGTCAAGCAGTTGACCCTTCTGCGCACGCATGGACGAATCAGAGCGGACATCCGAGCCTCTGGTCATTTAACCCGCGCAAACATTAACGGATCAAGATTAAGTAAGCCCCGCCCCCTGTCAGCCACACTTTATCCTTTCTTCAGCTTAGGCAGTGATTGACACTTACGAGCCTTACCTGCGCAATTGCACAACATTCAGCCAGGGTGTCGTTGACAAAGGCATGACCATCATATGTGTTGCGTAAAGGCTTTTTGACACACGCCGCTCGCGTCGCGCTCTGGCCAGATGTGGAGCGAGAAGTGTGACGCTTATCTTTGCTGGTGTTTACGATCATGTAATTTTGATCTCAAATGATTTTTGATCACTTGAATCCCATTCCCCGCAAAGAATGACCAATAATATGCTCTGCAAGTCTACTGAAAATGCAGTTAGACTGCAATAAGTATATTTTAAACAGTACAGATACAATTTAAATCTGATTCCGTTGTCACACCTCACTAGCAACAAGTAATGATATCCCTTAACTTGGATGAAACGCACAAACTAGCTAAGAAATCACTTTATAATGGATAGTTCGCCTAAGCGGGACGCCCGCTTAAGGGGGACGATTTGTCGGGAACGGAGCCGTCCCGCTTAAGCAGGTTCCACTGTGTATATATATATATATTATAAGGTATCGGATTGTCTTTCCAGAACTAAGTATCAGATTTATCAGAAGCAAAAAAAATAAAGGATACTTTCGATACTTATGGTGTAAAAGCTGAGTATCGCGATACTTTAAAATTCAGGTATCGGGCCAACCACTACCACTACGTGCCCGTTTGTTGTGGGTGACTATCAGACCGTATTGTTATTGGAAAATCTGTGGGATCCTATATATGGGCGTTGATTTGTGAAATGTGTCTCCTCGTAACTCCCAAACGTCTGTAAATGACGCAAGACCTTGTTTTAGAGTATGTGTGCCCCGTCCCAGGTGGATTCGACTGTACATTTAACATAGTCGCAAAATTATAATTAGGATAAACATAGCAACCGTGCTGACGTGTAGATGGCTTTCCACAACTGGGTCATATCTGCACTTTTTTTTTATTCCACTTTGTCTAGACATTTAGGCCGGTTCTCATGACAGTTGACAGCTTGCGCAATAACGATGGGATCTCTTACCAACATAAAAATTATTTTAGTGCATCAGTGCTTTATGCACCTTTAGTAATGTTCATCATGCAGAGTTGATGTAAATCTTACACTGGAAAGAGATCCCATCGTAAATACGCAAGTTCTGAAGTATCGGAATTAATGTACCGTCTCAAGCACGGCGCACCTAGCCTATATTTATTTATTTTGTAAGAAATTACTTCTGTTTTGTTTGTAAAACGATTTTGGGTACGCATACCATATCGCGGACAGTCTGGAGCGCGTCCATTTTCCATAAATGTCATTCCCGCAGGTTCTACACACACTTTGAATTCACAGAATCTAGTTCTGATTCCGTTTTGTCTCAAACCTTATATGTGTAGAAAACCAAGATGTAGGTCAGCATGAATGAACGGGAGCTTCCTACCCTGAGATCTCAAGCACTGTGTTGTAGCAATAGCGTGCAGCTACACTTACACACATTTACACATGCTCACGAGTGAGTGAGGGAGAGAGAGAGAGGGAAACAGAGCGAGCGAGCGAGCGAGCAAGAGAGAGAGAGAGAGAGAGAGAGAGAGAGAGAGAGAGAGCATGAATTGAATTATACGTGTTTCATTTATTCTTCCTACAAAAACATGTTCTGACACTCACATACTCACTCACTCCCTTGCTCACTCGCTTCTTAAAGCAGGTGCCCACTGTTTGACTGACTGACTGCCTGACTGACTGACTGACTGACTGACTGACTGACTGACTGACTGACTGACTGACTGACTGACTGGCTGGCTGGCTGGCTGGCTGACTGACTGACTGACTNCACTCACTCACTCCCTCACTCACTCACTCACTCACTCACTCACTCACTCACTGACTCACTCACTCACTCACTCACTCACTCACTCACTCACTCACTCACTCACTCATTCACTCGCTCACTCACCAAACTGGAATAGAAACAAATAATAACTATCTCTGCCTTCACACAATTAATTAAATATAAAGTCCACTGATCAGCCAGTTAGCGATGTCATAAATGATGACAGCATTAATACAAACGTGTAATTGATAGGTCTCTTTTGTAGCAGGTGGTCAAGGTTAGAAAACGCCGAGGAAGAAAGGCTTTTTTTTCATGTTATTTAAGGCCGTGACAAGCATTTAAAAGGCGGTCGGGCTGGATATGGGCAACAGGATTGAGCACTTATTTTATTGCTGGGTGGTTTCATAATACAGTCAACTCTGCTTAGTCACAACTTCTGGAGAGCATGGCAAACGTTGCAGTTAAACGGAGTTGTGATTATCCAGGACTTTTTATACATAATTATAACATTCTATTATCAGACAGAATGTTGCCTTTTAGCGAAAGTTGCGCTATTCCGGATTCCAATTAACCAGAGTTGACTGTGCATGTTTAAATTTTGTAAAGTTGCATAGAGACTGTATCAGAAATGCAGCGCGACTGTGTAGAAAGCGAAAGGTTCTGAATCAAATCACCCATCCCCATCCACACCCCGAAAATAATGATAATCTATACAAAAAAACAAAAAAAAATCTGTGACGTCAAGAACGCCGCCGAGAAACCACAGAGTACAGCCAAAAATTTACAAAAGATGTATCGTTATTTGTAGCTATGCCTTTTGGGTGTCTGACGAGTGAATTTACGCTTTAGACATAAGAATTCAAAGACTGCAACAAAAATAATTTGCAATGACAGTTCCTCATTACGAGCGGATGTGGCTCTAGAAGCCATTGAGTTGTGCTCAACACAGTGCTAATGGTTTCAATGAATTTTCCATGATAATCATGTCTGGCCGTAATCCATCTTAAGGGGCAGCTCTTGTACTTTAACTCATTAATGCCCAAGTGTAGAAACAGTAGTGATATGTTTGTTTTCTCTGTTTAATATCTTTACCTGAGATCAATGAATTACATTAATTATGGCATTGTTTTCACTGGAGCGTCCAAAGTTACTTGGTAAAAAAGAGCACCCTACAAGGGTGCCGATGGCTTGAAGGGGTGCGTGACTTTTTCAATAGAAAAAGGCTATATCGAGTGCCAAGGTGAAATTTGTTGTGATACGCAGTGTTCTAATTACTTTCAAATGGTCACACATATCGGTAGAGCCAGTGTCTGCATCACGCTGGTTGATGTTGTGCTGCTGCTACTGCTGCTGTCGGTGCTGGGATGATGATTGTTATTGGTGCAACTCTTTGTTGTTATTATTGTCATTATTTTCAGGATAGTTTCTCTTCAGTTACCTTAGAATTCATAAGATGCATCATAATCAGGAGCAGTACCACCACCTTCGCCAGTAGCACCATTACCACACCACCATTACCACACCACCATTACCACACCACCATTACCTATATAAATTTCTGGCATTCCTTCAATAAACCTACTGCTACGAGCATGAGTATTATATCAACCTCATCACTACCATGCCATTTATGTCAAACGTTACAAAGAAGGCTGACATGCAGAATTTAAAGACCAAGAATTTTTAATAACTCGAACACGATTTTATCTTTACTTGTGTGTGAAAGCTTTGTCAGCACGGTCCAGTTCGGCATTGTTGCACAGATGAAGGAACCTAAACAACTGGTCAGATCTCAAGCGACTCATGCTATCTGCCAGAGCTTTCACGTGGCAGTCCTCACTGATTTCCCAGTACATTCTTTTTCTTGGAAGTGGAATATAGCCTGATAACAACAGAATGGCTATAAATGTTTTTATCTCATCAGCGTCAGTTTTTCCACATGTGCTCTCCTTTTTCTGTCCTGGCATATAACTTGGACGTCCTAGTGAGATGTTCGATGACTTCATCATCGAAGAACAGTTGGAAAAGATCAACTGGCCGTAAATTGTTGGACAAAAAAACATGGCTTTGCCCTTTGCTGTGCACTGTTTTTTGATAACGTTTTTTGGGCAGATCCTCAGCTCTCCAGCTTCTGTCCTCTTTTGGGGGTGCGCGGGTTGACTTTAGGAGCCCCGGTTTCACTCTCCTCCTCGTCGTCGCTAAGTGGACGTTGGGCGTCACCGCTCTCGTAAATGACATAGTTGGCTTCCGCGTTGAGCTGATTTGCTGTGAGGTTGTCATAGGTGCCACCCTCTTCATCACCCCTATCACCATCAGAGTCACCGCCAGGAGGAGTGTCAGCACGTGTTAAGTCCTCATCTTCCAACATGGTTATCACGTCGTTGGCAGTGAATCTGCAAGAAAACAACACAGAGCTAAAATACATAACTGTCAGTTATGCGTATCAATAATAATTGCTTTCTGAATAAATATACTACATATTGCCACTGCTACAACCACAACTACTGTTGCTGCTGATAACTTCTTTTGCTGCAAATGCTACGTTTAACTCTTCTGCTGCTGCCAGGATTATTGCTATAACTGTCAGTAAAATATTCGTAATAATGTTATCGCATTTTATAAGTTATAGTATCGATACCGCCCAGTAATCAAGCATGAGCTGACATATTTATAAGACTCACTGTGTTGTAGTTGCGTATATATGCCACTGTAGGAGTGGTCAGCACACTGAGAATATAATACAACAGAGAGTATACTATGTTGAAACTAAATGCTGATATAAGAAAAAGCGCTAGTTGTGACACGCACCCCTTTGTGCCATCGGCACCCTACAGAGGTGCGCACACTGATGGCACAATAACTCCATGAAAGTCTTTCTGTTTTCAACCAGTCATTCTAGCATCTGAAAATATGACCTTTTAGCTTTCTCTTGTCAGCAGATGTATTATTGCAAGTCAATTAAGATTATGTCAACTTACCTTTGTTTTTAGGAGGTCGTTTCTGGCATGATTTTTCTGTTTGGGCACAAATATGGCGGCAGCAAGGCGGGAAACACAAAAGAGAAATCACTCCAAGTGGTTCCATCAACTCTAAAAAACGTATCTAACATACGTGGAAACTGAAACCAAACGTTTATTCATTATAGTTCCGCAGTTATATTATGGGTAATGAATGCACCCTAGTCGTGTAGACGCCATATTTAGAGCGTCGGGAAGTGAAGAGCTGAAACGCTTGTTTGACAGGGCTGACCACCTTGGAAGACCTTCTGCTGCTGTTTTGCGTTTTTGCATTAGTCTCCTGTCATCTGTAGCGAATTGTCTTGCTTTGTCTCCTTCTTTGTAATCTAACTGCTAGATAGTTCTACAACTGAGATAACCCTCACTGTTAATGTAGCTTGCGACTGAGAATTTTCTTAGGCTACACTTGACATTATTTCTTTAACTCGTGATTGCTGGTGCTGTTTCTCTTGTTGATTTGTTTGCTGTAGTACGAGGCTCAAATAGGTCCCTACTCAACGAACATAACTTTGTTCAACATTGCAACACTATGATACACCTCTGTGTTTGGGAATTGCTACGTGATACACCATTTACCAAATAAAACAGTCTAGACCCAAACTTTAGAAAAAAAAAAAAGAAGAAAATCGATTGTTTATTATGTCTAGTTGTGGCGAGTTCCACACTGTAAAGAACCGGTTGATGACTCCCACACCTTCCATCCAATCACTGGCACTCTATACTTAGAATGACTGACAGCTCTTAGTCCCTCTTTGTTGTGACACGCAGGACTAGAATATCATGGAGTTCGCATGCTGTGCAAACTTTCCCAACATGGATTCGGACGATTCTAGCACACTTGAGCTATCAGTCTTCGTTGGTGTCGGTGGAAAGTAAAATTTCAGTAATGGATATCATTGTAAGGTGTGTTGAATTTACGTTACAGTCCTGTCAGCTGTACAGCATAAAAATAAAATGTTTCAGAAATTTACATACGTTTATCTGATGAAGGAAGCATAGCTACTGAAAATTTGCAAGCAAGGTTTAGTAGCTTTTTATACTTGGATTATAAGCACAATGCTAAGAACTTTTATATATATTTATATATAGGTATGCTGAGATTTTGAATAGGATAAATATTTTACGTAATTCAGGAAATGCGTTTTTACAGCTGATGCAAACAAATTAGGAGATAATATATACAGCATAAATTAATGTATTTAATGTAAGCGTAATTTAATGCATTTAATGTATGCATAAATTGAAGTACTCAACGTATGCATAAATTCATGTGTTTAACATTTATAGAAATTAATGTATTTAATGTATGCATAAATTAATGTATTTAACGTATGCATAAAGTAATGTATTTAATGTGTGGCACTACTGTGAAATAATCTTTACTGGTTAAAGATGAATGAAGCATTCTCTTATTTCCATAAAGGTAATAATTCGTTGTTGTTGTTGTTTTTTTGTTTGCTAAGGACTAATGTAATATAACTGCCATCTTTCTTACTTGAAGCCGCGCGGTTTTGGCATCGACTGTTTTGCTTAGGGATTAAGTTCACGAGCCGAGTTTCATACCCAGCTGAAATGTCGGACTTACCGAAGAGCCCACAAAGCTGCTTCGCCAATTCTTCAAGTTTTAGTTGCAAAATTCAGGGAAAATATGAACTTTTTCATTAATTTTGGTCTTTTAAAGTTTTAAATCACACAATCAGTATTTTTGTTGCCGTGACAGTGATTTCACAAATCCCTGATCCCCTGCCCACCTCTCAGCAATGGTCTTTACTGCTGGCAGATTTGCATTCGGTGTATTTTTAATGTAAAAAAAATCGACTTCCTGATTCACAGCAAAATGTATAGGAGTTAGCCGACGTCTTGACATTGTAAATATGCAAATATACACTGGTATTAAAGTGAATTTTAGAAGATAGACTTCACATTAAAAAAAGAGAGATATTCATTTTCATATGTTTTTTTTTTTGGTGGCAAATAAACTCTTTATACCACAGGATACTACATCTGCACTTGCTTAACTAAAGTCTTTATTCCCAGAAACAGAGATCACTTTTAATTCATAGAAAAAAAAAGATTTGGCTCTATCCTCGCCACAAACCCACGGAAGTTTTAAGTCATAAAAGATCATTGTGAATCTTAACAAACAAAAAAACCCCATATTTATTACTACAGTATCTGCTACAATAGATCAGTTTTGCAATGATTTTGTCATGCAAACTTCATTAGCTCATATCAATAACTTTCAGGATGTTTTAAAGAAATAAAAGAAGGTACATGAACACACAGTTGTAAGTTCAAATACCTCTAGCATAAAATTTAAGCTATTTTGTTTTCTCAGCACTGTGTATTTATGCATATATACAACTTATAGTTAAAGGTGTTGTTTTTTTTTCTGTTTGTTTGTAATTTTTATTGCTTTTGTTGCTGTTTTGGCATAAAAAGTTCATGCTTTATACTTAAATTGATTATTTTGCGAAAGCACACAAACATAATGGACAAAAATGCTGGAGCTGGAAGACGATCACTTTTTTGACACGTTCATGTCATCAGAGTAGAAAACTATTTCACATTCTTTTCAGGCACTGACTAAGAAATTTCGTTGTTTTGTTTTTTGGTTTTTTTTTGTTTGTTTTGTTTTGGCATTTTAAATCGTTCAGCGGGATATTCACAACAGCCACTATGCATGGGACAGTCATCACAATCTTTCGAATTACTTTTTTCCGTGTGATGATGTCGTTAAACTTTCTATGAAATATATCCTTCAAGTATATCTACAAGATTAAGATGATAAGATTAAGATGGAATGCAATGCTATAAAAGATCAGTACTTCTCCACACGCTATCAATAACGCATGCCACAGAATACAAACATGCAGACGAGTATTACAAGTGAAGATAGTTGTACCCCGTGGCCAAAAGGCGGTTTACCTTACCCGACAAGCTGCGCGAGGTGACGGCCTATAAAATCTGTATGCATCAAGGCTTAACTGCACATTCATTGTTAAATTTTAGGTTAAAAAAAAAAAAGAACTTCTTATTATTCTGACACTCCCAGTGAATAGTGTTGAAATCTGCTAACTTCATCAATATAAATCAGTTTCATTATGCTCATTATGTGCGGATATATTGCTTGCAGAATTTCTACACTGCAACGGCGCGCTGATTTCATTTACATATGAGATTTTTATACCGAGTGATCTAGCTTGTCTGTGAATTAAATAAAAAATTGGTTTCGCCAATTTCATTTATGTTTGAGAAATCGAGTACATGTAATGCCATGTATCCGATTCTACACGGCGTTCTCTTCCGGTCAAGCTACGTGAAAACGGCCATATCAAGTCAGTATTGGTATTTCCTGCATTTACTTCAAGTGCTTGTATTCATTGTCACATGTGCATTGTTTGAACTCGCCTCCTGTGATGCCTTAATAACTATTATATTTCTCACAGATTTCTGCTAGCAGAAATGGAAATAATATACGCTTTTTGCGAGCGAGCACGGCAGTAATTAACTGTCTACATCGTAGAATGTGATGACAAAAATCAAAATCTAATTATTTGCTTTCACTCCCATTTATGGACAACTAAAGTTAAGAACACATTTATCTCAGGCGGCCTGTAGATATACAAAGTCAAAATCAATACCAATTTACGCTAGTTTGTATGCATGACAAATAACTGCCTTACCCCAACTTCTGTATTTTACACCAGCTTAGAGTTTTAGGAAGTTTTCTTCTGCAAAATGTCTGTAGCGATGCCCGCTCCTGAAGTTATCCCGTAGGTTTATCACAGAAAAAGGTGATCTTAGACGTTAAAATGATTTCATGTTGCTTCGTTGTTAATGCAGTGATTATTACTGTGTTTAAGTGAATACGTTTGCCGTTGCTATTTAATTAGCCGGCAAAATGCAGTAATCAGTTATAAAACTTTTACAGGAATATCAATACACTTCAAGGTCTGCTCAAAGCCAGCACAGAAAACCATCGCACTCAAGAACATTTTGAAAGCGATTTCTGGTGCTTTAAGATGACTCTTTTCTGCACTGTTCAATGAAAATGCCTAAACTGTAAATAGTTTTCTTTTTAGTCTAAAATTTAAAATGTACCGGCACCTTGTTGCTGATGTTGCCCACCTAAATTGTGATCCTAGATGCATATAGATATGATTTTGGGGAACTATCTTGTGCAACATGCCGTTTGGCCCTTTGATATACTAGTGAACAGGAACTGAATAAAATTAACAACGGTCACAATGAATACATATCGTTCTCGTAAGGGCTCGTGACTAGACATCTAATTTGGAATTTAAACTAAAAACAATATTTATTCAAACAATGTACGTTCTAAAATGTACTTTGAATGTAGCCTACATTAAGATCTTGATGTTTCAACGAGATAATGTAGTTTTAATTTTAAGAAAGTTATACTCAGGATGTTTTGCTTTATATATTTTGGGAAACATTCTATAGATGATAGAAATGGAATAATTACACAAACACATCAAGGATAACGAGAAAAAGAACCGGTACATCCGCTGCTATTGAATTAAAATATTGTTATATATTTTTCCTCTGCGAAATCCGTAATATTATTCATTACAAAAGACGCTGAAGAGAACTGACTAAATCAGCAAAGTGATCCAACGTACCGACTGTCTAGACAGTGAATTGTTGGGTCTAAAACAGGTTGGTTAACTGTTTATTTAGGGATATTATTATTCTTCTGTAACGAGTGGCCCTATTAAGGAACTACCAAACATCCACAGTTATGGTGAACATCAGAGACTTTTAAGAATGTGGCTGTCTAGATCTATATATAAGACAAGACTAACACCCTATTTTACAAATGGGCAGGCAGGCAACGCACCAGCGGCGAAAGAATACCTAGCGCACCGAAAGGCATCATAGACGAATGCATTAGACTCCGTGAAAAAGTTGGACGATTGGCGAATCGGGCGGATTGAAAAGATCTATCGGAGATTGTATTTCGTTGCTATACACATTCTTTTTTTTTTCTTTTAAAGGGTGAATAAAATAAAGAGGACTAATGCGTACAGTTACCTTTCGTGTATATTTCTACGAATTTAGGTGAAAACCGCATGTTTTTTCGTTACGTAGTTCTCAAGAAATCTGTGACACAAATTTGGCTGACGCGTTTTATTAATATAGATCAGTGCTGTTGTTGCTATTGCAACGTCGGTTCAAGTCTGTGTCGTGTTCTATATGTTCCAGACTTGAACTCTGCAGTGTCGTGGAAGAGGCTTATCTGTATCCCGTATTAAAGTGTGTTGTGAGAATATTTTGTAGGGGCGTAAGGACGTTACTAAGCAGATAATAGTCTTGTTTTTTCCATTTCGATATTGTCATAATACATTGACAGCTTATGAGGGGTACGAGAGATGTCAATTAAGATCTCTCGGGTATCATTATCAGCTGTCAGTAGTCTATTTAATATCGAGAATGGAAATATAAGGATGTCTATTGCATTCTATCTTTTTTTTTTCCTGATCAAAAACGTCCCGAAATACCGGACGGTTTTTCATTGTCATGCATTATATGGGAGATAACCGAAGTATTTCTATTTCTTTGTAATGAAATGCAGTGCAATGCATGTACAGTAGTACCTCGATAATAAGTATGTCACTGGCGTATGAAAAACCTGTATACTTAGTATGCAACTGAGGAATACTTCATGTTGAGGTCTTCTTCAATAATGGCATAATAGAATAATTTATTGAATGTGTGCATGTGAAATTCAGAGATTAACAAGGCATCCATATTAAATGGATACTTAAAATCGAAATTTCACTGCATTCATTTGCCTAAGTACGTGCGTCTCAGCGTGTCGTACTCTATTGGCGTATGATTTATGACACAGAGAAGTATTCTTAAAAGTAATACAAAAACATAATGATGACGGTCATTGTTCATGATGCAAAACACAAAGAGTATTAAAGAGAAGACGACTTCAAATACTGCTAGAGATATAGTACATAATATAATCACAGGTTCCGGAGAACTCAGTCTCTCTCAAGAAAGTTGTCGCTAAAGGGAGATTTTTGTTTTGTGCACTTTGTTTAGGTTAGAGTAAGGTCCCTTTTCAGAACAGTAATGACTGTAGCAGAGACAAGACTTGAATGTCTCTTGGGTCCCAAAAATGAGAGTGCCTCTCGTGTACGGCGCAGAAATACCCAAAGAGAAATTTAGTTTACCATTCGCGATACATACTGAGCAGATCTATCTCAACAACAAACTTACGTGTTAGTAATAATAATAATAATAATAATGCGGTTTATAAGTCTCGTATCCCGGCTAATGCCCGCTCACGCGACATCACATTATCATTACCCCAGCAGGCCTGATCACTCTAGGACTTTCTCGACTCGCTGGGGAGCATACAGTGCCGCTGCCATTTATAGGCGTTGATCACTAGCATTCTGACAATATCCTGCACTGCCTAAAGCCAGGTACCCATTTTGCAGACGGGTGGACTGAGGAAAATGAGAATGAAATGCTTTCCCAAGGCACTTACAACATGACCGTGGTCGGGAATCGAACTCACGACCTTTAGATCTTGAGTCCAACGCCGTAATCATTAGGCCACGCTGCTTAGTAAGCATGCATTTCACATGCGCAGAATCATTATTATTATTGTTATACTATCACTGCATATTTCAGGTTCACCTTGAACATAAGTACATGATAATAACAGCCTAATTACATGCATATATTATTTTCCAGGCACACAGGCATCCTATCGAGATGCGGCTGTTTAATGTTTAGTAGATTGCGATCGCGAGAATAATTAATTACGAGTAAAGACATGATTGTCTATTACTTTTCCGTTTGTTCATATTGGCAGGGCTCTTTCAAAACTGATTTATTATGTGCGTGATTTTTATCATACAGCGCAATTAGCTGGGGGGAAAAAAAAAATTATTATGGCGTTAAGGATAATATACTTAGACGGGGGAGGATAAACAACTAATTTATCTGCTACATAATATAATGCTCTTCAGCATGGGCTTTCAAACTTTCCTGATTTGCTTAGACCCTAATCTTTCCTCTTTCATACCAGTTTCCACAGTAAATTTTATGATAAGCCTACGCCCTCCTTTCAAAGGAGCCCTGGAAACACAGCCAGTCAGGAGAAGAAGCAGTTGTAGTAGTGATTTTGATATCTATATTTGTGGTGATTTATTGATTGTGATGTATGGAAAAGGCCAGGAAGGCCTACAAATATACAAATATTGAATCTTAAAACTTGTCTTTTCTACTTAGGAAAATAGCCGAACTAAAATAGTTAACTCTGTAGCTATATATAAAACTTTGAATATTACTTAAATATGGCAAGTTACTCTTCTATGGGCATTGCTAGTACTTTCCTGTCTGAAGGAATGCAAGAACACAGCTTGTGTTTTTCAGCGTTTTAAGTTACATATCACGAAATAAGAATCAGCCCCCCTGAAACCCTAAATTTACTTTGCTAGTAGAGTACTATATGACCTGAATGTTTAGACACACTATAATCGATAAAAAGTTAGTTCTTGATGATCTTTTCCATGTGGGATTCCATTTCCCAAGGAGAGACTGCTTCTGTGGTTAACTATCTCAACCTTTTTTTCAGAGTTAACTAGTTTTTCCGAGCACTCGTGGAGATTTCCCCATACCGCCAAACCGTAACCTTTCACACTTTTATTTTTCGACATTTCACATTTTTTCGATTTATGTCCAAACGTTCATGACCTGAATGGATGACTCAGCCATTGACGATTTTGTTTATCCCTAATGCAGACATGTTTGGGGATAAATCTATGTCAGGTGTGAAATTCTTTCACTCTTGGCTTCCAATGCTGGAAAAAAGAATTTCCTTATTTTCTTTTCTATTGTGATAAAAAAGAAATCCTCGATGGCCAACCAAAATTCCTCTCCTATTTCCAGATCACCCATTTTTACATTATTTTTGTACTTCTGTAACTCCAACCCTTTGGGATTCCATTCATCGGATCTTATATTCTTTAATGTGATTGCACAGTTTTTAGTCCGAGTCACTACGAGTAATTGTAGTAGTTGATGTATGGTCACCTCGTGCTTTTTTCCTATTGAATAATTATAATTAGACAAACATTGCAGTTTAAATGACTATAAAAAATGATAAGGTAAAAAAAAACCAAAAACTTTTATTTACAAAAACTCTTTATCAATCACGAAAGAAAATTTCCCAGACAAATAATCTTAGTACCCTGTTCTTTGAACTGGTTCATTTATTGGATATTTCGCTTTGTTTAATGTGCGCTGTGGCGATAACAGTAATATGGACAATGGGAGCAACGTCTATAACAGTATATATTTATTTATGCACACATTACAACATTTGCATGTCGGTAGGCCAATTGCTTCTTATCGCCTCCACCTCCCGTAACTACTTTCACCATCACTTCTCTCGACTTCATCTTTCGTTCCAATACCCTGTCTTCGCGACATATTAATAGTTTTCTAACGCGCTGTGATGCTTTTCACCTTCTCATTCTCGTCTATTTTTCGTCTGCCAATCAAAACCTAGTACGTGTACTCGCCGGGCACACTTTTCGAGTTGAAAATTTGACTGTGGCACTTCATGAATTGAATGCAAAGGCAAATCAAGAGAAGCCTCCAAAATGCAGAGGGGAAAAAAAGATCGAATGTATGGTTACAAACCTGAAAAAAATAGTATGTTTGCATTTGCCAATTTCATGGGGATAGGTGCGGGTGTATTTTTTTAAACATTGCTGGATGGTTTCATTCAAGCCAACTCTATACTATAATGTATATGATATATTCATATATTAGGAAGAATATCTTCCTACTGAATATTTTCCTTTCTTAACAAACTTTCATTTAAAAGAATAGAAATGCATTAAAAGTGGAAGCCCTGATGATACATATACGAAGGGGTCGTATGCCCCGTCGCCTTCATATAGAGATCCCGCTATGTTTGTTTTCCAACACGGGTACGCCTGCCTCACTTTGAAAACCTTCGCTTAATCTAAACTGTTCGGATTTAACGTGATGAACTGATTGTTAATTAGTAGATAAATTGTGCTGGCTATTCATCCTGCTGTCCCTACCGGGACGATCTGTGTTTATAATTTACCATATACGATCACGGAAAGTTATACACGGAAAGTGATTGAGGGCAGAACACCGAGAGTCAGCTTTGTTGATTTTGTTGCTGGTTCATTCGTGGACCGAATTTGTTTGTGTGTGTGTATGTCGTAATGGACCCCTGGACTTCGAAAAAAGATTAGACCTTACCTTACCTTACCTTACCTTACCTTACCTTNAACCACCCCACCATGCCATGGAATCATATCACTTTTCCTCTACACTCAAAATTTCTGTGCTTTCATATGGATCACTTCCACATTTTCCTTTACCGCTCGTTTTCTCTTCGTTTTCGTTTGGTGTTGCACCTTTTGGATTATCTGCGTTTCTTGAACTCCGTAGCTTGTGCTTTTGGCATCGGGTAGAAACTGGAGTCCCACATTAGCCAGTCAGGAGCAAGCAGCAGAGTCGTTTTTTTTACACGATCGGTATAGCCCTGACAATTTATGACAGACCTCAAAGGAAGATCTAGACTGGTTGGCCCAAATACAGCTGTTTGCTTTCTTTTATTGTGAATGTGCGTGAGATTTTTAAACTCCGTTGTGTTGCTCATATTTTCTTGTTAACGATGATATCAAATCTGACTTATGTTGACGAAAATAAACAATGGAAATACAACTTGATAAACAAACATACTAACAGGCTGGGGTAAATTTACGCTAAATCACATTTTTAAAAAAAAAATACTTAATGTTACTTGAAATAACTCATTCGTGGTATCAAAGTTATCATTTCCCGGAGATTGCAAGATTAGAACATTAAATAATAAGCAGTAATATATGCGTACGTGATAGGTACACATTCGTCATACTGGATACCAATTTTCCAGACGCCCCTTTTTACGCGGCATGGGTAAAATGGGAGAAAAACAGGATGTGCGTCACTGCGTCATTACCCTGCGCCGTTCCGAAACTGGTCAATGACCATAGCGAACGAAAACCCACATATACCAAATTATAGCTACGCTCTTCCACATCACACAGTGAACTGGTCAGAAAAGCTTATAGGTCTGGTATCATCAAATAACAGTTACCTTTTAAAATGTGTGTAGGAGTATACTGTCTCTGAATATACTTTATAAAATGTAAACATGGTAACACTGAAAGAATGACTCATTCCGTCTAACGTGGCGATTTTGAGCATCAGCGAATCCTATCCAAAAAAAAAAAAAATGAAATCTGACAAAGAGGTAGACCTGTACATGGGAATACATACCAATTGTTTTCTCTAATACCTTATATTAGTATGTATGCTGCTTACTGTCCTCCCTTACATCTTTCAACTGTAGACTTAAATTAATCAATAATTAATAATAATAATTAAGCAATTAATTAAGATTGGTAACGGTCGTCAGAAGCGGTGGGCGGAATGCCGGGGACATAAAACTGTAAGCACCGTGCCATTACTTACTGTCCAACAGTAGGTTTAGTGCTGTTCCTGCAGTGGCCCTATGTGATCTGTATGTACCTCGACTGTTGAGCCATAACGCTAAGAAGGGCCCTGCTAACCCACCCAGTGTGGTATTTTGTCTTCCTTTTGCTTTACCACTAAGTTTAATACGAACTCTATTTAATTAATGGCTATGGCCTGTGGCATCGAACACGAAAGCTCACAGCTGTGCGTAGTCACTTAGTCTCGGCAAGACAAGGTTAGACGTGCCAGTAAGATATGTTCGTGCCTCAGAGTACAGGAGTCAGCGTGACGTAATCGTGATAGGATCTTGTTTTTTGGACCTGACGTTGTTTTGTCCGTCCGATTCGTCTTTTGCTTATCGTATTTCTCGCTAAAGCTAGCGGTATGGTACATGTTTTCTTGGATTTGCAGTCAGGCAGTTGAGTCTGACAGTTTGGTATCATGCGGCATGATTATTGGCATCCTCCAAACTACCAGTGAAAGTTGAGAGGAGAGGTGTGAATTACTGTGAACTTTCTGTTATTCGATGTGTCGCAGCCGTCCTGCTGCTGACTCTTATCTATTCTAATTATAAATCGGTTCTGGTCGCAGATCGACGGTATATAAAAGAAAGATTATTGGAGCAGATGTTTTGAAGTTGCTCTCGGTCGCATTATTGTGGTGTGTTCCGGACGTACTGAAATAAAATATTTGACCATGTGGATGGTAAACTGGATTGTAATCTAATGATAGACATAGCGTTTTGCCACTGAACTCCTGGCTTCTTGATCCCGTGCACTGGATTTGTTTCTGATCGTATAATACTTTTTAAACTTTAATGTCACATGTATATTGGCCTCTCGTTATATTTTCTCCTTTCATCTCTGATATTTCAAATATATTCCATCAGTATCGAACTCTACTTGAAACTTAAGACTATTCCACCTATTATCAACTCAGCCGTCACAGGGTTGAAATGCAGTTATACGGAGTTGCTGTTATTTAGTTTTTAGGAAATGTAGGATTATGGATTAAATGTTGCTACTAAGGGAAAGTTGTGAATTAGCTGTCAGATAAGCCGTAATTAAAAATAATTGATTCTCTCATTCATCTTAGGTTATGCTGAAAAATGAAAATTGAAAAAAAAATATCTTCAGAATATGATGCATTTTGATCGAAAAGAAAAAATGACATTAAAGGACATAATCAGATCATGAAAGTATTGATATACTGAATGTTATTATATTATGGTGTGAGCGGCACCTCATAGACGTGTATACCTCGGACGTCACAGTAATATAATTATATGTGTATGTATAATAACGGCGATTATTTTCATGTTATGAGGCCATTGCACTCAGTAGTCATATGTATACAGATTTTCTGTGATTGTATGGAATCACGCAAAATTCATTATCCTTATTGGATTTTTATTACTTTTTTTTTCCTTTTAGCTGAAAGGGAGGAAGATGAGCAGCGATTGATGGGAGAAGGTAAGAAAAAAAATTAATAATAGTTACTGGTCCGTTTAATTTTTTTTCTATACTAGAAAAATAGTACTGGAAATTACTAAAGACCACTGCACAAATAAATAATAAATAAGATTTTGTCGTACATAGAATTAATAACAGCTCAAAAAAAAAAAAAAGATCTGCATCTGAAAACTTACAAGCAGCAACGTGGAGGAGATAAAGAAAATGTATGTGGAGTGTTCTTTTTGAACCGGCATTTATCAGAAAAGACATTACTCAGTTTAAAAAAAAAGAAAACCAACAAATCACCTCTACCTAAAATCCAGCAACAAACGAACAAACAAATAAATAATAATCGGGTAAGTGATTTTGAAAACACTCACCTATTCTCGTTTCATAATGACAAGTAGAAGTTTTTGATAATTTGCTTGCCAAATAGAAAGTTCAGAATTATATTTGAACAGTGCAAACAGTTCATACCGACAAAAATGAGGACATGTTCCTGAACGTTTTTTCTACTTCTAGTCCCCCCTTCCCTTCCCCAGACCCCCCTCCCTCCCGTCCCGCGAATGAACATAACGGGCAGAAGAAAATTCCACAGATTAGAAAATCTACAGATGCCTAGTTTTTTCAACTGTGCACAGTAACACATTGTCCTGACTGAATATAACCACCTTCCTTGAATCTCAAGTCGTGAATCGGTCCTCGGATGTACAGTCAAATGTAGCTGAACAAAATTAATGTCACATGGACGAGAGTATCAAGGATTAAAATGTGATAAGGAAATAAAGCGTTGAAAATACATACCGCATCTGAGCTCTCACGTTGTAACGGTGCCAGCTACACAATGGGTTCATTTTTTTTAAGAGTCAGGTCATTATATCGTGAAACTTGATGTGAAAAAACATGAAAGTCTTGAGTGCTTAAGATCTGAGAACTGAACCACAGTGCAAATTTATTGAACATGAGTTCTGCCTACAAAACAGTAGGTTGCCTTATAATTTGATACTCGGCAGTGGCGGCGTTGCCTTATTTAAGGGCTGGTGGGGCTACACCAAGACCTCTACATTGTGACATTGCGATAGCGAGGCACTTTAGAGCAGTCCGCAATATATCTTTATCCAATGGGCTGTAAGTTTTATGGCCCATGGTTATTTTTAGCCACTAGGTTTCAAACTCCGCGATATCAATGTTGTCCTTGGTAGTCTAATGCCTAATAAATATATTTCCTGGGGNAGCTAAGTATCTGAAGCAGTCACCATCTGTGTCAGGGGCTTTGACAGCTTGTTTCATGAGGGGGAAAGGCAATTCTTTCTCTTTCAACAAGAGCTTCATGAATGAATGATGTTTTTCTCACCCACCGTTAGGCTTTCTCTTTCAGGCCAAACTTTTTGTTCTATAGGACAGCGATATCGATACATCTCTATGGGTTCATTATTATGTTTTCATAACTCACTTTGTGTACCGAAAAGTAATAGGATGAGGATTAGTTTTCTTGTGTATTATGCAAAATTGTATATTAAAATGATTTTGAAAAAAAAAAAAACATGGACAGGTATCAATCAATGACTCACTACAAGGCAAATATGAAAATTGCGTTTCATTCAATCAGATATTTTGGCAATAAGCGCGTCACATAGGGTAAACAAACAACCAATGATAAACACTTAACTCCGAACGGTTTCCCCTGTCTTCAAAGAAATTCATTTTTTTGCAAACTGCTGTGCACACACAACAAAACTACTTATATATGTTAACATTGAGAATTATAGACCTCTAAAGCTTTTAGCTTCATAGTTTTGCATGTAATTCATATTTTTATTTTTGAATTTAGTATGTTTTGTTAAAATAAAATTTAATTTAAAAACAAAATTACATATAATTATTCTAAAACCAAAAACAGAATAAACAACAGTATTTACACCACATTTGCCTAAAACACAGATCATTATTTGTTTTTAGTTAACAAAAATGCAATGACTTCCCTTGACAAGTTTTGGGATTCTGGTGGTTATGTCCCCTGATTTCACTTATTTGTTACCATAATATATTTTTCGATAGTGTATCAAAATTTGACCTGATATCGCAAAACTGATGGCATTTTCGGACTCAGTGACGCCCAATTACCCTACAACAGGTGTCAAACTTAAAACACTTTTTTCTGTGTTCCCCAGTGTAATTCTCTTCGCACAATGACTACTAGCTTGCCTCTCGCTTTATGACGCCACGCCTTATTCCCGCGCTGACCGGACGACCAGTTATGGCGGCCCGCGCGGTGTAATAATTCCCGACTTTCAAGCTGCATTTTCTCGGAAGCGCTCAGGCGAAAGAAACGTATAAGGGGTTGAAAATTTATGAAAAAAAATTTGTGGATTTTTAAGGCTGTGAAGCAGATAACTACCCCTGTTCCTTTAAAAGGAAGGGTATATCATAAACATTACTATCAACATAAAAATTATTAGCATCATGTCCCTTGAATGAAAGATAAAAATTCAGTTTGATTACTTAACAACGCCAATAGGCTTCNAGTCAAATTCTGTGTTTTAATGAAAGTGTCTGCAGCAGATTCTTTATGTGCTTTACAAACATTTTTTTCGATCCCTGACGGTCTTGTGGACGTAAAAACTCTTTCCCCAGACCTTCTTGCATTTGCATTTATCATAGGGGACAACGAAAATAATTTGAACGTAATGATCTTATTGGCTTGTACTCACTTAATGAGTCTGACATGTATAAAGACGAAATACCATTCATGTTCAGATTAAAAAATATGTTACAGTTCTGGTCGGTAGCCAGTGAAATAATTTTAAAAGAGACATCCTAAGCACTCGCTTACGGTTTCTAAAGATACGGACTATATTATAGATTTACTACATATATAGCTGCGAAATATACCGTAGGACCTCACAAACTCCAATTATCAAGTATCTGAGTTCTCCAATAAACACATTCATGTTGATTAATGATACATCACCTGGGACTGAAACATTAAAGCGAGTATGCCCGGGATTCGAGGAACCTATTATGGTCCTCGAATCCCGGGCATACTCGCTGCAAAATAATTCTATAGTTTTACAGCTTGAGATGCCCTGAATATATTTTTGCGGTGGAGGAAGTGAATATCTAAACTGGCAAATTCGACTAGCTGTTTATTATAATAATTTATATGTTATACTTCTCATAAAGTGCTGCCTAGCCTCCACCTTAATTAAGTTACTGCTATAATTGTAATACTGACACAGATATTCAGAATTAGTCAGGTGTGTTTGTGTGTCAAACGTCAACTCTCTTTATCATCATAAATTTTAAGGGACTAGTTTTAGCTCTGCACTTTCGACATTGCTGCAGTGCAAGACCTCTGAGATTATGGAATATAGCCTAATAAATACAACAACATATCCTGGCCATTAGCTATGGCTGCATCCTCAACATAAATACGGTAGATGCAACACGGCCTCGTAGATTTATTTTTTTTTCTCTGTCATATCAGCGACATCGCAAGTATGTTGTCTTAAGAAATATTATGTTTCTCAATACCCCAACCGCTCGAATTTCCTTGAAAGCCTCCTCCACTGTTTTCAGTGGTTACACTTAACCATATATTTTAAGCATATATTATATATGGTATGTTATTTTACGCCCGATTTGGCAGATCTACCACAGACGTCGATTCACAGATAATAGTGCAAAATTATTCTTAACTTAACATGGTAAATGTCACTCAGCGCCAACGGCTGAATGAACTTTGTCTAAATTTGGATTAATGAATATTCTGTGGATGCGACATCATTGTAACAACGCGGATTTAGTCAATTATAGAGCCATAATTTATGATAAAATTTGGCAGAGCAGGGTTGATGAAAGGGTCTTTTCTTTTTCATGTTTAATAGCAAATATTCATGCCAGATGCGCTTTTAATTTCATTTTATTTATTTTAATAATTATGCATGGCACTGGTTTGTATAAATAGCTGCGTTCAGCATCGAGAGTCAAGCAAGACCGTTAAAAAGAAACACACACACACACACACACACACACACACACACACACACACACACACACACACACACACACACACACACACACACACACACACACACAC
>JAWQUT010000003.1:5328541-5339864 GCA_033807755.1 Ellobium chinense
ACAGCACACAAACACACACACACAAATACACACACACACAAATACACATACACAAACACACACACACACACTCATTCACTCTCACACACACACACACACACACACACACACACACACACACACACACACACACGCACACACACACGCACTTTATGTGCTGTCCCTTATGCCGTTTTCAGTGCCTTGATTTCAACTTTACTTTCAATTTCAGTTAGATTTAAACTTCATTCCATAACTTTCCTTTGGCGTTATGTCAGCCCATTACAGAAATATTGAATTCTGACGGAAGACTCAAATTAGCGGGAGCCAGCTTATTGGTTTTATACGCCCCATCATGGTCGGGAACCAACATACTGGATGTATACACGCTATGAGTCGGAATCAGATTGTTTTTATTATCACTCAGTAAGGAAATCGGTCTTTGCAGTAATGAAACTGGAATGAGATAATATGTAAATATTGTGGGCTGACTATTTCTCTCTGTCTCCCACCTTAATTCGGAAGAAAAAAAAAATATGACTATTTTTCTTTGTGGACAACATGAAGGGAGGCAGTGACATTCATTGCTCTCTGGCCTCAGTTTTATATCTACATCATTTCAGCGAATTTCAGACTTACTATGGGGTGCTGTCACAAACACGGAAAAATCTCTGTAACAAACTAGACTAGATTACATAAATTGTTCCGCGCCAGTGTTTGACTTTCAAAACTGACAGTGTTTACGGTCTCGCCAGTGACAAACTTTACATTCTGAAGTTTCTGGAGTTCACGCAGAATATGATATGTGGTTCTCTGGACTCTGGCTCGTTCTGTTTTCATCTTTTTTACAAACAACAAGTATAGTTCCGTAGCCGTGACTGTTGGGTTCCAAAATGGACCAAAATTAAAAGAAATGACGTGTACACTTGTGGAGTCTATAAGGCTGTAAGCGGAGATCCAGTATGTTAGACGTCTACCACACTTCACTTCTGACCATCTCGTTTCCCATCGATTTAGAATGTCGCTAAAATATTTAATGCCGGAGTGGGATACGTGATCCTGTCGCATACATCAAAGGTATATTTCTCATGTGATGGGTCTTCTTGAAGAAGGAGGACCTAGAAGAACAAGGACCTTTGAGGTGATTTAAGTACGGGTAACTTAATGCAGCGTGAAAATGACACTTACTTCTAACAATACATCTATATTAATAAAACGCTTCAGCCAAATTTGTGTCACAGATTTCTTGAGAACTACGTAACGTAAAAATATGCGGTTTTCACTAAATTCGTAGAAAAATACACAAAAAGTAACGATACACATCAGTCCTCTTTATTTTTTTTACCCTTTAAAAAAAAAAGAATGTGTATAGCAACGAAATATAATCTCCGATAGATCTTTTCAATCCGCCCAATTCGCCAATCGTCCAACTTTTTCACGGAGTCTAATGCCTGGTGCGTTGCCTGCCTGCCCATTTGTAAAATGGGGTGTTAGTCTTGTATATATATATTTGTGGCGGTTGGTAGAGGAAGGAAATAACATAATAAAAACAGTTATATCTTGCAGCTTAGAATATAATGCTACGTCCCGGTATGAAAGTGTAATAAGTATTTTCTAAGACCTATACGCCAATCAGAGGAACGGCAACAATAACATGAAAGAGAGAGAGAGAGAGAGAGAGAGAAAGAGAGAGAGAGAGGGGGGAGAGAGAGAGAGAGAAAGAGAGAGAGAGAGAAAGAGATGGATGGATGGATGGATGGACGGACGGACGGACGGACGGACGGACGGACAGACAGACAGACAGACAGACAGACAGACAGACAGACAGAGAGACAGACATAGATAGATAGATAGATAGATAGATAGATAGATAGATAGATAAAGAGAAAGAGAGAGAGGGAAAAAGACCTAATAATGAATGTCTATAGGAGACCGTCTCACAACTCTTCCTCGTTTGGTCAAACTTAAAATTGCTGAAATTCATTCTTGTTCATTCATTTGCGACAGATTTGTAAATGTTACCTTCCGTCAATTTTCGATGAAAACCTGGATAGAATTTGTACAGCTTCATAAAACCGCGTTTTTTAACGCGCCCTCCCCAATTTATACAGGAGGTTGGGATTTGTGCACTGTAGATGTGTGCTAACAGATGTCATAATGCCCTAATACAGAAGAATAGACCTTTCTCATGGAATATTCATGAGCAGACCAGGTCGCACATTTACTTGCGGGAACTAGTAAACGTGAGTAGAAACTGTTATTGCAAGGCTAGTTCTGATCGATGCAAAGGCATTACGTTACACTGTTTTTTTTATTGGACGAAGCCCTCAAAGTCATTGAATTGCCAATATCCAAAAGCACCACAGAAAACTGTTCCAGGTGAGGTGGTATGCAATATGGCAATCTGGCAACATGGATAGAGCAGTCAGATAGAGCAAATGAATCTCTTGCCAATTTGTTTTTTATCGAGAGCAGCTAAAAATAAGAAACCTGTTTTTGAATTCTTAAGGCGTGGTAATAAAGCGGTTCTTTGGTAATTGTTCTCTTCCGTGAACTTCTGCTGCTTAATTTCACAAGTAATCCATCTCCGAAAATGTCTGTTTCAGCACTAGACGAGGATTTCTCGTTTCCATTATATTGACCATTGATATTGGCATAGGCAGGTACCCATTTTACAGATTGAGGAAAATGAGAATGAAATGTTTTCCCAAGACATTTAGAACATGATCATGATCAGGAATCGAACTCATGACCTTTAGTTCTTGAGGCCAACGGCGTAACCATTAGCACACCCTGCTCCATACGTGTCTTCATTTTGATATTTTTTTTTTCAAATGCAAACTAATTTAACCTGGCTACTTAAACCCTAATTTCATTTTATTCCACCACTGTAGAAAAAAAAAATTACCTCGGATTCAGTATTCGCCACAAGTATTGAGAATACTGTCCAGTTTGGCTTGGCGACCTCATTTGTGTTTCGCGACCTATATTAGTACTAGCGGGGCGACCGGGTTTCAAAGACAATCATTTGTATATGTTCCAGATGGTAAAAACACTGTTCATGATGGTGGGTATATCTGAAACCTTAAAAAAGGCTACAAAAAACAACTGATGGTCGTTCACAGGTTTGAACGATTTTCTCTGGACACTGAATGTGTTATCTAGGACAGTAACATTAATCGCATAAGATATGCTCCAACTAGATATGTGTCGACTTATGATGTGAGACCAGCCATTTTGCAAGCAAGCAGCATGTAAAGCTATTTTCCACAAACGTCAGTCTGTTGATAAACTTAAAACTTTACAGTAAATGTCGTTCTTAAAATTAGAGCATAAAATATTAAGTTAGTAGAAAAAGGGGTTGCCTAAAATCTTCCACTGGGATGACAACCCTAATCATTAGAAAGAAAACAATTACTATTATGATAGACTGACTCATCTGCTAAAACTCACATTTCTGTAGATTAAATTTTGAACAGATCGGAAGAAACGAGAGACAAGTTTTGTATTTCATATTACACACTACACATGGAAAACCACCCTGTGAAACGTAGTTTTGATTTTATGCCTCAGGCCAGTGAAAAGTTATAGGATATAGTCAAATAAGACAACTGAAAGTTATGGTCTGGACAGAATATATGGGATTGAATGTAGAATATAACTTACCGACTGTGCCCCCGTTATAAAGGGGAATTATTTTGAAATAGTATAAACAGTATGAAATAGTATATATAGTCTTTATAAGGAGGAATTATCAGGGGCTATCTGTAAAGCATATTTATAAGGGGTTACCTATAAAGAAGAATATAAGGGACTACAGTAAAGAAGAATTATAAAGGGTTATCCGTGATGAATAAAGGGACTTTAAGGCAAAAATTATAAAGAATTAAGTGTAAAACAAAATTATAAGGGGCGATAGGTAAAGAAGAATTATGAGGGACTACCTGTAAGCTAAGAATTACAAGGGACTATCGATAAAGCAGAATCATAAGGGGCTGTCTATAAAGAAGAAACATAAAGGGCTGTTTGCAAAGCAGAATCATAAGGGGCTACCTATAAAGAAGAAATATAAAGGGCTGTTTGCAAAGCACAATCATAAGGGATTCTCTGTAAAGAAGAAATATAAAGATGAATTATTAGGGTCTATCTGTAAAGCAGAATTATATGAGACTATTTTGTAAAGAGAATTTATAAGGGACGATCTATACAAACTAATTACAAGCAGCTGTCTGTAAAGAAGAGTCAGTTACGCGAATATGGATTGCTGACAAAACCAACTCGATTATCCTGTCGGCGTCAGCGACTTAGCGCCTCGGGTTCTTTAGTCTATATGTAAAACAAAGAATGCGATCCGCACTCGCACGTAGCGCTTTTAAAGGCCATATACTGGCTAGTAACTGGCTACTCGAGCCCTCCTTCTTGCGCCTTAAAGGGACAGGTGTAGTTATTTGCTTCATAGCCTTTTAAGTCGTCCACATAATTTTTTTTTCATAAACTTTAAACCGCGTATATTTTTTTCTTTCGCTTGACTGTTTCTGAGAAACAAATCGCAGGAATGTTGGGATTTTCACCTTGCGCGCGCCGCCATTAGGCCTACTCGTGTTGCGTGACGGAAGAAAGTGAGATAGTCTAGCAATCGATTAGTCCAGACAATATTGTGCTCATGTGTCGACACCAGCTTTTCTCGCTCTATGATGTCAGGTGGCACGAATAATGGCGACGTGTAGAGGGTGAAAATCCCAACATTTCAGCGCTATTTTCTCAGATATGGTCATTTTCTCAGGTGTGGTCAAGACGAAGGAAAATTTATATGGATGCAGTTCTGCCATCGTTAGGAGCTGATAAATGTATTATCTTATTACTTATACTGATATCGCACAGTTTCGTCGCTTCGTTAAATGCATGGTTCAGCTTCACTCCAATCAATTACGTTTTCTTCCGATAAAAATGACGGTCTTGTTTTTTCCTCCCTCCACCTACCCTACCCCTCAAACTAGTTGTCAGTGCTTCTTGCCATACCCATTGTCTTGATAATAGTGAAAGACACGTTAAGGCACAAACTTACAGAGGGGTTTTTATGTCTTTCTCAAGAAAAAGTTACGTGGAACTAAGGGAAATCGCTGTCTCTCAAAGTAACAGAACGAGAATGAACCTCACAAATATAAAATGCTTCTGTAAATACGTGCATTACTGTGTCTCAGATACATGACAATGTGTGAAATCTGGTTGTGAAGTAACGAATGTACCTTGAGATAACGTTTTCCTGAGATCACCATCCACAAGAGGAAAAAATGCACTGTTCAGCATTCTGGTGCGCAAGTTTGCATGTAAAATGTATTGAATTGAAAAAGGGCAGTGCGCACCACAGTAGTGCACTATATTTTTCAAGGGTAGAGTAGTGTATCACCTTTTTAAATTGCTGTGAAGTTAGTGTCCTGTTGTGTAGTGTTAGCACGTTCAGACTTGCAAGCTGAGAGACCCTGGCTTCGATCCCCTGTAGGAACAGGAACTTTTCTAGTGGTCGTTTTTTTGTTGGTTTTTTTTTGTTTTTTGCCATTCTTCTCAAATTTGATCTTTCTCAGTAATTTGGTAAACCTCTCAGTGACCCACTTCCCACGGTTAAAAAAAATCAGATTGGGAGCACAGTCCTCTCCCTTAAGGACGAATATTAGAAGAATTTTACTTTTCACTCGGTTACACATCTTTTTGACTTATCAACTCAAATGAAATCAGATTACTCGTTATGTCTCGCCAGTTTGAGCTGCGGGATCAAGTTTTGTTGCTAATGTGTAGGCTGACATTTGTTTTGACATGTTTAGAAGATCCTCCGAGAACAAACGCTTTACTTTTCAACTGTTTACTCCTGTCTGTAAAGCAACCTTTAATTTAGATTTATAATTGGTGGAGTGAAAATGTCGCACTACACTATCAAATATCCTTGATTTCAGATCACTTGGCTTGCTATTCTTTCGCAGCCATATTCTGCCACAAGTGTCTTACTTGATATGACAGTGTTGATATGAAGATTAAATAAAATAATATAGAATCTTGAGCCAGTCTTAATTAAACGGCTTAAAGTGCAAATTTACGTAACAGTGTATGAGAGGTTGAGGAAGAAGGGACCGTCGCCTGCAACTACTAACGATGGCGGAACTGCGTTCATAATTACATTTAAAAATTCACTCAGTTCTATTAGATTTGAATTGCTGGTTTCTTAGACTGAGAGAACGACTTGCTGCTATGCCCCAGTATACTTATTACATTTTTTAAAGAGATCTTTTTCCTGTTATTTTGAAAATACAATAGGATCTTATAATCTTGACTTTGAGAGGACAAGTCTATAGTCTTGACTTCGTTAACTTTCCAAGTCAGTGGCGGATTTAGACACGACAAGATGGGCACGTGCCCAGGGCCCTGTTTTCATACGGAGTCCTACGTTGGAGACCAGAAAAGAGAGGAAGAATGGGAAGGATATATGGGAAGCCAATAACAATAACAATAAGTTTTCAGATCTGTTTTTATCGCTAATCCATGCAATTATGGCAGAGCTTTTCCCAAGCATGACAACAAGTTTAACAAGTTTAACAAGTTTATTGGGATAAACCCTGACCACAGCAGCTGTGGTACCTGGGCAAAAATACAATATATAACGAGACAACACATGAACATATTTTGAAGCACGGTGACTACTAAATTCACACATGTTCACAAGAATTCTTACGTTCACACCTGTTTATAACGTATTTGTACATTTTACATTGAACAACAATAACAATTAACCACTCACTTACACTAATAATCATTCAATCCTTACACTTAATTCTTTTTTTCCTTCAGATACTTAATTTTTGTTACATAATTAAGTTCGAGATATTTTGCGAGTCTAGCTAAAACATTCGTCATCCTACTCTCAAATAACTCCTTGCCTTAAACATGTTAGGTCGTAAGCAAAATCTTCTACCCATAAATCTGTGCCTTTTGATTTGGTATGAAAGAGGATCCGGCATCTTGTTTTGTGCCCAGGATCCAAACTTAAGAGCATAGCTTAATTGTGCATTGAAATGGGAGTTTTCTACTGTAGCATACAAAACTTTAAGACACTGAAAGAAGGTGTGAATTTCATGGCCCACATTATCACCATGGATCATTTTCGTGCTCTCTAGCTTCTGTGATGATATGAATTTCTTGTCCGTCTGTCTTTCCATGCTTCGATGTAATGATTATGAAAGGTGAAATCATTCAACATTTTTTTCTCTCTCTCCAGATCGAACATTTCCTCAAGCAGTGCCTTCTCTCGCCCAGTAAAAGAGTAAGAGGGTCACAGACAGTACCGGCGTGGCGACTTTAACCAGCATCCTGTCGTCCAGGTCACCCTTCTTTACGCTGGACTACCCGCAGTCGGCCAGGTCAGAGAGCCCGCAGGAGGGCCAGGAACCCGCCAGGACCGTAGCAGCCGCTGCTGGGACCAGCACACAACCAATCATCGTCGCCGCCACCCCAGTTCCATTGCAGCCTATTCAACAACAGCAACAACAACAACATCACCATCAACAACAACAACAACAACAGCAGCAGCAGCAGCAACAACACACACAGCAGCCTCCGCAACAGCAACAACAACAACTACACCACCACCGGCAGGAGCACCGCCCTCACGCAAGGTCGTCGTCGTCATCGGCATCATCATCATCATCGTCGTCATTATCACAACCGCAGCATCCGTCGCTTCCTCAGCCTGCCCTACCGTCACTGCAGCAGCAGTATGTTTATGGACAAGGTAAGAAAGAATTATAATAGTGTCTTTTATTGGCTGATGCAACTTCTACGTTTGGAAGCAAGCTTTGATGGTGCAGTCACACTACTGTTTAATTTACATATTATTGTTTAAACTGGAAGTGAACTTTGTTGGAGTTGTCTAAGTAAGAACGGTCTTTGGGCGTAACTCATATGTGAAAATAGTCCCCTACTCAATTGTTTAAGTGTCGATACCAGCTGGGCCTCACAAACTCGAACATTAGGGACCAGTCCATAATTTCTAGTAAGTCTAGCGGATGTCTGAGATCTTTAGAAAATTTATAGACATGCCTAAAACAAACAAGACACTCGAAATTAAAATATAGTGCAACGAGCCCGCAGGTTTTCGTAGTATATAAAATTAGGAACTGTGTTTCTCCTATAGCTAAGATGCCGTCACAGTGCTGTCTAATTTGGCGCGCTGGCGGGAAATACGGGAAACCCCGAAAACATCGAGGTCTGAAACTCGCATGAGTTTGCTGTGGTGACGTTACATGAAGAATATGAATTCATTTACCCGACTATGTCTTAGGCTGCAAAATTTAAACAAAAACAACAAACTCAAAACTTTGACTTATTCCTTGTAAACCCAGACTCTAATGCTCGTGAGATAGAAATAGTTAACGCACCATAAAGATTTGTGGAAAGAACTGTATGGGACGTGATTCCGGCTCCCCATTCCTCTTTCCTTCCCTTTCCAGTTTATCGAGGGACTGTTTGAAAGTAAACATGCTCATGATCGTATATGGGTATCTCAGTTCTTAGAATCCTACCTCCCACTTCGTCCTATGTCTCTGCCTATGGGTTACAAAATCTTCCCTCTGCTGTTACCTTAAAGACCCTAATGAGACATCCTGCCGACATTTGCCAAGTGTAACCGGGTAGCAAGATGTGTTCCATTCTATTCATCTAGTCTAGTATTCATTTAATAAGGGGGAGGAATGTGAGCCCAGTCTGATAGTTTTCTTTGAAGCTGTTATTAGCTAGAGAAGTGTGTCACCAGGGATTTTGCCAAATCACTATGAAAGATCAATTTTGAGAAGAAAGGCCGAAAAAACTTACAGTAGAATTTCCTGTACCTACCGAGAATCGAACCCAAGGTCTTTCAACTTGCATGTCTTAGCATGCTACCACTACACCACAGGAAAGACAGGGCAGATCCCACTGCCCGCAATTTCGTGTTTGGTTCGCTCAGCGGAATCTAAATTATCTCGCGGCAATAAACAAAGCTGCATGGCTAGAAACAGGAGACTGAAAGTCTGAAACCGCTCCATTACCGAACACAAAATGAATACATAATTTAAAAATCTGTTATCAAGGGCACAGCAATGCCTAGAATGTTATGCTCCACTCGTATTTGTGTCTAAATCATCATTAGTTTTCAAGCGAGAGTATTCTTACCTACAGCCTTGTTGACAGAATGGTTGGGCAATGTGAAGTCATCAGGGTGTTTCACGCGTGTACCTTTGCTCATTAAATAAGCCACCCAAGTTCAAATCATAGGGAGACATCTTACGGAAAGACCTGTGACTTTCATGTGGATTGCATTTGTACCTGTGAACTATCTGTAGATAGGTGTTGAATCAGCGAGGATGAATTTGCAATAAATTTATTAAGGGGAGTCGTGATCGCAGTTACTCGAGAGCATTAAAAACGCTGCGATTAGAAGGATTTGCGATTTTCCAGTGAGTCCGGTTTATATAAAAAAGATATGATTCTGTTGTCCGAAAAGCAGACAGCGAGTAATGCGACTTGACTATCCTCTATTCTTGTAGGTATTAGAAGGAGAGCATAAAGGTTTGTAACACCTATTAGAGGGGCAAATCACTGATTGTGTGCAAGCCAATTAATTCGCTAATATATAAAATCCCCCTTTTTGGGGGGCCCTGCCAGCCAGTGTTGGGGTTTAGAAATGTGTAAAATGACCTGTGATCTAAATAAAGCCTCCAATTTTAAAGTTCCAGGTACAATTTGAGCCTTCTAGATAAAAAAATAAAATGTGTAAGCCTATGTATTCGCACGCGGTCAAAACTAGCCAAATGAAAAATTGGGGACCAAATCAGAATTTGAGGTGATCTTTTTCAAAAGACATTTGTGAAAAATTTTGGGCGTTGACCCCCTTTTTCTTCCCGTTAAAAGATCGGGCAAAAGAAGTACTTTAACTTCCATGGAAGTAATTTTCCCAAATCACAGTGGTATATTTAGAATAACACAAAATGTTAATAGGACCAAAAGAAGAAATAATAATAGGCGTCTATGACCTAACATGAAGCAGGGGAAATAACTCTAGTAAATCTTAAGTGTTGAAAAGTAAACATTATTAGTTCCCCTGGCTATCGTCACTTCGCGTCGATCCATTTTCTACGCATACATAGTTCATTCATTCATTCATTCATTCATTCATTCATTCATTCATTCATTCATTCATTCATTTTTGTAGTGTCTCTGTCTGCTTCATAATTGTGGTGAGCGTAGGGGAGGAATGGAGGGTATCAGGACTTATTATTACGCCTGTGTTTTCATGCATTATTACTTACAAATTTCTTTTATTAGTATATTAGCTGAGGTGCTCGGCGCTGCCCGGAAAAAAGGTCAGGGGGGAGGGGGAGGGCGAAGGCGGATGGCGGGTAAAGGGACAACCAAACTTACCATAACGAGCTTTAAAACAACAACAACAACAACAACAACAACAACAACAACAATGTGCCAGAAAGAATCCGGCTTTCCAGAGGAAAAGATTATCATAATAAATTTTCGTCACAATTTTCGTTCATTTTCGGTCGTACGGTTTCGTTCCTAATTTGTTATCTTTAAATCTTGTGGACGTATACAAACTTCAGCCTACTCAAGTGATAGATCTACATCGCAGAGCAACTCAACGCACTTGAACATAAAAGTTCGCGCTTGGCACTGCTTGCAAAAAACTCTGCTTACATACGCCATGTCGCACCGCAGAGCACTTCTGGAACAGAAGATGTCTGAATGAGAGGATGCCTCTAACTATCTCATCCTCCAGGCTCAAGCAGGGAAGGGCTACAACCTCTTATCTGGGGCCAATTAGATATCTATTACGGTCTCTTCCTGCCCATGTTAGGATATCTTGCCAAATCTGAGAGCTGTTGGATTTGCATATCGGAATAACAAACATCCCACCACATATTTATTGTTTGCTTTATTTATAAGATTCTCACAGTACCATGCACGGCAAAAGCAACGAATAAAGCAACAAAGAATAGTGTTGGCGTACAAAGCTCCAAATAAATTACTGGACGAAATCAAAGCCATGAAACTAAGTTAGTCTACATAAGCATCATACAAAAGAAAATGTTATGTTTGGAAGGGGGGGGGAGGGGAGCGATTGGAAAGAGAGGGAAGATAAGATTGAGACGCCTGATGAAATCAGGACAAAAGTGACAGGACTAAGGGGATCCATTGCTCTTCCATTGTGGTCTTTGGCACCTATTGTTTTTCCTATATTCTTTCTATAAATGAACTGCAGAATTACTGAAAGTCAGAGAGTGATTTCTCCTCTTTTGGCCCATGGAAGTGA
>JAWQUT010000003.1:5345793-5385433 GCA_033807755.1 Ellobium chinense
TTCCACCTTTCCACCATTTGTGTAAGAGTGTATTGTTGTATAGCGTATGATATAACTTTCAATCGGGGAGTCATGTGAAGTATTCGGGCAGTAGGATTGACTGACCAACGAGCAGTGGATGTGAAGGGCTTTGTAACAAAGTTATCCCCAACTTGACTTTTTTTTCTATAGCTTATTTTTGTCTTCTGTGGCAGTAGGAGAACCCGGTATGTTTGCACACTTCTGTTCCGTGGAACGACATCTTGCCAACAGTTTTTCACCATTAAATTCATCTTTCATCAAAAAACGTTGTTTTTCTTCTTATGCCACAACCTTCTTCTGGCGTTTGAGGCCTTTGCTATGATGCCTTTCATATACACCCTCTCTCTCCCTCCTTCCATCTTCTTTTTCTATCATCTACCTCGGGCCTAAGACTAGAAGAGGAAGCATTCCATTCCCCTTTTTCTCAAACAAACAAACAAACAAACAAACACTTGATTTGAACTCAAAACATCATATCAAGTGATTTCTTCTTGGGATGCAGAAGGAGACCCAGCGACAGAGAGACAGAGTGAAGGAGAGAGAGAGAGAGAGAGAGAGAGAGAGAGAGAGAGAGAGAGAGAGAGAGAAATGTGGAGGGAGAATGAGACTTGCCGTTTAAGTTCCCTGTTTTTTAAATCAAATTCCAATGAAGTTCACTTAAGAAATGAATGTTCTGCCATAGCTGTGGCGCGTATAGAATGGCAAACATACCCGATGCTCAACGCTAGACACATTCCTTCATACAGGTATCCTTTTCTCCCATCTCCACCCCTTACTTTCACCCTTCTTCTGAGAGGGTGCATCTGGCCATGGGATCAGTGTATTGTACGGAGGGAAGAGACGGCTGAGGAAAGGATGGGTAGGAAGATAAAAGATAAGGTTATTTGCCCATTGACCATCTAGCCTGTTGACCCTTAAAGAGTGATCAGCTGATTGGCTTTTAGGAAGTGCTGATAAAAGAGATTCTTCTTTCAAGTCCTTTAGGCCGTCCCGAACGTGCACATCAACACTGGTATCTCTTACCGTCGTGAGAATTACATTAGTGCATGGATACTCAATGTGCCCTTCCTAGTAGCTTTCAGCATACACAGTTAATGTAATTCTTACGATGGTAAGAGATCCCGTTATAAGTGCACACGTTTTCAAATGTATTCCGTATCCTGTTGTAGATCTGTATTCGTGATAGGATCTAACGACCTCGAAGCCCATGTACTTGACTAATTTACATACTCAATGTAATATTCCGAGCAGAGTACTTTATACTTTATGTTTGTATACCTATTTACAGACAAACTCTTACAATCAAGAGTGTCCTGTCCTATCTTTTTCAAGTGTCCTATCATGCTTGGACAATATTATTACATTTTAATTCAGCACTAGTATAAAATATAATTACTGTATATTAGAATCAAATGGTATGAAATCTCTCTCTCTCTATCTCTCTCTTTCTCTCTCTCTTGCCATAGACTAACGTAAGAAAAAATAATGTCATATTAAATAGTTCATAACATTCACACCTCTTGTTACCTGATAAAATTAGAAAATTAGAAACTGGGGGAAAAGGCCATAATCATTTCATTTACTTGGGGGTTTGTTTAAAGTTCTTTCTGTAAGAAATTAGTCATTTTAAGTGGCTCATCAGAAAGGGAGGAAAAGAGCTAACTCGGGGCCTGGGAGCACAGCCTCTATGTGTACAATAAGTGCTGGAGGCTGGAACTCATGCTTCCCTCTGTCTGAAATGAGACCCCTGCTCTCTCGTTAGGAGCACATACCTCTCTGTGTTTGTATGTGCCTGTATGTATGTGGAGGGGAGGGGGATGGGGAAAAAGTGTATGTGAATGAGTAAAACCCTTTCTAAACCCCCCTCTCTCTATCTCTGTCTGTCTCTCTGTCTCTCTATCTATCTATCTATCTATCTATCTATCTATCTATCTATCTATCTATCTATCTATCTATCTCACACACACACACACACACACACACACACACACACACACACGCACACACACACACATACATTGCTTAGTTACGCTGCCTTTGTTGTCCGTATGGATGCTTTTTGATTTTCAAGACAGCCTGTTAACTGTTTCGTACTTATTTGTATTTAATTATACATGTTAACACTATCGAAATTCACCAATAAACCCGAACACCTCATAATTTCGAAACTAGGGATTGATCCCCTGGGATTCGAGATTGTAAGTTTCTGTTGTAAAGGAGAAGGCGTTTGTTCTATACAGGCCAGACTCAATTTACCGCTACCTGATGTCATGTGATGTGTGTCACATTACTATGCAGACACACCTGGTCCTTCATAGAAGAGTTGCCTGCAAGGTCGACTCTGCTGGTAGGGCCTACCTTTGGCCCTGCGCGTATGCAGTTCAGCTTACCTGTAGATCACATAATGATCGGTTATGTCTTTAAATGTGGCATATATTTAGTGATCCTCTGACCCATATTAGTCATCTATATTAATAAAACGCTTCAGCCAAATTTGTGTCACAGATTTCTTGAGAACTACGTAAAGTAAAAACATTCGGTTTTCACCTAAATTCGTAGAAAAATACACAAAAAGTAACCATGCACATCAGTCCTCTTTAATTTTTTTTACCCTTTAAAAAAAAATATGTGTATAGCAACGAAATACAATCTCCGATAGATCTTTTCAATCCGCCCGATTCGCCAATAGCCCAGCTTCTTTCGCCGCTGGTGCTTTGCCTGCCTGCCCATTTGTAAAATGGGGTGTTAGTCTTGTATTGTTTTTATTAATATAGATTATATATATGATCTATATTATAAGACTGGATCGGGGGCGTGGTACGCTCCCTTCCTAACGCATAACCTTAGAAATCGCTGTTTGTAAAATTCGGCTGAAAACGTCAACATGTACAATATCCGATGCAGAATGTTTAGCATCACTGTCTGCTCACGGAAATTGCAAAATTTGATTAATCAATTTACAAAGTTTGTGCCGCATTTTTCTCTTTGTCATTCCTGCCATTTCGTCGACTCCATATAAAACTTTAAAATTTCGTACCGGAAAGACATTGCGTTTCGTTTGCCACTGGAAATATGAATGCACACGCAGGCCTCAGTTCGAAGATCCTATCCAAATCGATTCAAAACTCACAATTCACAACGTGTTTTAAAGCGGTAAGTATGTGACTTTCTGTTATCTATATTATAAGACCGGATCGGGGGCGTGGCAGGCTAAATTCGAACGCGATAAACTCATAACCTGCTATCTAGTCTACGACTACAATGTAACATTCGGGTCCAAAAATCCGACGGTAACCTGGAAATTGGAATATGAAATTCGACAAATAAGATTTAACGTCAGTGTGTGCTCACAAAGGGTGCAAGATTCCATTAGTTATGTACAGGCTTCGCTCAGTTTCATCGTTTTTAAAGGATGAGGTTGAAATTTCGAAATCTGCTTTCCATTCATTGCTCTGTGAAGTCGTCCAGCACCATATCAGCGGGTAAACCCGTAACCTTAGCCATCCAGTAGTGCCACGTCTCACGTTTACTATATTGGCACTTCTACATGATCGTAATAAAGCAAGATTCTCCATGTAGCAGATAATCCTATTTTTGTCATCCAACGTCCCTTCAAAGTCTTTAATAGGCTCTAGGCCAGTAACATAATTTCAATCCATAATCTACAGGTATTTCAAAGAAAGTGAGGGCAGCAGGAAAGAAAGAAAGAACGAAGTGTGTCTTGTTATAAATTTAATATACATTTCAAATGCACTGACTCATTATCATTCCATCATTTTATTATACATGCTGTCATCAACAGTAAATAGACCTTAATAATGGCTATACTTTCTCCTTGTGCAAATGGCACACTTATTTTAGAAGTTAAGAAGTTCACTGTATAATGATGAAGGGCATTTTTGGTAAGCTGGTACATTCCTCTTGATTCTTAAGCAGTACAACGTATCTAGAAATGTAGATACAGTAGCTGAAGTTTAGTCAGCAGTACCAGGTAAAATGCTTATAAAATGAAAGGGGAGGTAATTTACACACAGTGATATACATCATGTATAAATGATACCTGGGAGATCAAATGGTATGACATATTTTTTAGATGGTATTCATTTAGCAGGAAGGGAAATGTGGAGGACATAACTACTGGCCGAGCTGTTACCCTGTTATCTGGAAATGTGTTACTGGGGATAGTTCATAATGGCTTTGAAATATCATAAGTTCAGTTCAGTTCAATGTTTATTATAGGCCGCTGTGGCCAAATCCAAGTACATATGTAGAGAATGTACTATAAGAATAGATATAAATTGGAAAACACTTCAAAAAGATATTATGTACTCATGTATTCTGCCGTCTCAACTCTCTCTGCGTTGTCACGCTTTTCTTACTCTCTTTCATTTGTGATGCGTTCATTCATACTACTTGCCCAGTGCATATCATTATTTTCTTGAGATTGGGCTCACATTCCTCCCCTTGGTGAAAATGAATAGAATAATAATATTAATAATAATGCAGTTTATAAGTCTCGTATCCTGGCTAATGCCCGCTTACGTGCTAGTTAGGACTTTCTCAACTCCCTGGTGCTGATCACTAGCTGACAATATCTTCCACTGCCTAGAGCCAAGTATCCATGTTACAGAGGGTTGGACTGAAGAAAATGTGAATGAAAAATATGAGAAAACAGAATATGCCTTCCTATGCGGTCACATATAATTGTTGCAAGTTTCATTGATATAGATACGATACTATGTCCAGAAAATAACGTTCGAGGCCAGTGTGTTAAACTTACACGGGACATGATGTTAGCATATCTATTTCGTAATTCCATGAACAAAATTCAACTGTAGGGATCCCAGAAGTATTTAGCCCTTTCATGTGAAATTTGGCACTCCAAAACCTGGCAAACAAATGCAGATTGGTCTTTTGAAACTCATATGGGCAAATTATGCAAGGGGTAATTCGGTCGTTATCATTGTTAATTTCAAAACGCTCCTAATATTATTGTTTAATGGGTATCACTTTGAAATTTTAGAACTTGTTTACGATATCCTAGAATATACTTAGGTGCAAGCACAAACCTCTGCATTTAATAGTACTTGATTCTTGGTTTTACAAAGCCAAATTGCAGAAAACAGTCAGAAGACCTCTTCACCCAAAGTGTGGTTCAGTGACCCTTTGAAATATGCAGCATTGGGAAACAATATCCATAATTTACTTGTGTGTGAGAAAGATCACTGTACATAAATTTTGAAGGACTGAGCTTTTTATTATCTATTTAAGTTTGAAATTACGTATTTTTTTTTTTTAAATTTAAAGGGGGTATTTTAGGGGTTGGATGAGGGAGTCACCCAAAACTTCTTACCTGAAAATATTTGCGATTTATGGAAGTTTTGTTTAAGCAGATTGTTTATAAGCGGATTGACTGGAATGCAGATTATTAAATTTGCGGTCGGCTATGCAACACAGGTTCTGGCTGCACCGTGTTTATAACAACGTAAGGATAGATGCTACATACAGTGGTTTCTAAATTATATAGATATTGCTTTAAAAAACTCTTCAAAGCATCTATTTTCTTATCGCTCCTAAGCAGTCAGACCTCTCTGTTTTCAGCCTGGTAATGTTCGTTTTGCTGTTGTTAGTTAACATGTTTATAAACGTAGGATGGGCGGCAAGTCATACAAACAACATTTCTGATGTGATGTTGACATAATCTAAGCTATGTTTCAATGTTTAGCTAACACAGGCATGTGCCATTTTATATTAAGAGGTATATTTTCTGGATTTCGATTACATGTAAAGGATAAACAGTTGTTGAGTCGATGCACAAAGCTACCTGTTAGAGGACAAGTTCTACATCTTCTATGCCATTGCCCGCGTCTGCAACACTAATCGTCCTAACCAGCTGATAGTGAAAAAGAAGGAAGAAAAATCGTTGATTTCCTCCCTCCCTACCTGTCTAATTCCCCACCAACTCCATGAAAAAAAAGGGCGAAGACCAGAAGATCTATCTTACGAATGCCGCTCTACCACCCTGTTACGTAGACCGCAAGGCTATGTACACTGTATTGTACGTACAATACAGTACGGTACGACTCGGAGGGGAGGCAGGTTAGGCCAGGCAGCAAATGCTGCACACAAAACTCCACACGCGAGGTCGAGCCGCGAGCGCTAGCTCTGACCCTAATGGGGTCAGTTATGATTCACGGCGACCTCAACTTGGTCTATTCTTGCACTGGCAGGAAAACCTAAGAGAGCGCGTAACCTCTATGTGGCGAGCCGCCAATTTTTTCCACCAATCATACGCCAGCAAGAGCTTCTAGAGAAATCCGTGAGAATCTCCTAGTTTTGCCGAGTACAATAGCGGAAGCGTAGTTACCTTATATGGTTGTTGTATTTCCCGTTCATACAACGTCACTAGACGAGAGTCATTCTCTCTCTCTTACGTAGCAGGACCTTCTGCCAAATATGGAAGTTTCTTTGGGTGAAAGGTCACACTAGAGTGATGGCGGAAAGGTTTATGCTAAGTTATACTATCGAATATTTCTAGTGAATAAAGCCATGTTCATGTACGATTTTTGGAATGAACAACCGTTGTGATACAAAAATCTTGCATAGTAATCGAAATTTACAATTTGAAGCTTGATTGTTCAGAAATTTGCTACGATAGCGTGACCTATTTCTGGCTCCGACAATGGGCTTTCGAAGACGAATGCGTACGTTTCATTGACGTCAATCCGTTCGCGTCCTGTCATTGGCTAGCATTCATAATGCGGTTCCCTATATGGGCATGGCCCTGCCAGGGAGTTCATTCATAAAACCGGGTATAAAAGCGGAGCTGTTCATTCATAAGTTCGAAGTCAGACCGACAACACTGAGCTTAAGATACGCGCTATTCGCTGACTACTACCAAGACTTTTATAAACAAATGGTGTTTGACTTTGAAGTCTACTGTTGATCTATTTGTTGTATCGTGTGAAGTCAACATTCGGGATGATTATGGACGGCTTGGATGCTTTGACTCCAGCCTTGGGTGCTGATTTAGGACTTCAGAGTTTGTGTTATGACACACCAGCACAAGGACATACTAGACATATTTCAGAGGCACTCGATGAAGGATTAAATACACCTGTTACTAAATATTCGGATTCCACATTCTTTGGACCGGACACATTGGAGCCTCCACCTATTACAGCAACTGGTAGGTTTGCAAATTTTGTATAATTTTTACTTATTTTGTTGAAAGTTTTGCCGCCTGGCCCAACACTTCGTCTCAGCCAGCCTGTGTGTCTCTCAGCTGTTCTCGTAATGACGTTAGAGCTGAACCCTAAACGGGACACTTGATCTATTTATAGATCAGCTTACGCTTAGCCATTTTCGATCTCGTGCGTTGCGTTGGGTTGGGGTTTTAACATCTGCCTCGTTCATTCACAAACATGGTCTCCTTTTTTATTTTTTAAAAACTGTTTTAAAGGGTGAACATGTTTCTTAGGCTGAGTAAGCTTTTGAACACATGAACCTACATTAATAACAGCATGACTTGTTGGTTTGATATGAAGATAGAAGGCCAGATATAGTCTAGACTATACTCAGTAGTAAGGCCTTCGACATTGATTTTTTTTCTTCCACAACGCTATTTATGACCGCCTCAGGTCAGGTCGGCCGTATCTAGCGATGTCGTCAAGCCACATGCTAACGTTACCCAGTAGGCACATACAAACCAGCGGCGTTCGGGCGTTCAGGCCAAGTTGGCCTAGCAAATTTATAACTGCATCGATCGAGGGCCTTTTCCCAGCGTCATGCATATTTTTGAGCTTTGCGGCTTATCAAATGTACCGTAAAGTCTGTCTAGTGGAGATTTGTGTGTGTGTGTGTAGGGGAGGGGGTCAAGCGGGCAAACTTACTTTAGTTACTGGACTATATTTGATAGTTTCAAAACTAATTATTTATTTTTTTTTCTTTTCTCTTCTAGCAAACATCTTTGCTTCTATCAACATCCCTGAGAAGAGTAACGATGGGACCCCCATGCCTAGAATGCAGACCAGCCAAGTATGCAGTGGCAGCACCACCCACACCATCACCTACAAGGGCACTCTTGTCACCACCGCCGTCACCCCGAGCTCTACCCAGGCTGATACCGATCCTCCCAACCTAGCCTCTTTGTTTGCCTCCCCACTCATCACAGCCATTTTATCCCAAGCCACCTCCCAGCCCTCCAGCTCTTTGCAAGCTTCCCATCCTTTCGATTCTGTCAGCCTCGGACAACATTGTGAATTTAACATTGGTGTCCCCCCAACTTCAACTGAGCCCCAGAGGCATATCCAGCCATCCTCATCCCCCATCTCTGTTCAGTCCCCACAGTCCCAAGGACCCATCACCCCATCTGATTCAGCATGCCATCACGATGTCTCCGATCATTATTCATCGGACTTTGCCTCCCCCATCAGCTCTGCCCATTCCACACCGGAGCCACAGCTCTCTATGATCGAGTCACAAAGCCAAGAAGAAAACATGAGTTACACCACCCCTCCACCTCCCACCTACTCCGAATCTTTGGCGATGACAATACCCATGGAACTGGGCCTGTCCAGCCTGCAGATGAAACAGCCCCCTACCTATAGCAGCAGCTGCACACAGTCAAGGCAACAACAACAGCAGCATCAACAGCAGCAGCAGCCAGAGATGCCACAAAACTTTTTAAACTTTCCATCCACTTCTCTACCAGACACTGTTTTCCAAATGCATATATCGGACTTGGCGAGCAAAAATCAAAGCCTCAATGCAGATTTGAAATGGTCCATTATGCCATCAACATCTATGGGCCCCAGCCAAGCCCAGCTCCCAGACTTTGGTGCCCTTCAGATGGGCCCCAGCTCCTCAGGTATGCCCGCTCAGTTTCAGATGCCCACTATCAAAACTGAGCCAGACACAGAGCCAATGGATGAACGTATGTTCATGCCATCTGGCAGCATGGATTTTTCAGCTGGTGCTTCTGAAACCTCTGGCAGTTCTGGTTTGCCTTCAGTACTCAGCCAGCCATACCAGCAAAGTTCCCTTAGACTGTTGCCTGTAAAGCCTAGGAAATACCCCAACCGTCCCAGCAAGACACCTCCTCATGAGCGTCCATATCCCTGCCCAGTGGACAATTGCGACCGCCGCTTTTCCCGCAGCGATGAGCTCACAAGGCACATCCGCATCCATACAGGACAGAAACCTTTCCCATGCCCAATCTGTGGGCGATCCTTCAGTCGCAGTGACCATCTCACCACCCACAAAAGGACACACACTGGTGAGAAACCATTTTCTTGTGACGTTTGTGGTCGTAAATTCGCCCGTAGCGATGAGAAGAAGCGCCATGCCAAGGTCCACCTCAAGCAACGCATCAAGAAAGACGCCAAACTTCTTGCTGCTTCTCTCCCTGCCTCTCAGGCAGCATCTACATCCTCCAGCACTGTGGACCCTCTGGACAGTATTGTGAGCACTATTCCTCTGGTTGTGAGCTCGACATCTTTTGTGGATTGTCCAACCACATCTATATGACTGTCATAGTTTTTTGGTTATCTTTTTTTCCAATTGAAAGCCCGTGGTGCTAGTTAAGTATTAATATTGGTACTTCTGTGGTCAACCCTTTTCCCCGTGGCAATTTACTAAAGTGATTTCCAAACATTGCTCTGTCAATATTGTATATAAAAATTCAAAGATGCTACTGTATTATATCACGAAACTTGGGGCACTACAGATCTTAATGAAATCCCTTTTCCCTTTCAACATTCTTCTCATGAGAAAAAAAAAATTACAATTCATGAAAAGCCATATTATAATTTTGATGACCTCACTCCTTTGAATGATTTGTTGACATCTTGTTACTTCTCTGATGAAAAAAAAAATATCTGTGATGACAAAAGTTCTCTTACACTTCATTCTTTCCTCTTCATCCATTTCCTTAGCGCTTACTCAAGCATCCTAGCATTGTACATTGAATGTAAATTTGTGTGAATATACTTTTTGTGCCATTTTTTACCATAGTCAATGCTCTCCTTATGGTCCAGAAGAAATTATCCTTTATTCTTGAATCTGTAAAGTTTATTTTATTTTTATGTTCAAAGCGTTCATTAGTCATCTTATCCCTTAATGGCAGATTGTAAAAACTTACATTATTGTGTAAGGCAGCATTAACAATCCGAACTGCTAAGTTTTCAGACCAGTACAACATCTATTTGATCCTGTCGCTGTTGGTGGCTTAATGTATGTTATGTCAGCTATTTTTGGAGAATAAGTTTGCCTGTCGTAAATTCCACGCCTTGATTTTGTTTTCTAAGTGTTCACTTAGTGTAAGCAGACTTTTTGTAATATAAGGCTACATATCTAATTCGTTGACAGACTGGTTTACAAGTGTTATCTAGTACATATGTGATAGTTTGTATAGTCTATAAGTATTGTTTTCCTGATTTTTAAGTTCCGCTGGTTGGTTCTTTAGTTCATTTACAGTAAATTAATTATACACGTGTACATTACTTTCAGTTTGCTTGTTGTGGTTAAATGTAATGCTTATCGGTGTTGCCTCCAGTTGATGATTAAATCTCTCTATTTTTATACATAGTAAAATTCGTTCTCAATCAAAAACCGTTGTTTTTAGCCAGTGCTTTAGAATTTTACTCTACGCATCCATTTCATTACCAGTCGTATATTGTTTGTATAGAGAAAGTCGTGCTGAAAATATCATTCTCATCATTTGTTGCATATGGCATTTTGTCCTCAAGAGTGAATGATTAATAATCTATTACAATAAGTGCTTGTTTGCAGGAGCTTTGTATATTTAATAGTTAATTTAGAGACTTGAAAATGATTGATAAGAACCATAGAAATTTCTTGGAAATTCAGAAAATTCCTAGTTATGTTTAGAAATTAATAACACACCTTCCTCGGGAGGCAAGCAGTTATGGACAGGTTCTTAAGATTGAGAATATGTTACTGTGTGATCTAAATTACGGTAAACACATGAGCAAACTGATACCATAACATGGTATACTGCCAAGTACTATCAATAATGTTGTATTTATCCACATACATAAGTCACAATATGCTTATACTGTATTCAGTTAGGAGAGAACATTGTATAACATAATATATGTTGTTGTGTTCAATCACACGACAGCAGGATTCAGTATTGTAATATGTCACTTCATTGAGGAATAATACAATATTGTTATTCAAGCGTTGGATGGAATATGACAGTATAAACATGTTCTCATGTTTAAGAGTATGTTTTCAATATTACTGTATTAACTGGTTCTATAAGAGTATCAGTATGTTTTACGCAACGGTTGTTTGTTTATGCTCGTATGTTTTGTTGACATCATACAATCAATCCCTCTTTGTTCTTGCTGGCTGAGAAAAAGACTATATATTTATGAAGAGTATGGCATAGTGCCAACGATTCAAAAATATACAAAAAATAAATGAATCGAACAAATTCAACTGAAAGTTTTGTCGTATAATATTCTGTATGGTTTTCAGTGGTCTTGTCAGTCTGTTTTGTTTCCTTTGTGTGCCTAGCTGAACTTGGCTTGGAGAAGAATGGGGAAAATGGCATTCAGTGATGATGATGATGATGATGATGATGATAATAAGAAGGAATGCTTGTGGGAAACTGGCAGTTATGTCTACAAAATCGTTTTGATGTTGTTGGATCAATGGATGTGGTTGGTTTACTTTCATTCTTGCTGGCTTGGTGGAGGATGGCTTGAGAAAGTAAAAGGAGCGAATGCAAATGTGGTGATGATGAAAAGATGACTATGGCAGAAGTGTCTAAAGTAAATGTCTTTTATCTGTATTGTTTGGATGATGTTGGATCAAAAGATCGAATGTGATTGGCTTGGTGGAAGATGGAGTTGGTCTGATGAAGAAAACAGAGAGGATGGTTCAGATGATGATGATGTTACTAATGAAAAGGATGACTGGCATTCCTGAGTGCCTGTTATAGTCTTGTGCTGATTTAACATTCTTGGATCCACCTAGGATCAGTTGTCACTGCAGCAGCAGCTAAAGTACACATAATAGTGGAAAGGGGTGAGGCATGATGTTTGTGTTGACATTGTTTGTTGTCAAGTTGACGGTGATACAAATGATGATAAACAAACTTACTGCTTTGAACTGATAGTGAAGTGGCATTTTTGGTTACATGCCTGAAATTCTGTTCTAAGGTCTTGCCTCTTCGGTCTATATTTAATCTTCCCCCTTACCCCTATCCACTCTATTCATACGCCCTCGACTCAGAGTGGAATGGTTGAGATGCTGAAATTGATTTTGATTTGGGGAGTTAAAATAGACTGGAGGTTGTCAATTTTACTGTATTTTGGCTGTTAATCAAAGGTTTTTATTTACTTATAATTTATTATTGGTAAAGGCATTCAAGGGTAGAGAGGAGACTTATCTACCTTTTTTTTTAAAGATTATAGTAGAGATAGATCTAATTTTCTCCCACAAAAGATACAGGGCTGAAAGGACACAGAAAATTTAGGCCCGAGGCAGCAATTTCACATTGTAAAAAAATGGGTTAAATGACTCACAAGTGTTTCCTTCTGCTGTCTGGTAGATGAGATATAGTTGGATTGAATCCTGATGGTGAAGTATACGAAACTGGTTGGCTTTTGGTGAATCAGATTGATATGGAAAGCGACAGCAACAGTTTATTTGCTCAAACTGGTTAGTTTGTGTTGACTTTAGTGGCGAATGATCAAAATGTTTAGTTTGTGATGGTGATCAAAAACGTGAAAGTATTAATGGTTTTAAAATGTGGGTGATTTGTGTCGAATCATTACAGTGGTTGGTTTGTGGTAGATGATTGGAATGTGGTAATGATTGGAGTGGCTTAGACAGTGATGTCAAAGTGGAGACATTGTGGTGAATTATCAAAGTGGTGAGTTTGTCAGTGAATATTCAACTGTTTCTGTTTTTGTAATTGATCCAGCTGCATTTGGGCTCTTGCCCTTCTGCTCAATGCCAGATGGTAGCATTTAGAAGTTTATTAAGGCCACTGGCGAGTATTAAAGTGGTTTATTTGGCAGTGGAGAACAAAGTGAGAGGTTTGTGATGAGCCATCAAAGTGGTTAGTTTATAGTAAATGAATATAAGTGGTTGGTTTGTGGTAATGATAGGGGTGAATTATTTAGTTGTGGTGAACAGAGTGAGTAGTTTGTAATAAATTGCTGAAATGGTTAATTTGTGGTGACTATCAAAAGGATTGACTTGTGAAGATAGACAAAGTGGTTATACTATATTTATGAAAAAAGTGCTTGTTTTGTGATGGCGGCGTGGCTGCTTCATGGTGACTTATCAAAGCTGTTGGTTTGTGGTGAATATTCAATGTGGTTTGTTTGTGGTGAATTAGCAAAATAGTTTTGTTTTTTTTAATCCAGACTATGTGGCTGCTCTTCATCGTGACTTTTCAAAGTTATTGGTTTGTGGTGAATGATCAGTGTGGTCTGTGGTGAATTAGTAAAGTAGTTGGGTTTTATGAGATCTGTGTGGCTGCTCTTCATGGTGGCATCAAAGCTGTTGGTTTGTAGTGAATATTCAATGTGGTTTGTTTGTGGTAAATTAGCAAAGTAGCTGGGGTTTTTTTTTAGATCTGTGTGGCTGCTCTTCATCGTGACTTTTCAAAGTTATTGGTTTGTAGTGAATGATCAGTGTGGTCTGTGGTGAATTAGCAAAGTAGTTGGTTTTTATGAGGTCTGTGTGTTGCTCCTCTTCTTGGTTTGTGGTGAATAATCATTGTGAATTAGCAAAGTAGGTGGTTTATTATGATATCTATGTGGCTGCTCTTTGTTCGTTGGATTTGCGGAGATGAAGATCCGACAATAGTTGTCCAATTTTTTATTTTTTTTGCCAGCTTATATTAAAGGATTATCATACTCCTGGAGCTATGGTCGTTGAGCAGTGTTTGCTTGTCATTTTGCTCGTGTCTCTGCTGGTACTTGTTTCTTGGTCTAGACTAATTATGTGATAAGATGGCACCATTGGTCTTGATAAACATAATAGGAATCCTCTGAGCTTTCTGGATCATCTTTTGTGGATGTCTTTTTTTTTCTTTTTTGGCCTTGCCATAACAATCACTTCACTAAGGTGAAAATGAAGAGTTAAGGCAAAGGGGCCAAATCAAGCGTCTGAAAAAGAGCAAACTGTATTACGTGAAAAAGCAAACAGCAGTGTGTCGATACTGCATGTTAGTAAAGATAGCGCTTGCTGGTGAACATTTTTGGATCGTCATTAATATGTTAAAGTTGTATTGCCTATGCTTGTAAATGGCCCATAGATGAAATAGTGCGACCGTAATGTTTGAACATTTCATAAATCATTTAGGATTAGTTTAATTGTAATAGAGAAAAACAATAACATATTGTCAATCTTAGATTCATAAACAAGATGGTATTTACTCGCTGGTGATAATTCTGCTTTGAATAATAACGTTCCATTCCCGCAGGACATAAAGTAGGTGTTGAAACAACAGCGTGTATTGAGTTTTGGAGACTGATATGACTGATCTGCATGTTATGTTTCATTATTCAGTTGTTGATCTGGACTTAGATAACAATCTATGAACTACAGCTACTGATGTGTACTGGGTTCTGAGGCTTCTAAATATAATTTCAAGAGACAGTTTTCTGATGGCAGTTCACCACGTGAATTAATGGTGATGTTACTTATGGATGATAAAATACGATATACTGGATCTCGTGAGCTGATCTGATCTCACTAGTTTTTAGATGGGTAGTTGTTGTCAGTTCATGATCTAATTTGTAGTGTTGAACTTTAAGGAGGCCACCGGAGTGGGCAGCTCCGGAAATGAATAAATTTCATGTTGATGATTCAAAAGATGGTTGTGTGTTAATAGGTAAATGGTCTTTCAACTTTTTTTTTTTATCATGGCCTTCTGGAAACAAAAAAACAAAAAAAAAAAAAATTCATAAGGCGATTAGAAAATGTTGTAATTTGTTGGTAAGAGTTCATGTCTAATACTATTGGTCAAGTGACTAAGCGTTGATGGATCATTAAGTGAATTCATACTATATAAGTGGCTCTTGACAAGACTTGGTGCTGTTTGCTCAAGAATTCGTTGTCTTGTGGTACGAGCCGAGAGGAACCGTGGTACCGGTTCTGTCACTGGAACCGCTGGGACCGGTCTTGATTCCGAGGTATCGCCCAGCCCTACTTGTGGCGATATTTAAAATAACCATATGTAAGTATTGCATTTAGCCTTTTATTTTTTTTTAAATGCTTTAATTTTTTTTAACAAATGGATAGCATGCAATTTCTCTATTGGCCTGAAGAAACTTTATTTCTTTTTTTCATAAAATAATGAGGTCTTTAACTTTAATGAGTTCATACATGAATTCTGCCAATGTCCTCGATTTTATGTACGGAAAACGATCAAGCGGAAACTTGGAAGTATGAGGCAAGGTCGGCTTAAAAGTCCACAACAAAACACACTTTTTGTTGTTGTTGTTGTTGCTGTTATTAGTATTACTAGCAGGTTACCCGTTCTACGAACGGAAAGGAAAGGAGGATAAAAATAAGAGTATTTGAGATAGATTTATGAGGAACACAAAGTACAGATGATAAGAGAACATAATATAGATCTATACTGACATTTGTCCGCACAAATGAACAAAGCTTCATCACACCACATGACGCGCGATCTGAGAATGAAAGTCACGATCACCAACCGTCGTGCGATCTGAGAATGGAAGTTCCGATCTGAGACGGAAATGACGGACTTGACGGAAGTACATTATCACGTCGTATTCGCAATCATTAATTGATAGATGATAATTATGACTCAATTTCTGAAAAATATATAAGTTTTCGGAAATTAAACATTTAGACCACGTACAGGTTTGGTAGATTTTACATACTTACGTGTGCCAGGTATCATTCCTCTATGTTGCGTATTAAAAAAGCCCTTTGCGGGAACAACGTTGGGCCCAAGCTCCATTATTATATGATTACAGAATGACTTCATAAATTCCATCAATAATTTCGACTTTTTATGAAGAGTTGGAGTTGGCGACTTAAAATTTACTAGAGAAAACACTGAGTGTTGTGCCTTTGAATTGAAACGAATGTGTATGATAGGATTCCGAGATCATGAGGTTGGAGGTTGTATTAAGACCCTATAGTATATGACAATGTACATTATCGATTTTTCACTTTAATTTGTCATAGCTGGTCATCCTTCGCTGGAACCCATGGCAACGGAAGTCCTACGGAAGTCTCATTATAGCCGTGTCTATGGAGGACTCTTTTGCGTCACTACGTGCCAAACACCACGACACATTGGTGAGTAGCCCTAATAGCCTAGACAGCATGTCACAAATAATGTTCATGTCACTTCACTTTCTAACTTCATCCAAGAGGTACTTTGAGATCGATTTCATTCTAGATTCCATATACAGTCAACTCCCCTAAATGGCGACTCCTCGGGAGCATGGGAAAAGTTGCGATTTAAAGGAGTTGCGATTAACCTTATATAAACATACTGGATTTTGATGGGTGAAAAATGTGTGCGATTAAGCAGAAGTTGCGATTACCCGGATTGGGTTTAAGCGGAGTCGACTATAAATATAAACTTTAAAGGAGGGGGGGGGGGNNNGGGGGGGGGGGTGTTCTGATGGTAGTCTTTTTTTAAAGTCTTGCAAATGAGTCCTTCTAGTGTTTACCACAATGTTCCATAATCGTATCAGCAGGGGAAAGAAAATATAATTTGTCCACAATTGCCATGAAACAGCAGCCATCTTTAATTTTTAATTCGATAAAGCATGTAAATTTACCTTAGCCCTATTAAGTAAATGTTTTGTCCTTTCTGCACGAAAGTTTGTGCATGTGTATTATTATTTGAACCTTTTTTTGTCCTCTCTGGTTAGAAGAAAATTTGCATACGTTGAGCCTGTTTCCTTTTTGCTCAATTTTTCAAATCACTACATAGCAAGAATACTTTTAAAAAGGAAATAATATCATAAAATCTGAGGTTTCTCGAAACCCATGCATGATATTGAAATTTTCTTCTGATGAAAGTTTTATTCTGCTTTGAATTATATTTGTGGAACGTTTCAGTAAAAACCATAGAGAAAAAGAAGGAATAAGACTAGATCCCAAATGAGAACAGTAAAAACCACTTTTTGAGGAAATCACATTTTATTTTGTCTTTTTATAAAAACTAAAAACATCGACGTCTAACTTGCCATTAAAGCTGAAAATATGCTCTGTAACTCCATTCTTGTCTTTTCTCAGACTTCTGCAGGCATATTTCTATATTTCTATTTCTATCAGTGAAAATATACATAGGTATCAGTTACCAAGAGTATCGTTTGATATTATAAAGTTTGCAATAGAAAATTTTGTCGAGACAACAGGTAAATATGTACACATTTATTCCTCTTGTTCTTTTTATAAGATTAAATATATTTTACCGACTTGTGTTATACAATAATGCCACTTTATCTCACGACATCGATACCATTTTAAATGAGCACCGCTTTAAGCATATAACAGTAAAACTACTGGGCATTTTAGTGCATAAGATAGCATTCCATTATATTTCATCTTTACAGTGATATCATCGGTTTTCGCATAGGACCGGCCGGCTGACTGTACGTCATATAATATAAACGTGGCTGCTCCTTTGCAAAGACCAGCGATATGTTGTTCTATGATGAATTCTTTGTCTAACTGATGTAGTCATGAGATTTTTATAAGACGTCCTTGGATCAGTGCAAGGACAAGCCTAAGGATGAGAGAGGAGAGCAACGTTTCGGAGAAGGCCGCCTTGTCCTAAATTATCAAGGCTAGAAATTGGTATTGATTTTTAAATTGCTTACTGTAGAGTACATGATGTAGAAGTCCCCCAGATTTCTGATTTCCGGTTCTAACTGTGAGTGGACGTTAAGCTTGTGTTTAAATTAAGGATTTACATCAAGGCCCATCTGTGGGAAATTAAATGTACTATATTAAGATTCAGGGGCGAAGACTGGCCTTTCATTTGGAAGAAAACAACATACTCCTATTTAGCTAAAAATAGCCAGTCTGGCACTCCCGCACAAAGAAAACATTATCCTCTTCTGGACACCAGATTTTAAATCTTGTATTTTCATGTCGGTTGTTCATTGTATGCCGTGCTTTCGAACTCAAAAAGTAAGATCTATGAAAATTTCTTGTCAGTGGCTATAAATATTATATAATGGCAAACACAGGAAAATCAGAGTTTTAAAATATGGGAAGGGTTATGTGCATGTCTTTTTTCTTGCATTCGATGGCAGATGAAAAAAAAGTTACACTCGTGAAATGATGAGCGAGAACGCAGCTTAAAGTGCTAATCAGAATGGTGCTACACACCGAAAATAGTCGCGTTTGATTTAGAAGTAGCCTACTTGTACCTGCACCGTCCCTTAACCTTTACAGCGGGGAGCTGGGGCACCATAGATGAGTTCTTAATGACTGTCCTCCGACCTTCACTGGGCTTGCTGCCACCTGGGAGTTAATGAATCTTGACATATATTCATTCCTTCATGTTGTCTGCCCTCTTGTTCCTCTGTCTGCCTCACTAAATTTGGAAGTCGGACGTGAATTTATAAACAACAACAATAACAGCCACAACAACAACAGTCACAACAACAACAACAACACCGTTTGACAGCAGTAGTGAACATTCTACGTCTGCCTTGGCAAGTCTCAACTTTAGCGGCATTTTGTGATTCATCCGTGTACTCACTGGTGAAATAAGCACTGTTTTTTAAATGTACAGTGACGTCGCAGCGACAAAGTGCAGGTCTGATTAATATCGTGCGGCTTGTAATGACTGGACCAGCCTAGAAATTATTTTCACGTGCTGAGATGATGTCAGTACTGAAAAGCTGTAATGAAAATGAATAGAATGTTTACAAAATTGTCAGGTCAGTTAGATTTAGAGACGGGAAGCATTTTGACCTTCTTATATAATTTTGCCACCCATTCTTGCGCGCCAACACTACAAATGCGTGATGCCGGCATAGGATTTAACATTAATAATTTAAGTACCGAGTGAAGGTTTAACCAGTGAAAGAGATGGTGGAGAAATATCAATGGTGTTAACAGCCCGGGGATGGGTTTGGAGGACGGGAACTTGTTATAGCGATAATGTACGGTGGGAATCGTTCAAGTCTTAGCTGGCATCTGCCCAAATAAACATACTGAATCTGAATCTGCATCTGAGTGTACGATTGTTATAGCCATATCTCTGGTGCACGGAAAAAGATTAAGTCGAAAAAAAAATAGAATCAATTAGCTCTTGATTAATGAAAGAAAAGTTGTTTATAATGCCATGCATGCTATAGTCAGATCTCCATTTATCACGGCCTTAACTACCAAGTCACTCCCGAACCCACTGAACCCTTTGCCCTTTTTCATTGTTACAAAGGTTGATTTTATCACAATGATTTTTATATTTGTTTATTATCGTATACTGAACCATTTTCGAATCCTTGGACATTGTGCATTGCGGCGGTAGAGAGTGCAGTGACAGGGCAACAAAAATTCGGATATAACGAGGGTGTTAAACCCTTGCAAATCTTCTCTTTACTGGAATGCGTCATTACAGTAGACGTCGTAGACCTTATTCATAGCTATTGTTGACGACTTGTCTTACCCGTTAAAGCCAGGTTTTCGTTACGTCCGGGATTATTGTAATGAAGCCAACAGTAGTTGTTAGCCAGCGAAGTCCTGACGACGCGGCAACAGTAAGTTGAGCTCGGAAGCCCGTCATTAAGACAGCAGTAAATGAATAAATGGGAAAGCACTATTAGAGGNNNGGGGGGGGGGGGGGCTCCAAGACGATTCAAGGACACTAGGACTCTAAAAACACTTAAGGATAAGGACTAGATTGTCACGTGATTTCCTAAAGTCGTTGGCCACAATTGAGGCTGGTTTTATTGTTAAGGGTAGAAACACTGCATAGCTCATGGTGACACATTCACGTCTATCCACTGTTTCGGTTTTCACAAATCAAACGGAACTATTGCTGTTGTAAATATTTTACACGAGACACTAGCAAGATGATTTAGTCCATCAAGCTCTTGCGTACCCTAACAGAGAGCAACGCGCACTTGATACCATTTTCTTTTTTTCTTGGTGAACCTCAAGAGATAACAGCCGAGGCTATCGCGAGCCTTATACGGTAGTGAAGAAACTGCAGTGATACGGCCACATTGATACTGAACAGAAACCTGTACTGAACTGTAGTGTGGCTACATACCGTGGGCACTGAGGAATGAAGGGAGCAGGGGAAGGGGAGGAGGGGGAGGGAGATGATGAATTAGTGATGATGATCTATCTTGGAGTTTGAACCACAAATCCCACCATCTTCTCAGGAGTGCAAGAGGAAGAGAATTAAATGAACGGGTGATATCACATTACGTCAGAGAAGCTAAGAAAAGGAAATGAAAAGAAGGACTTTTAATTTACCCCGTACGGAAACTGATTTACAGTGCATACATCTCATACATAATACAAATGTTCAGAACAGTATACATAATACATGTAACTTACAAATAATATTTGTAAATGCTTGTAAATGCATAATAGAACACATGAAACACATAAGAGAGTCATTGCTGATCGTCCGCAATGCAGCGCCTTGTCTCCTCTCCACCCCCGCCCCCCTTCCCAGCTCGGCTCGAAACCTAGATATTCATTTACACCTGAGTCGAGTGAAGTGTCTCTACTAAGGACACTACAACGTGAACCGCCCGACCCAAGAGTCAAACTCACAAACCTTAGACATGATAGGTTTCAGTTTCCAAATACGACTCACAGTTTTTGAATACGACTCACAAACTACATGGAAGTTAGTAAGCTGGAAGGGTCATGCATCGGAATGTTGAGAATTTGTTGAGCATGCAGTTTCGTAAAGGATCGCGCCCCACACTACTACATCTAGATCCAACCCTAACTCTAATTCTAAATTTCACCGAGACGGGATCCTGACCTTAACGCCCATCGAGACGATATCCTGATCCTAAAACCCATCGAGACGACATCCTGATCCTAACGTCTATCGAGACGACATCCTCATCCTAACACTCATCGAAACGACATGTTCATCCTAACACTCATCGAGACGACATCCTCATCCTAACACTCATCGAGACAACATCCTCATCCTAACGTATATCGAGACAGGAGAATCAGTCGAGACGTATGAGGCCTTCCCAAAGGAACTCTAATAAATTAAGCAAAATGTCGAATTATACCTACTGTGATAAGAGTGCAGGTTGTAGATTTTTCATGTATATATAATTTCCTCATAGATATAAGTTGCGACCCAAAAGTCTCTGGATTGTGCTTTTAATAGATCGTAGCTTTACTCTGGGTGTTTCATTTCCCCATGATCTTTGAAATATTTTAGTTGGGGCTCAGCACAATGATTTCAGCGCCATTGCCAGACTTAGAAGTGTCCTTGGAAGTCTTTTAAGCATCAGCATGTCAGGTATCACCTGCTTTTCGGCCTACACCTCTTCTATTTTCTCAGATCTCCTTCCTTTCAGCTGAATTTTCCTGTTTTGAAAATAGAAGAAATCACATGGAGCAAAGTCCACCAAATAGAGAGGCTAGGAAAAAATACAGCCATGTTGTAAGAGGCCAAAAACAGTTAACTGCTGATCTCTGAGGATGAAGAACTCTGCCGCAATGTGTTATGCAGCAGTCAGTCTTTTGCAGTGTCACTTAACCAGTCGCTTCCGTCGTGCTACTCTGTGCAATCGTCTACAGGCCCACAGCAAAAAGTCAGCATTGACCGTCCGACTTGCAGACAGCTAAGTGTGACTCCTTCCTCTTCCCAAGGATGAAAGTTTAGCTAAAGACAGGGGAGATTTGAGATAAAAGAAGGCATGTAGGCTGAATCGCAGGAGGGCCTCGACAGACTGACACATAAAGACTTCCAGGACGATGACAACTGCGCTAGGACCATTATACTGACTCCCAACCGGACTGCTTCGAAGGTGATGAAGGAGTGAATCACAAGGAATATCAACGAGCTTTTATAAAAATGCATTGCGAAGGGCTTTAGGGCTTTTATATTACACCTAGTCTGGAGATAATAATAAAGATGGGCATGGGCAGTCCAAGAAAAAATGCTCTGCATGCAGATTTTATTAAGTTTGTTGCGCACCTTACTTTAAAAGTACAACCGTAAAGAGTCTTGATAGTGCCCGTTTAATCTGGTGCGTTGGCATGTGAGCAGAAGAAACTTTGCCAACATTATAATTTATAACAAGCAAAATGGCCACTCTACGGATGGGCACATTAAATGAGTCAGATTTGTTAATATGTATTATCTTTAGAGCCGGAGGGGGAGTTGTGGTAGGTTTGAGACAAAGAGACTATAGAGCTGAGAGAGCGATAAAGAGGAGGCTTGGAATTCAACATGACTTAGAAACGTTTACAAAAAAGGCTATTTGCCAGGTCCTTTGCATGAATATGGGGTAAATCTGCAAACTTCTCATTTGGAATTAACATACATTGGTCCTATACAGTGTTTCCCTTACACATAAGGAACGGAAAAGAAGGGGAGAAAGGGGTATTCCTTTGAAGATTCGTGCACAGGAGCATGGAAAACATATTGGAATCATGTCGCTGCGGAAGCTGAGGGTGAACTGAGTGTAGAAACTTCCACAGCTGTGGATAGAAGAATAGCAGTAAAAGAAAATGGTAAAAGACATAAACAGACAGGAAATGAATGTGTATGCGGGATGGTTAAAGAGCTTTCATACGGGAAGTTTAGATGATATTTAGTATAAACACAGATAGAGAAAAGTTTTTGCCACAAGATTATTAGATGTCATATCTTAAGGAGGGTGATAATGTACGCGTGTAAGAAATTTGAGAGATTCAGAAAGAGAGAGACAGAGATAGAGGGAGAGAGAGAAAGTCCTTATTGTGGAGGATTTTAAATGCTGTATATATTATCTAGAGAGAGAAAGAGAGTGTGAGCCATTGTTGATGGAAGATGCTTAGATGCTATTTGAAACTTGAAACACAGTGTAAGAGAGAAAGAGGAGAGGGACAGACAGACAGAGAGGGAGAGAGAGAAAACGCTTAAAACAGAGTATTTTAGATGCCATATTTTTAGAGAGATTTACTCTTAAGCCAAAGATGCTTAGAAAGCTTTAACACAGTAAGAGGGAGAGAGAGAGAGAGAGAAAGAGAGAGAGAGAATTTCAACAAAACATATTCAGATGCCATATCTTAACATAGTAACTGGGACAGAGACTTCGTGATCGTGAATATATTCCTGACGAGGCTGGCTGGAAAGAGAAAGGCAACTGCAGAAAATATGTCGAGGGTCTCTCCCGACATAGGGCGTCACTCGCGTTATCTTGTCGTACGTACCGCGTCTGAGGCCCCAGATAAAAGCATACAAACTGGCGGGTGACGTCATGAAATAAGACCCTGATATAAAACCATACTTTGGTCTAGTCCTTTTGGCGGCATATCTGAAAATAACGAGAAGAATGGGGGTTATCGAACGAAAATTCGAATAGAGCGGTTAGATCTAGGTTGTAACTTGGGACGTCAAATACTTGATGCTCTAGAAATCTCGACATTCGTTCGTTTTTGTCTACTATCTCTGAAGAGTGGCGTTTGAAAACTTAATTAATTCACAGTGTCTTTCGGATGAGAAATACAGCTGTTTGTTTAGTCACTCAAACGATGACTGCTCCAAAAACTGCATTTTGCCAAACGCATGACACTTTACATAATTAATGAACATATACTTTTAAAGGTCCTATACTTTTTCATTACTTACCCCTTACATCAAATGTGATGAAATTGTGGACCCTGAACATCTCACCATTAATGTCGTGCATACATCTGCATTTTACATCTAGTATTATTATATCCGCACTATCGAGATATTGATTCTTGTAAAGCCTAATTATATTAAATTCATGAAAATTGATTCAAGACTTCTTTCAGCTTTTGCAAACCCTTGCACTCTATGGTCTCAACCCGGTTGACGTCATGGGTCGTGTACTGCTAATGGGACATTTTAACGATTTTATCTCTCATACCGGCGACAGGTGGCGCATCCGTGTAGGGGTTGATACTCGTATTCGGAAATTATAACCGTGAATCAACGCGATGCGTTAATCGTCAGTGTCAGAAGTAAAAAAAATGTTGAAGTCGAATAATAGTACTTGTAATCAATGTTTGTGGGTTGTTTTTGTTTTTTTCTAATAGACTACTATTTTGTTTCGAGAAGTTGATACGTTTNAGGATGCATACATGCTAATGCATAGCTATATCCGTGAAAAATGAAGGTTTAGATCGAATCGTATCAGTTTTTATAATGTGCAATGCAAGTCTATTCGGGTTTTGAGTGCTCAGTACTCGATTATAATCATTATGCCGTGCTTTAGAAACATCTTTAGATTTTAACTTTCGTTGACAGATACAGCTGTACCATAGTTTAGGCACATATTATTATAGTCTAGATCTATGTCACACCACTGTGTTCTTTAGAAGGGTTAACATGCATGAGATTTTCGTCACACCCCATGATGTTTGGCAATTATAATGTTGCCTTACTCTGCTATCGACTTCCTAACGTCACGAGATTGCCCCTATTAGCTGGTATTCTCGTGATCGCCTTCGATTATCCAACATTGTTCTTCGACGAGTAGATCTAAATCCACAATGTGTTTTCATTGTACCGAGGCGAAAAATGTGTGATTCAGCAAGCCCACGACCCTAAATTCGTACATTATACAAAACTACTTGCCATCTTACTTAGGTTTCCCAATGTTTCGAAGTATGCTATACGCCCTTTCTCCCCACCGCACCATCATCGTCTTTGAGATTTATATCTTTGGGTTTAAGATTTTACGTGCGTCAACCCATTTTAACTTGCGTTTTGTGTATCTCTTATATGTCAGATTATGAAGTATGAAAGATCGAACTGTGCAATCGATCAGATGAAAATCAAATATTCCTGTTACTTGCATTACTAAAAATCGAACTGGCCGAGAGTTCATCATTCCTTAGAGTTTTTAGGATTAGATCTACTGCTTTCTGAAAGTTTAGACAACTCATCGTGTGTGTAGGTTGTGATATACAACAAAAATAAACCCGGTATTTTGGAATGTTGCCCTCTGGTATATTTTTCACAGATTCCGTAAGGAACAAGAAACCTTGTTTTGCCCCCTGATTTCATGGTTCGCGAAATATTTTAGGACTGGACCTTTTGGCAAATTGAGAGGAGGCAATAAAGAAGCTGCATACATGAAATTGTCCGGCTCAACTTCCTGAACGTAGATATTTAAAGATATTTACTATAGCAAGACTATAACTACTCGCATAAGCGAGTTATTTTATAAATAAAACACGAATCGATTGTTGAAACCTAACATAATTCAGTTCAATTCAATATTCACCGGTATCCACTTCAGTGTCTATCCAGGTCAATAGATTATAAACATCAATTTACATCAACTTCCGTTTGTTCCTCCAAACACACTATCAGTCTGCCCATTCACTCTACTCGGTGTTTTTATTTCGTACTTTCTTCATTTAATCACACTCTCAACTCTTTTACATGTTCAATCTCCATTCGCAAACTCACTCCTCCCCCACCTCCATCCTCACCCGACTTCCACCCCCACAAACACACGCACTCACACGTAGAGGATTCAAAATAATGCCACGAAGCGAAAGTACAGAAATGAATTACCACATATATCAAAATAATTCAGGATTCTATGATAGGTATTTCTAAACGCTATTTATTCATTTCCATTAATCTTTGAAATAGTCCTCCAACAGTGTAGATACTAGAAGTAGTACCATCCAAATTAGTCGCTGATTTACATATTTAGCCATGGTGATCGTCAGTGATTTTGAAAATCAGTCCTTTGTACTGCACAGCTGAAGTCTGTTTCGAAAAACAGATTGTGAAATTACCATAGAGGGTTGCAAAACGCCCACCACGTGGTTCCATAACTTATGAAAATACGACCGTAGCGTTATTTTCATCATTAATTTTCTTTGAATTGCAAACTCTCAATCACTTAACCCAATTATTATGGGTTGTAGCATTTTGTTAGGCACTCGCATTGTATACAAAAAAAAAAAGGGGGGGGGGTACACTGGCAAACTGAGGAAATTACAAAATGTCTTGCAAAATCTGTGGCTATGCCTGTTTATAATGTGTGATGGTGAATGTTTATATATCTGTGGTTTGCTTTGAATCCCCATGAGCAGTTCAACAAGACTGTGCACGCATGCGTTTGTATATGAATGAAGGTGGTGGCGTAATTAAAGTTTTTTGTTTCTTTTTTCATTTCCAGCACACACTCAGGACTGATCCACAATGTCGAATCCCATACACCTGTGTAAAATTGCTTTCAAGCCATCTTCCTTCTCAACTCTGCAAATCATCATTCTGTTTGGATTAGCTTACAAAATAGATAGAATGCAAACCACTTCTTTCACTTCAATGGAGGGAGGTTGATAAGGAGGGAGGGAGGGAGGGGGGAAGGGTAAGCCTGAACTGGCCTGGAGAGTATAATTTGATGCAGCCGGCGTATTGCAAAGACAGTTTTCCTATAACTGTCGTCACTTGACAAAACGATGTTTGTCGACCGCATTTTGTTTTTGTTCAGCGGCTTTTATTGTTTCTTTTTTGCGCGATTGTTAATACCCCTTTATTGCAGGGCCTATTCTATTAATGGCACGTGTTGCCAGAGCTATAAATAGCCCCTCTCCACAAATGTAGCTCGCTCAGTTGCGCAGATCCTCCCTCAATGCCAATGATATTCTGGTTCACAGTCAGGGCACCCGCTGCTGACGTCACAACGCACGAATCGATAGCGTACAACGTCACAGCCCCATCGATCCGAGGGCCGGAAGCTTAAAATCGACGATTGGGCACAGACCTTAGTACGCATGTGGCCGCGTTGGGGCTGGGGAGGAAATGGGATGTAAAGACATCCTCTGCTTCTAAATAAGATCATATACCTGTGCTAAAAAGGGAACAGCGACGCACTCTTAAGCCTTGAAACGGCATCTTTAACAAGACGCTTAAACCATAAATCACCGCTCTTTTTTTCTCCTCTTCTGTTTTTTTCTCTTTATATCATTCCTTCAGCATTCCATCGATCGTTCTCTTATTCTCTCTACTCTCTCTCTTTCTGAAACGGCTTGCAAGTAACGCTTATTATTTATTCTTTCTCTTCTCCACCGCTCTGTGACTCCCTTATCATTTCATTGATCGCCCCTCTATTTCTCTCTTTCTTTCTTTCTTTCTCTTTCTCTCAATTTTGCTACATCAACGATTTTTTACCCCTTTCAATTAGGTCAGCCTTTCTTTCTCTTTCCTCCTCTGTAACTTTCTTTGCTCTTCATCGATCGGCTCTTCTCTCTCTCTCTTTCTCCCCGTATATTGCTGTTTTTTGTCTCTCTCTCCATCACATCAAGCCAGGCACATGTATTTAGCTCATAAGGCTTTCAGAGCATAAATATTTTCTTCATTCTTTACTCTACAGGCTATATCTGGCGCAACCTATCATCTCTCGTTTCTTGCTGATCTTTCATATCAGCTGTGGTGATGTATAGGTCGTCCTTCATAAATGAGGTCAAATGCAAATTTACATTTCATATATATAAATATATATATATAATACATATCAAAGGACCTGATATATATATCATCACAATCTAAGGTAGTTCGCCCATATCATCTGAGTGGGATTTTTGTTTCAAGAGAGTGAAAAACCTGCATTAGACAACGTAAGAAAATAAAGCCAATCTCAAGCTATGGTGCTGTGTTTTAACCAATGACTTTCTGACTGACTTTGTCCATGACATTTGACGGATGTACTGGGTGGTAGCAAGCACAAACTAGCCCATTTTGCAAACTGCCTATCTCTGAGCTAGGCAATCAACCTGTGCCTGTGATGAAAGGTATGATCAGAAATTTAGGATGGTGCTAGCGAAAAAATCTGGGATCATGCAGGAGCTGGAAACCTAATTAAGAGCGTTATGACTTATGAGGATTTAGGTATTTTTATTATGATAAATGATATAAAGTTGATGAGGTTGAAAATTTCAACGCGAGGTACTCAAAAAAAAAAAAGGGTCATTGACCTTTTATCATGAAAGATCGTTTAATATGCATCCTGGTGAAATTCTGTATGCAAAAGCACAGTATTTGTATTTAAACGTGTTTAATTTTTCTTTTTTATACCGTTCTCCAGTTATATTCTCTTGATCTGTTATCTGCATTTTAGACGTTAGATTTCTTCTGCCAGTTTTTGGCTTTCATATGTTGTAGAACCTGCGTTCAGCACTGAAAGAAGTTTGGGTTTTTTTTTAGGCACTATGGTTAAATTTTCGGAACGAGAAGGTCGTATCTCTTGATTTCTATAAACAGACAGACCTAGAGTTTAATTTATAACTACTGTTCCTGCAAAGTGGATGAATATGGTAGCTTAGCTATCCACGTTCCCATTCAAAGATTGGGGATATATTTATTGGTACTTAAAACATGATATTACGCTATCTCATTTGCTTTTATATTTCATTTATGTAGGATATTATATACGTCTTAGTCTATTACACGTCAGCACTATATAATATGCAGTGTCATTTCATAGATGACCATGCGAAGCATGCGAAGAAAATATGCTCAGTAAGCAAGTATGGTTTTTGTGGAAGCAACGAGCGGTCTTGAAAAGTTTTGACGACGTTGCTGTTTTGCAAACTCACCCTGTATTTTCTTTTCTTTAATCCTCGTCCTCCGCCTCTTCAATGGACCGCTTCTCTTTTGCGTTCCATCTGGAAGCTTTGGTGTGTTGGTTTTTTTTTTTTCTTTCAATTAAAGAACCGAATATACGTATCGGAATGGAGTTATTACATCTGGGCTTGCTCTTTGAAATATAGCGCACTTAATTATCAGGACCTCGTGTCAATATCTTAATAAATAAGGTAGATAGGTTATGCTTTTTAGCTCTATTAGAATCATATGTATGAAAGGGACCAATGCATAAAGCATTGTTTGTTTGTATTTTGAAACATTAAGAAAAATGGATATACGGGTTTTAACAGAAAAACCTAGTCATAAATTATAAGAAAACAGTTCCAACCGCAATTAAGTGAATTAAAGTACAATAAACCTTAGACTGCTCTTTTAATGGAGTCCGCGCTGTATGAATACCAGGGGCGTAACAGGAATGAAAGAATAAGGAACACTTTTCACAACACTTCGCTTAATTCCATCTACCCGTGTGCATGAAAGAAGTTACGATTTTCCATCGACTTTTATGTAGTCTAGAAAAGATAGCATTTTGTCATCTTAAAGAAACGTTCCGAATAAACAAACGCTATGAGTAAACAGGTTGCGGTTAAGGGAATTCGATACTCGATAGTCTATTTATATCTTTTCCAGCTGACGGTAACTATGACCTCATACCGAAAGCACAGTTACATGGCTGAACCTAAGCTGGTAAATGAAGTTTAATCTAACATGTCAAGATGGAAAACCTCCCTGTATGTACCATAGTCCCAATATATAAGATACATACATTTTTACAGTAACTCGGCCAGTTCTTAAGTTTCGTTCCTTATGCTCCCCAAGCTCGTTTGGGCTATCCTGTTCTTTCAGACATTATGTTCTTCTTCTTTTTTGTGTTCTCCCTGAATGTATAATTTATCGGAGGATGACTCACACTGTGCCCCCCCCCCCNCCCCCCCCCAACCACCCAAAATGACAATATGTTCAGGTCAGTGATCCGTCTGCCTGTCTGTCTGTCTGCCTGTAAATCAACCTCTGTCTTTCTGTATGTCTGTCTGTCTGCCTGTATGTCTGTTTGCTTGTATGTCTATCTGTCTACCAAATGTCTGTGTTTCTATATGTCCGTTTTGCGTGTCCGCCTCTCAGTATATCCGATTGTTCCTCCGTTTGTCCGTCTGTCTGTCCGTCTACCTCCCCTCTCTCTCTCTCTTTCTCTCTCTCTCTCTCTCTCTCTCTCTCTCTCTCTCTCTCTCTCTCTCTCTCGATCTAAATGTCTGTTTGTGTCCCCGGCTGCCTGCCTATGTGCCTGTCGGCTGGTCTATATGTCTGTCTGCCTATCGGTCTCTTCGTCAGTCTACCTGCCTGCCTGCCTGCCGGCCGGTCTGCCTGCCTGCCTGCCTGCCTGCCTGCCTGCCTGCCTGCCTGCCTGCCTGCCTGCCTGCCGAAGACAAAGGAACCTGTTATAACATAAATAATGTGAATGACTTACCCACAATGTCAGCAGAGAGGAATTTCAGGCACTCTGCACTGGCTGCGGGTCACCGATACCGAGCGAATGACGAATCTTCAGGGACTTTGGCAACTTCAGCCATGGCAGTGTGAGAGGACCAGATGGCCTCAGGGTAAAGGGGTTAAGCCATTTTAAAGTCAATATTATGCCGCCTATGTTCACACATGGTGCAAGGGTAACTTCCGATCCCGGCGATCGGACATACAGGTCAAACTCGCTGTCTCCGGGGAAATATTAAGTTGAGCCAAGGATGTGAACTCTCCATTTGCGACAGCAAGAAACTGCCAATAGTCAGTCTAGTGGGAGAGAACCTTGCGACATCCAGGATATTTTGAAAACATGTTCAGGGCAAAGGAGTTGTTTGAGATTAGGTTATGTTTTAGTTAGACTGGCTAAATTCATCGAAAAAAAGAATTTCAGTAAAAGTATATAGCTTTTAAGTAATAAGACGAAAAAAGAATGAGTATAAAGACTGAGTGAATGATTATTAATGAAAGTGAGTGGTACATAATATTGTTAAATGTACAATGTACGAAAACGATATGAATATATGTGAATGTACCAGTACTTTGTGAACATGTGTGATGTTAGTAGTTATAGTGCTTAAAATGTTCATGTGCTGTCTTGCCGCATACTGTATTTCGCTCATGTACCACATGTGTGGTCTGGGCTTATTCCTAATAAAACTTGTTAAACTTGTTTCGCCTTGTTGCACCCTGAAACTCGATGAGTGTTAGAGCCCTTTTTAGGCCATGATCCTGCGTGTACCTTTATCGAACATAAAATGGGAGAACTTAATTTTTGAGATAGGCTGCTCTTTCTTGTAAAGCTGGCATACTAAATAATAAATACTAAAATAACCCCCCAATAATAAGTATACGCTTAGTCATAGGAAAGTATACTTATTACTTAACTGTACTTAATGTTGAGGGTCATTTGAATAATGAAATGCAGGGCGTTAACTAACGTAAAGATTATGCATACGGCCACAGGTCCTATGTACCGAATTGCAAATAAACATCAATGACTACCACTTTTTACAGGCAGACAGATTTCAAACGCCACCGCATCTAATGACTAAGTGAAGGGTCTGTGAGTGCAACTTGATTAAAATACACATAAAGAGAAGACAAAAGCTGAGTTTGGAAGCAAAGTTTGCTGATGTCCATTCTTTCCCACACATTTTTAGAAATTATCAGTAAATAACACAGTGCCCAACTTCCAGGAATTTGAATATCCCGACTTCAAAAACAAACCTGTGTCAAACATTGTTAAACTAAATTACTGTTTTGTCTCATGCAGAATGGATTGAAATTGTCTTGGCTATCTATTTGAGATCACTCCTCCAATTTCATATCGAAATTTTCCCTCCCCTTCCCATCTTACGAGTGGGCGTATGCGACATTTGTCTAGGTTTTAAGGAGAGAGTTTTAAAATTTCAGTGATATTTAGAATTAATTGATAACTCCAGTCCACAAATGTTTGATATCTCCGAAACGGTTAGTGCCATCTACACAGCATTTCGTGAGAATATAGATTTCGCTTTGGGCTTTTGAAAAGTAATCTCAACTCAAAACACATAAATGCCGCATACATCACTTCGTGGGATGGGCGACGATATGAGCCAACTTAGGCTTACTATTCTTGTATATTTTTCATTCTTTTCACTGCAGTCTCAAGACCCAGCAGATTGTAATTGGCGTCTAATGCCAAGAGAATGGCTAAATACGGACTTTAAGATCCATAGCTTGAAACCACAATCACAGAGCTGCAGTCTTAATTAGAGTAGCGTTAAAATAATAGGATTAGGCTCGTCATGTCGAAAAAAGAGTCAGACAATGTGGACTATTACTATTATAGAAGCGTTCATCAGGCTAATCCCTGGTAAGCTGCAGAATTAGACCATATACAAGAACTCATGACCTTTACCCATTTGGCACGATTCCGTACGGAACATCCGATGATTTAACTGTTTCTAGGCTGTGGTGCGGAGGAAGTTTTTTTTGTGTGTGTGTGTGTGTCTTAGTTTAAACAGTAATTAGGTTGCAGGCTTTGGGCCTTGACTATATAGTACTAGGCTATTATCGATAATTTGTTCGATCGAACGCTCGTCATCACGTTCATTGATGCGAGATTTTCTCGCTCGCCAGAATTCTATGCTCAAAATGTCAAGTACCCAAGTAAAATATCGGTTACCGCTTTTCTCACTAATAAATGGTGATTCTGTACCGTTCGTGGATAAAATCTTCTTCTCTTTGTCAGTTAAAACTTATGCCGGAGAGCGAACAAGTACTATCTGGAAAAAGGGCGAAAACATTCTCATAGCAATCAAATTAGACCGATTCATGCAATATGTTATGCGTGGCGTTCTCTTGAAATAATTATGCTCTCGATACTCGGAAGTTGATCAATGATTAATCAGTTGGTTGGTTGGTTGGTTGCTTGGTTGGTTGGTAGATTGGTTGGTTGGTTGGTTGATTGGTTGGTTGGCTGAAAATTTTTCAAGCAGCTGATCTGAATACGAGCTGGGCTTTCCACAATTTTACGAATAAACTTTTTTCATGGTCGTAAAGAACGTACATAAGCCTCCGGGTTTGAGAGCGAGAGAGAGAACGAAAATCGGTAATTGTGCTTATAAGTATGTTATTCAACGTTCGCCCTAATTATTACTCCTAAGGCAGCTACATTACTACACCAGTGCAGGATTGTATCCGTATGTGCTGCTACGCACACACAAAAGTAGGTCATAGCGCCTTAGCTCGGATACATACAGTACAGGGCACCCAGGCCTCCGAGGCGTTATGCCAGTTTTCTGGGTATGGATAGATATAAGACCAAGTCTACCTCTCTCCCCTTCGTACACGATATTTATGTAGGTCGCATATCGTGTTTCCAACTGTTTGGGACTCTGTGGATAGAAGACACTATAAAAACGTTTGGGTCTGAGACACTGTGAGAGAGCTTGGGGAGAAACACAGTCACAAAGGTGCATTACATGGTCGAAAAGTGTTCCGGGATAGTCTATTTTGTCATAGGGTATGCGTTATGTTGTTGAATGTTGACGCATTATGTAGTCTTAGCTCCACGATTGGTTCGTCGGTCGGTTGGTTGGTTGATTGGTTGGTTGGTTGGTTGGTAGGTTGGTTGGTTCCCAACATGAAGAATAACAAGGATGGATTATTTATTGACAAGGAAATAGCGTCTTAGATTCGGGTGAACAGCTGCACTTGAGTGGTATTATGCGAGAGAATAGGGAGGAGGATACAGTATTAGCTCTATTGAGTTAATAAGGCGAAATCTTTCAGCTGCTTCCTTGTTTTTGTTTTCGTGGGGGACGTTCTCTAGTACAAGTCAGTGGTAGAAGAAACCTCTGTTGCATCATGAGCAGCCTAGCTCTCTGGCGAGTGAATCTTTTTCACTTTGTGACATTGTATGAAGATGCCAATGTTGTTTTTTTTTTCCACTGTTGGCAATATAAGGTTTTATACCTCTCATTAATTTATCCAGGAGTCCCATGCCAAAATACTTTCCAAACATGTTGTTTAGCACTTCCTCCAAATTTTAACGCAAAGAAAAATCCCCCTTAACCAATTAGATTTTGAGAACTTAGGCAGTGAAGCAGGCTACCTAGTATTTTATGCCTTTTCGCTCAGTAAACAGGGTAACCTTACCCACCTAGCAAAACCACAAAGTTTATACTTGAATGGCTAAACCTCACCTATTCTGGGTCTGCAAATGTATTTGCACCTATCTAAGCCTTTGAAATTCAAATCCAACCCCTTTACCCCCGCCCCATGACCAGTTTTCTGATTTTTTAGGGACTTTTTTAAGACTGCATATTTTTATGCCAACTGCTACTGGCATCTTCATAGCAGGAAACTTCTAAATCAATGGGTTATTGGTTCCGCTCTTGGATGGGACAGTTTACATCATCATTTTCTTAGGAATAGAACATTAAGTTTCATATTAACCTGACTCAGCTTCTTTGCTGTGGAGATAAGGGTTCTGTTCCGTGGCGACCAGCAATGGCTTTCTCTTGAACTTCATTAAATTTTGATATTTACTGTTATTATACCTAGTATTGTTGCAATTGTAGAATTACTTTGAATGAAATATTTATCAGTGTAAGGCTTTTACATGAAATAAATATTTCTCACGGACTGGGTAGCAAAAGAGTTGGCCTATTTTTATTTTCATTTTTTTATTTCCAGTATCATTTACCGGAAGAACTTGATTTCGCCGTGAACGAGTGAGCATTTGTCGTTGTTTAACAAAGAAAAGGGGTTAGGGAAAGGGTTGAGTTACGGCGAAATCGAGCACACTGCATTTACCACGTTGCAAGACCATCACTAGCGTCAGACCTCAAAGAAGCACAAGAGTCGTGAGGTTATATTATCCTGATGGCGCCTGCAAGCATGCACAGATCCAATTATAAACGCATAAAAGGCACAACATCTGTTGACGACACGATCCTGACACGGAAAAGTTTTTCCTGGCCAGTAATATGGGTCGCTTCGTCGCGATCGACACCACGACTGTTCAAGGCATTAGCAGGGTATTTCGGCAATGAATGTGATTGATGAGAGCATGAAGAAGAGACAGAGCGTTTTAGCCCTGAACCCTGCATAACAGTGAAATGTGGAGGGATGTGCGTTGGTCGATATCTATTAGTATTAGTGTGATACTGCCTCCTCTGTGCAAGTACTCATTTCCAGTAGCAAACTGAGTTGGTATGTCGATACTGTTGCATTTTATTTCAATTTTTCATTTGGCGGTGCAAGCACCATGATCTCCATAGGTTTAGAGCTGACTGTATTGCTGCTTTGAAATAAAAAATAATACAAAAGAAGACCAACAAAAAATAAAAAAAAAACAACAACAAAGGAAACTTACAGTAGGTTACATGCTGAAATGGAATAGTCACACAATTTCGTTGTCCCTTTGTTTTTCTTTATCGGTGACCTTGGTGGCTACTTTAAGTCGTAGAATCACTGCGACATTGTAGTATCAATATCGAATATCGATTATACTGGAGCCGTGAGTACTCTCGTGAGTAATATCGACCAAAGCACAACCGTAACACAGAGGGTTACTGGACTGTATAATATTATGCAAGTTGTGTCACGATTTCCGTATGTGATAAACATGCTAGACGGTTTCTATTACTGAAGTCAATAATGTAAACCAGATCTAGATTAGTCTACCTCTATATATCTGCTCCCTTCGCTATCAAGCTCGACACTGGTGTTACGTTTTAAGGAAACTAAAAGGTCTATATGTAACCTTTTATGTAACCGGGTAGCAAGGTATAACATAGTATCCATTCGTAAGGGGGAGGAATGTGAGCTCAGTCTGATAATTTTTCAGATGTTACATATAATTTTAGGGAAATATGTCACCAGGGATTTTACCAAATTACTGTCAATGATCAATTTTGAGAAGATGGGCCGAAAAAAACCTACACTAGAAAATATCATGCCCCTGCCGGGAGGGAATCGAACCCATGGTCTCTCAGCTTGCAAGTCTGAACGTGTAACCACTACCCTCCAGAGATACTAACTTCACAGCAGTTTAATTCTTAAAAACCTACTGCCTGAATATGTTCCCTAACTTCCACGTGCGAGCCTAGTGCTCACCCGTGACCCTAACACACTTCCCGACTGCTCACATATAGGAAAAACCTATAGCATTACAGTCAAACTTCGAGATTAAGTAAACATTTATGGATGGAAACACCACCGAAGGGCTCAAACCCAGATGGCTTCTGGATCGGAAAGTAAAATGAATGAAACACTATATTTATTATAGTTGAGGTGAACGTATTATATTAACGAGTCCCTAAGAAAATTTTTTTAAAAGATGATAATAAAGTTGTCAAAAAGAATATTTTGTGCATACGAATTTTATTCTTTATAACAACATTTAGTTCTAATCCTGGTACTGCATATCGAGGTAATGTACGGTAACTTATGACTGGGATTTCGCACCGTAAGGTGCAGTTAGGATTAGGGCTAAGGATAGAGGACGAGTTGAAGGAATAGTGGTAATGTTAGGATTAGTGTCAGGCTAAGGACAAAGTTAAAGTCTTGGGTAAGGTGAGGTAAGGTAAGGTAAGGTAACGTCAGGTTAGGGGTAAGGGTAAGGTCAGAGGAGGGGGGAGGGGTGGGGGGAGCCGTGCTGTCAGGCCTGTATGGTTAGATTGCTGATGGGCAACTAGATCTAGATCTGATCGAGGAACGCCTTGTAAAGTCTCAGCTCAGAAGCGTTCTGCTGTTACTGCCATCACAACGACTTTAAAGGCGACTGAAAAATCCACCACCTCGTGCACCCCTTTGCTGCCAGTGCGACTATTTCTTCCGTCTTCTTTTTCTGCTCCTGTTATGTGCGCTTAAACGTCAACAACAACTACAGTTACTACTTCTACTATTTATACTACTACTGCTACCACTACTGTTGTTACTACTACTACTACTACTACTATCACTTTTACAACTTTTTCTTCTACTCTACCACTACTACTACTACTACTACCACTACTACTACTGCTGCTTCTATTTCTACAATTACAACTACTACAACTAGCCTACTATAATCGCTGCCAGGCTGCGATTAAATAATATTATGTACTGCCCTCATCTCATCCCTTTCCCCGTGTGCTATAACCTGCCAGACGCCACTGAGGTAACCTAAAATGACCCCGAACAAGCCTCATACATACTAGAGTACCGCGCTGAAAACCGCCGCAGGTAGTGAAGAGACTACACGTCATATCGCACTGACACTATACACAACTTGAACGAAGGGTGGGGGTTGTGACGACTTTACCTTCTTATAACAAGGCTTGGCTTTGGCCACGAACTGCTATCAGACTAGAGTACAGGGCCTTTTCACTGCAGTGGTTTGGTCGTACAGATAAGAAAGGAGAAAAAGAGAGAGAGAAAGAAAAAAAATCTATTTTGAGTCACCGCAGACAGGCACATACTTGACGCGCCGCTCATACCTGAATGTACGAGTAGTTTTATTTGTTTACGCCAAATTATGCCGTCTTTGACGTCATTTTAAAAAACCTTGACCTGACATTGCCGAAGTGACGTAAACAGGCTGCAAGGGTAACATCATTTTTGCTGGCCTCGTTTTGGTTCCGGGGCTCTGACAGGGATTGGGAGGCTTGCAGGTATTGTGAAGGTAATAAATTACGCTTGACGAGAAAGACTTAGGTCTCTACCCCTACCCTTCTTCGTGAATGAGCATAACTGTTATCGTTGAACGGTCGCAAGATGTAGACTATATTTCTCTAACCGCAATGCGTACAGGTATACACTCTATGGTGCAGGTGAACTAATGCACGAGTTAATTTTTTTTTTCGGGGTGCGGAGATGCAACGGCTGTTCTAAGTTATCTGTAGCGCTTTTGAGATACCCCTTATCGGGTACAGATTTGACCTTTCACAAGGTTAATGAGAAAGGAAATGATTTAACTTCCTGTCCGTGTCAAGTTCGCAAGATGGGGTGACATCTTCACTGTCTGCAAGATGGAAAGTTATGCGGTCATAATATGATTATGAAGAATAAGTGTCGAGGGCTGCACATTTTCGGTCAGCGTGTGGGCGCATAGGCTATTGTTTTAGGATAGAGGCATGCAACACGCTGTTGACCGTTCCGCACATGACTATGTCAGTAGCTTCAAAAAATGACAGAACATTTTAACGAACCCTAAACTTGAAATCAAAATTACCATGAGGACTTGATAAGATGCCCATCCTTAACATATTGCCATCATATTTCCATGGGAAAAAAATATGGACTCCTTGGTGTGGGAGAAACTATTCACTGCAAAATGGAAGAGCATTGTAACTTTAATAGTGGAAACTGGGGAAATTGTTATTTCATTAAGTCCAGGAATGTCAGCCTCTCCCCTGAAAGCACCAGATTAGTACTTTTTTTTTTTTTGCACCATGGCTTCTTGACTACTTTTTGGTTATTTTTTCTAAAAGTTCAATTTTTCTCTAATTTTTTTTTACATTTTCTCACCATTTTCAAGCGAATGCGCAGGTACTCTTCATTGTAAATGTAGGCTAAATGACCTTCATGTGCTCACTTCGAGACTGAGTTGAAACATTGTTTTATTCTCATGTCATTTCTTACTTTTAAAAAGTCGACCACTTTTTGACTTTTTAAGGTCTTTATAGCGCCTTTTTGGGCGCTTTTTCAAGTTTGGTTTGCTTGTTTATAAATGTGACCTGGCTGAATACATCCCATTAAGTAGCAAGGAATGTGTGATGTACTAAAAGTTTGAAATGGTAATGGTTATGATAATATATCGTTGGGGGGAAAAAAAAAGTTTACAAAATTTCAAAGTTTAATAACCTCAGGCAGTGTAACTCTTATCTCAAAACAGTCATATTTGGCACACATTAGCAGATGGATATTTTTGATGCCGTAAATATCAAATATCTAGATTCTATGGTCACAGTGTTAAAAAATTAAACACACCTGGCCCACACATTACCAAATACCAGTTCTGATCCCCCTCTGTAATAAATTGGCTAAGGCTTGTAATTTTTTACATGTTGTTTTTTTTTAAATTTTTTAATATGCTTGCTGTGACAAAAGCATAGCACCGGTATAATAAAAGTTACAACAATTATAGATTAGTCCTGTAAGTGCGTTCGAAATGTTATCTCAGTATAACTCTTGAAGTTAATCCAGTGAACTTTGAAGAAATGGATAATTTGGCCAGCGAGCCGGTTATGGTCTAGTTTTAAATATATTAAACTACTTGCAGTGACAAGAAGAGTATAGATATCACAGTGCCAGTGTTAACAACGACGTGTACAGTAGAAACTCAATATAAAGTATGCTCTGGTGCAGGGAAAAAGTATATTAAATTTATTATCGAGGGATACTTATTATTGAGGAAGTACACCTAAATAATGAAATAACAGAATAATATGGAATCCACGCATGTGAAAGTCATACTAAATAACATGGCATACTTGTTAGATACGTAGTCTATTTAAATCTTAAGTAAGTACCTTTTTTTTCTTTTTGCTTGGGATCTGTCGTGATTATCTATCAACACCTTGATGTCGTTTCACATGAAATTCTTAACAATCGAGCAGGAGGTGTGAAATGAATTCAATTAAATAAAGAAAAAAGAACTGACAGTTAGATAATGGAAGAGAATGCGAAAGGGTGCGCTCGCATGAGGGATGATATTGAACACTGTAATTATACATTAGTGGTGAATCACCCGCAAAACGACCCATGCAACCCTTCTTCCCTTCCCGTCTCCTCCCCCAC
>JAWQUT010000003.1:5398015-5410109 GCA_033807755.1 Ellobium chinense
ACCCCCACCCCCCGATCTGTTCTTTTCATTTCTGCTCCTCCTTCCTTACTCTTTTCCTTCTATCTCTTACTCGATTTGTTGTTGTTGTTGTTGTCCAAAGTTCAAGTTTAGGACTAAAGCCTGTGACAGGTCACTAGTCTATGGTATTGGTATACAGAAAGCCTGGCTCGCAAGTGTCAACTAGGTAGCATACAAGCCTCCATGCACTCGGGACTAACCCTCACACGCTCATCCTCTTAGTCCAAGGATCCAAAGAAGAGTTCTGTGGCGTAGCCATAATCATACGTTAGTTAACGTATTGCGCTAACCACAGTGAACACTTACTAGATCTAATGTTTTGGGAGTTTCCCGTGATGACTTCAACGCGTTCATTAACATAAGGATAATGCGTACGATCACTGGTCATTGGATCACCTCAGTCACAAATGTCACTTGAGTAGCGGACTGACCTCCTTGCACTCGGGACAAACTCATACATTCTCATCTTCCTTACCAAGAAACCAACGAAGAGTTTGCTCGCCGTATGCTAGTTATCGCACTGCGGTAACCACAGAAAACACCCAAAACAGTAGTGTCCATCGTAATTAACGCAATACATTAATTAACACAAGGATTATTTATACGGTCACTAGTGCCCGTTCTTTCAGATAAAGCCAAGGCATTGGTCTTTAGATAGCTCACTATCTAAGACATGACAGCAAAGGAACTATTGGAGGTGCGGCATCAATTTATTGTGATATTGTGACGATCGAAAAAGGCCCAGTGAAAGTCTCCAATAACCGAAATTAAGAAAGAGAAAAGTTAAAGAGACAAAAGGAAGGAAGGAAGGAAAGAGGAAAGAGAAGATGGACTCCTCTTAATCCAAACGAGTTGCGATCAGACAGAGTAATATATGCTATATCAGTAAGTCCCTGGTCACCATCTTCTGGCAAGGACAGGGAGACTAGGCGCCTCGGGTCCAGCCCCCCGCTGTCTGCGTGATCTTTGTTACGGATAATGATCACTGCACATGGCTGCCTGCCGCCAACTGACAATCAGCTGGCAAAATTTGACTGCGGCTTCACACGGTTGACGCTAGCATGCTAATTTACTTTACCATCGCAACCAGCGTAATGAGGTGAAGTTGAGAACTGGTTCTACCGCAGCACCACAAAGGTTGGGGTTGCTTCGGCCCTGCCAGCAATGTATCACGTTAGTGATTACGTATATCTCTATAAAGCAGATTTAATTATAGGAGAGAAAAAAAAAACAGAAAAAATTTGCTGCGTGTTACACCTGCCTGCGTAGTATATGTTACAATTGACGTAACCAAGGCGGAGAACTAAAATTTTCATTACTAAACCTGAGTGTTAATGTGCTCGGGATAAAAATTCCGAGCAACAGGTTGCGAGAAGCTTGGTGGAAGGGTCGATTTTTCATAAAGTTTACAAAAGTTTATTTCGACCTTTAAGTTTGAGGATTGGCTCCACTGCAGTTAGCTTCGACACGATAAAGACGGGGAGTCGTCTGGTCTGTGAACTTTCCGCTTAAGCAATGATCTGGAACTGATGTTACGCGTAAACACATTTTATCATAACATCCTAGGTAGTGATGCAAGGCTTCAATCATTGAGACCTATAAAATAGTGATTTAAGCCTTGCACCGTCATACAGTGCTAAGGGAACAAATATGTTACCTAGTCTCGGTGTGGCCTCACAATATTGACCCCTGAAGCTGCCCGCACCCTGAGCCTTAGTATAATGAACCATCCCTCTTCCCCACGGTCATTTTATGGATATAATCACAGAATGATTTTGGAGGAGGGGGGCGGTATCATCCTGTGGTCTCATACTGGCGGAGTGTTCGAGAGGTAAAGCGCTTGTCCGTAAAGATCCTGGGCCCCGGGTCGAATCCTGGAAGTGATAGGTTTCTCGCTTGGTACCTATTTTTCTGTGTTGAAAGGCACCGTCTTTTTTGGCTGTTTATCCGGGAATCAAGCCTTGTCTCTGATACATCCATAACTGTGCTGAAAAGGGACTACAAAACCTAACACTAGACCAAATTTAAAAAAAAAAAACAACTACCTAATTCTAATCTAAATTGCGGTCCTGCAGAAGAAGACGTGTGAACACAAATAGATGTTTTACACAGGGCAGATACACTTGGAGAAGGGAAGAGACGCACGAGAAAGGGCTAAAAAGACATATTATGGCCAGATGAAGTAAGAACAAAAGAAAAGATGAGAATAAACTGAGGCCCGAACTCGGAACTTTTATGCCTCGGCCAGTGACCTGGGCGCATGCCTGGAATCAGGAGGGAAAACCCCTCTCCAGGGCCACAGTAGCTCTCTTTCCACGGTTTTTGTTTTCCCAGCTCTCGTCGTTCGTCCTTTTAGGTTACAGACCTGTAACTGTACTTTCACTTTGTGGTCCTACAACTTAGGGGGTATATTTCATCTCCCCTTTTCCCTCTTTTGGCATGCCCTGCTTCCAGTAATAAGGGCTCCAGGAGGGAAATTTTGATATCATGGGAATCTGTGTCCATTTTGCTTTATTTTACCAGGCACTATTTAGCCCTGGGCTGGAACTGCCAGCTCAAGGGTGTGCTCAGGCGGAAGAGGAGGGGTTTGGCATTGACCAGTGAAAAATGTAGGCTCTGTTTACAAATAGCAACCAAGCTCAAAATTTCAATGGGCTTGCTAGGGTTGGGTAAGTCTTAAAATTTNCCTATTTTTCTGTGTTGAAAGGCACCGTCTTTTTGGCAGTTTATCCGGGAATCAAGCCTTGTCTCTGATATATCCATAACTGTGCTGAAAAGGGACGTCAAAACCTAACACTAGACCAAATTTTTTAAAAAACACCTAATTCTAATCTAAACTGCGGTCCTGCAGAAGAAGACGTGTGAACACAAATACTGAAATAGATGTTTTACACAGGACAGATACACTTGGAGAAGGGGAGAGGCGCACGAGAAAGGGCTAAAAAAGACATATTATGGCCAGATGAAGTAAGAACAAAAGAAAAGATGAGAATAAACTGAGGCCCGAACTCGGAACTTTTATGCCTCGGCCAGTGACCTGAGCGCATGCCCGGAATCAGGAGGGAAAACCCCTCTCCAGGGCCACAGTAGCTCTCTTCCACGGTTTTTGTTTTCCCATCTCTCGGCGTTCGTCCTTTTAGCACCCCCTCCCCCCTGTAACCTCTCACGCACCACATTGTTAAGTTTCTGCCTGTACATTGCGTACTTCTATTCAAACCTTGCCTTTCATCTTGTACTGCCTCTACAGAAGTGATAATATCAAATATCACTTGCGTTCTCATCCTCGGTGACTTGTAACATCATGTATGGTACCTCTTTAGCCTTGCTTTGCTGGTAGTCTCATTGATATTATGGTTTGTTTGAGATTTGGGTGTAAAACTGATTATCATGTTCATCGAAATTCAGTTTGGCTCTCACTGTGCTTTCGTTTACAGAAGTCGGTGATTTGTCATGCGCCGTATATACATGTAATTTTGCGGTATTTTTAGCCCCCCATGACAAGTCCGCCCTATTCTGGGATTCTATTACACAACAAAAAGTCCACTGCCCTGTCGTCTTCATTGATGATTATGACTAATAAGCATTGTTACGCTATAATGTTCTCTATAGTCAAACAGATTTCACTTCCTAGATTCCACATCCGAGCAATTTTTGTCCATCCCAGTCGGGGCCTCAGACTTCATAGCTACGTCAGCACGAAGGTTTTGGAAACCTGCCCAGTGAATGTAGACTAGTAAGCTTATTGCGCTGACCTGTTGTACATTCTCAGCTGGTGGCTGCGTGTCTATTGCCGACTGTGTTCCAGGCTATGATTCTTTAGCACACAGCCGCATACACATGACACACACGGAATGAAAAGAAACGCAGGCAACGAGCTGTTGACAAGCTTGTAGTACGAGGTTTATAGAGGGCCATTCTGTGTACTCCTAGGTGTTTCCTGTACTGCTATGTGTTTTCGTGATGTGCACTGAAGATTGACGAGTTCCCCTTTCACCTTGCTCCCCATGTTTGTTTCAAAATAAAATTCTTATGCTCTGGTATTTTGAGTTTTTGTCACCGAGATTCTCAAACCAATTTCAAAGCATTATTTTGATTAATTATGGCGTTTGTGGTATGGAATTTGTGTCTCATGGCAATGGCAATTGGCAGTGGTAAATTTAATATTTACTAGGGTAGAGCCTAAGGCAAGATGATGATTAATTTAGATGGAGCTTTTGTCATAATTTAGACATGTTATTATACATTATACGTGACCTGCACATGAATGTGATGTCACTCGATTCGTACAAAGAGACGGCAAAGCGAGGGCACAGGGTCCAAAACCCTAAATTCTGAAAATGAAATTTTGTGCAACAGAAAGAAAGCAAAGAAAGAGGAAACGGGTAACTTAAAGTAAGAATGGTTACTGACTCCTCTTGGGCTAAGCGAGACTGAACAAAGTTTATTGTTACGAGGCATGAGGTCTGTTGGGTATGAAGATGCCAATGTTTTTATCACTGCTGGCTATTTAAGGTTTTACCCCCCTCCCCCCTTTAACTTATCCAGGGGCGCCATGCCAAAATACTTTCCACACATATTGTTTAACTTTTTCTCCAAATTATGACATATAATATAGAAAAACGACCCAAAACTAATTCGTTTTGTTTTTGAGAACTTAGGCAGTGAATCAGGCTACCTAAGATTTTAAGACTTTTTTTACACAGTTGTATAAACAGGGTAACTTTATCCACCTCGCAACAACGCCGCAGTTTATACTTAAGCGTTAAACCTCATGTATTCTTAGTCTACAAATGTATTTTGTAGCCTTTTGTAAGCCTTTGAAATTGAAATCCACCCCCTACCCCCTTTTTCCATGGCCAATTTATTTATTTTATATAGACTATTCAAAACTGCACACCAAAATGCTAGGTACAGTATATTGGCATCTTCATATCTAAAATTTGAAAAGAAAATATATGTGTTGAAAGAGCCTAAAAGTTATGGATAATATTTTCTCTAAAAAAACTAGAAACAGAGAAACTGGAACAACAAGAATGATTATTCATTACACGTGAGCGAGATTTAGGATAGCTTACTGTAACTGATATCAGACTTCACGTGACGATGTGAGGACAGCATACAAAATTATGATACAAAATATGATGGCTGTGAATAACAAGATAATAAATGATTATATTAACGGAAAGAAATTTGATTACATGTCGTCAAGACCTCATCTCCCAGCCTCTTCACTATCTATCTATCTATCTATCTATCTATCTATCTATCTATCTATCTATCTATCTATCTATCTATCTATCTAGCTAGCTAGCTAGCTAGCTAGCTAGCTAGCTAGCTAGTTAGCTAGCTGTCTGTCTGTCTGTCTGTCTCTATCTATCTATCTATCTATCTCCTCACTCTCTCTTTCTCTCTCTCTCTCTCTCTCTCTCTCTCTCTCTCTNTCTCTCTCTCTCTCTCTCTCTCTCTCTCTCTCTCTCTCTTTCTCTCACTCTCTTTACTCTTTCAGTCATTTCAAGTTATTTAGGCAATATTGTCTTGATACATACGTATAATTGGCTAATATGGCTAATAACATTTTATTCATTAACTAATCCTCAAAGTACATAATATTTCACGTGTTGAAAATGAACAGTGGAAGCCAGCAAGATGAACGATGTTTACACGTGTTTAAATATACGATCACGGGTTCAATAAGGTATAGAGATGCCAATGTTTTCTTCACTGTTGGCTAATAAGGTTTTACACCTCTCATTAACTTATCCAGGGGTCCCATGCCAAAATACTTTCCAAACATGTTGTTTAGCACTTTCTCTAAATTTTGACACAAAGAAAAATGCCCCTAAATCAACTACATTTTGAGACTTTAGGAAGTGAAGCAGGTTACCTAATAATTTAGGGCTTTTCATTCAGTAAACAGGGTAACCTTACCCACCTAGCAACAACCACAAAGTTTATACTTGAGTGGATAAACCTCACCTATTCTGAGTCTACAGATGTATTTTTGCACGTATCTAAGCCTTTGAAATAGCAAATCCAACCCCTTTACCCCCTCCTCATAGCCAAGTGTCTGATGTTAATGGGACTATTTAAAATTGCATATTTTTATGCCAGGTGCTGTTGGCATCTTCATACCTTAAGACATTTACTGTGATACCATCTCCGTTTTAAAAAAAATGGACAATGTGGGATAGAATGGTAAGACATTGCAGTAAGTTCTCACTAGGAGGGGATAATATTATGAGCCCAAACTTATAAGTAAGTTTTTACACATTATGAATTGGAAAGAATGCCATTGAGGATTTTTCATCTCATCCCATCAATGAGAGATAAAAGTCAGTTTTGAGAAGAAGGCCAAAAAAAAAACAAAAACCCCAATATGTACAGGGAAATTTATTGTTTTCGCTAAAAATTGGACCCATGCCCCTCATCTTGCATATCAAACAATCTACAACTGCACCAATGAGATGACAACTTCATAGCGATTCAGTTAATCATCTATTATATATAGGCCTATTTGGCAACCTGGAAATACATGTGTCACTTTTCCAGACAAACTACCAAATCTGCTGACTTCACATTTGGCGGGAGGGTACAATAAGATACATCGGTTATCAAGACGGTCTCCAATATAAATTGCTGTTTGTAATCTCTGACTTACGAAAAAAAATGTTTGATTGACAAAAATTTCCAATCCTTCGTTCTACAACGATTGGTAATCCCGGTTCGGAAACGAAACAACATTTCGCCAGCGAATGACGTCGTCAAAATTTGCGTACGCGGAAGTATTCATCAGCGGGAACATCAACGCTGTTGTTACTACGCTTCAGAGGAGGGGAGTTCGGGGCTTCGGGAGGGTGGNGGGGGTGGGAGGGGGAGTAGTGGGGAAGAGAAAGAGTTGGGAAGTGGGGAAGAGATGGAGGGACACAACTGTACAGCCTCCCGGCAGTGCCAGGACATCTCAGCTAGTACTGTATTCAAGCTAAGGATATGAGTGCATATAAAGCCTATACATTTCATTACAAAGCAACCTACAACCATGATATCTTTTTCTTCTTCTTCTTCTTCTTCTCCTTCTTCTTCTTCTTCTTCTTCTTCTTCTTCTTCTTCTTCTTCTTCTCCACCTCCTCCTCCTCCTCCTCAGTGTTTCCTGGCCATGCTTGCAAATCGCTATGGGCCATGAAGTGGGTGGTCAGTTGCAGGTTTGTGCAGTTCCCACGTAGCTTCGTTTCATAGTCAGTTGGCGATGATGGTACTGCCACCATTTTCATCGATGCCGAGTTGCGTGATGGTCTTAGTTTGTCCACTATTGGAGGCTTCATAGTTTTAAAAAAAAACAAACAACTAATTCTCCTTCTTCAAGCGTTTTGAATTTACTTGAAGCAAAAGTTACGCCTGAGTTATCTTCCTTGGTCAAAGTTCACAGATCAAAGGTCGTGACATGCTTTGTTGTCTTTGTTTTAGGTCTATACGTCTCATCAGAAATTTACTGTTCCGGCAAGCAAGCTAGTCTTCATAGATAGCCTAACGCTTGAATATTGTACTCTAACTTCTATGTATGAAAATCTGTGGCTGTTTGCATAATCCATGCGTTACTTAGCGGATAGCGTTAACTGCAGTGAACACTACAAATGTTTTGGGAGTTTCCCGTGGTTACCGCAGTGCGTTTTACTAACGTAAGGATTATGAATACGGCCACTGGTGTTCCCTCGTGATCTTAACACACTTTCCAACTGCTCATTGGATCAGGGCTGATTGAGGGGGTCGGGTTAATGTTTAGAACATTACTACAGGTTTCAAATCACTGACGTAGATTGCTTTTATGAGGCGAGAAAAAGAGGTCATGATACCATTTTCTCACCTTTTCGAATGTCTTGCTTAACGATAACTTGTATGTGTGATTTCGGATTTAAAAAGCTAACCTTCGGCCGTGTCGTGACTGTACTTTTATCATCGTTAGCTTTCGCTTAGGCAATAGACTATGGTTCATTTTCTCAAACGGTCGCTGCAGTGAAGGTGTACGAGGGGCAGAGATAATTGTAGTGCTGTTTCGTTATTGCCTACAGTGTTATATAGTGAAACATCCATATTAAGTACTGTAGGCTACTCATTTATTAAGTATACCTTGTTGTTAAGTATGAATTTCCCATGCACGAATTCATTACTATTCTATCATTTCATTATTTGTGGTGAACTTCTTTTTTTTTATAGCACCATGGCATACTCTATATCAAGGTTTTGCTGTAATGGTGACGCTACCAACCAGGGGCATCTAGATTAGACCTAGAGCAACTGATGAACACTGTATTCTTATAAGTAAGCTAGGCCTAGACTGAATTATTTGTATATCAGTGCCAAGCAAGTTGCCAGTTTAACCTCCGGATAGATCCACAATGAATGAGTTATAAGATAAGACGTAGCTTTATTATCCAGTTTGGAAATTCATTGTCATGGCATTGATGACAATACTACAATAAAATTTGTACTTAATACAATGTTAGTGGCGCTCACGCGTACTCACAGATCCCTGCACGCACACCATACACACGCACTGACCGCATCACAAAAACATCATCAATACACGAATTCAAAATAAATGACTGAAACAAAACATGCCGGAAAATCGCAACAGCATACCACATTAGGAAACGCTACTGATTGGAATGGTGGATGACAGAAAAGATCGCCTACGGCTCTCTCTTGTTTGTTTTTTGAACACACTATTCGTCCACTACTTTGGGATCGGACTATCTAATGAAATAAAGGGAAAAGCAGTTATAATTTCTGCATATTGTATGAGGATTCTTCAAAGTTACTGTACAATAATTTGATCTGTGTTAGCGAGCGACCGTTGTCTGCGCACCTGAACAAGTTTTCAGTAAAAATCCATATCTTCCCCAATTTTCTACTGTTCTAATAAGGAAACACCCAATCTTCCATAAAAGTATTTGTTGTGATTCCATCTTCGAAATGCAGATTCTGGGAATCCTGCTGAAGTTTAGGCTTAGGTACGCAGAGTCGGGTAGTAGCATTCTATTCACCGTTAGTTAAATAGCAAGCTTCATTTTCTTTATATAACAGAATTGTTAACTTTGTTCTTGCCCAGCCCCTTTGCATTACCTCCCCTTGCCGTAACACAAAATAAGATGGCTCTTTAATATAACTATAATATAATTGACTTATCAAATAAATGAATGTGTGTTCTATTAGCCGTAAAGCGATCTAAATTTTCTCAAGTATTAATGCATACGTTTGTTTGCTTTAGAGTGGACTGAGATGGTATGATCATACTATGAATGTGCCTATCGAGATCAGAATCGTCGTGGATTCCAAGATATGTATATGACTCAACTCTTTCAACACATTCGTTATAGATACAATGTACTAGTGGCAGTGCGTGTGTTCTGAAATCAGTAACCATTTCAACTGTTTTCTGTACAATTAGTAGTAAGTGATCTTCACATCATTGGGTAAACTAATGTATAATTTTTTTACTAAAGCTTCTTCATTAGGTTATTCTTTTTAGTAGCAGCTGTATTGTTTGAACTTTTCAAAGTTTCATCAGTGATAATTATGTAGAAAACTAGGAACGTCACTTTAACCGAATAACGAAATTTGCCACGACTGATTATCAAATTCGGTGATGCTAACGCATTTTTGTAGATTCCAGTCAAAATATCATAAACGGACTGTTTAGTGTGGCAAGATCTAAAATACTAGGAGATGATTTGAATTATAGTAATAGAAATTCCAAGGTATGAATGAAGGAAATTGTCCTGCCCAAGCTATTCCTGGCTCTACTTACCTGTCCTTACCACACCTAGAAGAAGAAATATGTCGAACACGCTCCGCATACATTGCAAGAAAGGTAATTTGTAAACTGAGCAGAAGAATTAAATTCGTAAAGGCAAAAAAAAAATTAAAATTAATTAAAAAGTAGGGCCTGCATATTTTGCATGGAATGCGACATAATTATTATGGGTCTTCCACGGTAACAACAGCCATGAACGAATCTTGTGATCTTATGGAGCGAATGGCGTGGGGAGTGGGGAGTGGGGGTCCGCATGAGAGTGGGAATGAAAAGCAATGCCTACTTTAACGACAGTCACACACACTTTCCTTAAGACCCACGTAATACTACAGAATTATATAACCCCCCTTCCCTACACACACACATCATACACCCAAAAAAAAAAAAGCGACCTCAGTTTCCCTTCTTTTAACATTACTTTATAATTAACCCATCCCGTTTCCACTTCTTTCCCCACAACAGCTCACGGCCACCTGAAACTATTACTGTACATTGTCTGACACCGGCACCTAGTCCAAGAAGATCGATCTATGCCCTATGTTCTCGGGTCTTTACAGACGTCGTTAATTTCAAGCCCGAATAACCTACAATCGACAAGACATCAAACATCGAACACGTTTAACTACCAGCACTGTTGTTACCGGGACGGAAGAACGAGCACAGGGTAAACAGAATGCTGATTTTAAACGCGAACGGAAATCATCAATTACAATTATTAAAGAACTGAAAGCAGTATATACACATGTATTCCCAGAAACGTGGTTGAATCGTTACAGTTATGATCATGTGAGGTCAGGAGTTCGAATCCTGTTTAGCTTTTCTTGTTGCTGCCTCGGGATAGATGTAGCAATTCATTCATGTTTTAGTCAGCCCAGCCGCCTGTGACATAGAGTAGTGGAAGCTTTTGTCTGAATGATAGTAGTGCCTTGGGAAAGCATTTCATTCACATTTTCCTCAGTCCACCCGTCTGTAAAATGGGTATTGTCAGAATGCTAGTGATCAGCGCCTATAAATGGCAGCGGCACTGTATGCTCCCCAGGGAGTCGAGAAAGTCCTAGAGTGATCAGGCCTGCTGGGGTAATAATAGTGTGAAGTCGCATGAGCGGGCATTAGCCTGGATATGAGACTAAAAACCGCATTATTATTATTATTATAGTAATAAGTCTGTAACATGATACACGTTCTATGTGTGTCTTGCAGGGAGTTGAAAATTATATTGACTGACCTGGCCTTCAGAGGTAGTCATGATGCAATGCGAATGGACTCTTATCGAAAATTGTACTCAGATTCCACGCCTCCCTACCTCCCTTCACTCTTAAAAATCTGAAGCTTCCAGAATGTACTCTGTGGATGAGCTTCATTGGTTGTTTTTTTTAATGTGCGGCGGTTCACCAATGTCAGTGTTTCATTCTTTTTCATACATTATAAAATATCATATTATATCCAATCTATACTGATGCTATTCAAATAAATCTCTGACCCGTGGCCTTTGAAGACTCTCATATCTTGACCTTCGCGTTAACGGGTCGATATCTTGTAATGACAATGTAAAATCAGATGGACTGCCATTGTCTCGGTATGAGAATTATGAAACCTCATTGTCATTCCAAAACCTTTTCGAATGGAGGGTAGATATTTGGATGAGGGGCTGAGGAGGTAGTTACGGGCCTAACAATAGCAGAGACAGCGAGACATGTGTAGACATAGCCCAGTTTTGCCCTGCAAAACCATCTCTGAGAGATAGCAGGACTTGGCTCCAAGCCAATGAGAAAAGAAGCCATAGACGAGAGATGCAAATAGGACTGATCCAATAATCAAAACAATGTGTGCTGTCGGCATGATCTATTGCAAGTTCTCCTCTCTTGCCCTTGGATACAAGGCTAGGGATTTCTGAAAGGCTGGCATCATCGTTTTTCTTTTTTAAATCGTCGTTGTTTTTTAGGCTTTGGGAGGTAGAGGTCTGGAGGCCTAGGGGATGGGNGGGGGGGGGGGGGTACAGAGGTCTAAATCTAATAATGTTAAGTAAAACCGGTTACGGTGGGGTCACTTGGTTAGCAAAACCGATGGCGCTGGTCTTGCCGATGGGGTCTAGGTGGAACTTACTCAAGCGATAGCCTACACTGTCATCCTTGGCGGGCCTGAACAATCAGTAATATTCCCATATTCAAGGGAGTACACAATACCATGCATGATAATTGTCACGTAACTGGTTTTTAACACTAGCTGTGGACAAAAGCTTTGTATGGAGCTTGCAAGCTGGGATTTGGG
>JAWQUT010000003.1:5424869-5435338 GCA_033807755.1 Ellobium chinense
CCCCCCCCCCCATTCAGCCACTGATTTATGAATATAACGCTAAGTATATAAATATTTTTGTTTTGCTTGTATTTCAGAACCATTGCATATTTACAATTTCCACAAAATATTCTGAACGTCACCAAGAAAGTAGAGCTTTTTGCGTAGCAAATTCCACACGCTGCACTGGATTTAGACTCTTAGAATATAAAACTTTTGCGTTTTAGAACCATGGAAGATCAGGAAATTCCAAATGGTTTTCAGCACGGTAAGGTCACCTAAATGAAGATTACCCATAGGCGAACAGCTGATACTCAGAGAACCGAAACAAACAAAGGGGTAGACGTGACGTCCAACGCGCGCAAGGTTACATAAGATTTGACGTCACACGATTTCAAATAAAACTCGCTTTTCATTGGCTCTGGTTTAAGCCTATTGTTGGACTCACTTAGAGACAGCAAATCCACGCACAAAAGTGTTTCCCACGACAAATACTCCAGCCATTATTATGGAGTGGCTTCCTTTTCTTTCATTGTCTGTCAGAGTGAGCAATGTATCTCTGTCTGTTAAATGGAGTGCTGGAATGCAGATAAATTTGTTTGATCGCAGGAAAAACTTTTCACAGTATTTTGTGGTCGAAACATTTTGTTGACAGCGACTACTGTCACGCGCACAAACACAAACACACAAACAAAAACAAACATCTAGGACAATATTTGAGGCAGGCTATGCTGATGTCTCAGAAAATGCGTGGGTAAGGTATTGCACTGAAACAGATACCGTGTCGCTGCACATGTATATCGAAATCGTGGAGGTAATTTATAATCTGTATGTTATTATCACATTCTAATATTTATATCTTCTTTTCCATAAGATGATACGAATACCTACCCGGTACAAAATTATGTACTTCATAAATGAAAGATTATGATAAAAATTTTTGAAGAACATGTCACAGAATCGATAGCTGAGCTAAAAGGAAAAAGCTGTCCATAATTTCTAATGACGCAAACTGAAGCAAACTTCCTTTACTATTGCTGTCCAAGAATGGTCACCATCAAACCCTAATGAATTTTATTATTAATAATTTGTTGTTTTTTTTTTTCAATTTGACGTCCTTGATGCTTAATGCGATTTGGTCGTGTTCCCGCAGTCACAAGTTGATTTCAAGGCAAAAAAAATAATATGCTTTCGGTTTCAAATGAGGATTCCGGAACAGAATTTGTTTTCGGCTACCGGAAGTAAAACCCAAGAAAATGGGTTCTGTTATAAAGATCAGACCTTTCATAACAGGGAAAAGCTAGGGAAGGGGGGAAGGGAGGAATAGAGAAACAATCATAAACGCCATTTCACAGCCTCTCAAATGAATCTAAGAGGGCCTGGGGTCATGTCCCCTCGGACTATATTTGAAAAAAAAACAAAAAACAAAGAGCAAATTGTGGTTATTTCTAGATCAGGTTGGGACATTTTTTTTCATGATTTCTTTATTATTAAGCGGCATCTGGGAAATGCAACGGGAAGGGCATTTTTTAGGACTGTTATCATACTTTGTTAAAGCCAGCCTTTAAGAGGAAAATTAATCAAAAATACACTCACTTGTAATTCATTCACATGAAATACATTTCGCTTGTATAATGAAATAAAACTTTCCTAAGGTCACCATCCATGAGGGGCAAATACGCACAGCCTAGCTCTTTAGTGGTTAATTTTGCATGCAAAATGAACTGAAAAAAAATTTTAAAAAACGGGCTGTGAGCACCACAAAAGCGCACCATAACTTTAAAAGTAGTATGGGAAATAAGAGAATTCCCTTTTTTAGAAAAAAAAAAACAAAACATGAGGAGTGAATAGAAACTATCTTAATGATCTTAAAGACTACTTCCTGGTTGTTAAATGACAAACTGAATCCAAGGACAGATTTCTTGTTTGCCGGTATTTCCCAGTCTCAAATGTGATTTCACAACCACTAATCTTCGCATGAAAGTGTTTGATAAACGAAGAATATGGTCTAGGGTCTCCTATGCCTATCATGACCGTCACTAGTCACTTTTTTAAAATATTTCTTCATTCATGTAACTAACCGGGTCAAAATTTCAAGTTCTTCGATTGTGGTCTCCCGATACGTATTTCTAAAACCTTTTTCTGTCAGAATAGTAGCCAATCAAGTTGTTGTTTTTTTTTGTTGGTTATGTTGATGATTACTTTCTACGTTTGCCTTATAAGTTGCGTTCTCATGCTCGTTTTCAAAATCCTTGTCTCACTCCCCCGCCCCCTCGCCAAACCTCCAGGTCGTTGTCCGAGAGCTGTACTGGTGTGGCATTAAGGAATGCCCCCTTTGGTGAAATGTCCCCCGGACTGGTTGTGATATTACAGAAAGCTCTACCCCCCCCCCCCCCCCCCCNTACCTCTAGGCGTTCCGTAATACTGTAAATTACCTCCCCCGGGCATTCTGTAATACTCAAATTTTTCAGACACTATATTAAGCTGTCAGCTTGAATGAGGAATCTGAAACCGAATTTGTCTTGAGCTACAAGAATAAAATCAGAGGAACTGAATTTCTTCCTGGAATTAAGACTTCATAACTGGAAAAAGATGGGAAGTAATCTTACAGAATCCCCCTCTCACACACACGATTACAAAATTCCTCGACCCCCAACAACTAAAGATAGAGTCAGTAGAATGTATCGTGACAAATCAGTCTGTAAGACATCTCTGTAATCAGAAATCACCTGCTATGGCACACACAAACAAAAACCCCATGCTGGTTAATAGCGTGAAAATGAAACTCATATTTCGTTCTGTATTTACACAGATCTCTCTCTCAGTCCTGATTCTTTAGCTGACTGACTGACTGACTGACTGACTGACTGACTGACTGACTGACTGACTGACTGACTGATGCTATCCTTCTTGCTTGCTCATTACTCGCTTTTTGATTGATTGATAGATTGAATCATTGATTGGGAGAGTGAGTGAGTGAGTGAGTGAGTGAGTGAGTGATATATACTTAACATTAACATGCTCAAATAATCACAAGTCGATTTTGGAGGAAATTCGATCAGAATTGTGTCCTGTGGATATTCTTAAAAATGTAAATGTTACACTGCCAAAGAAAAAAATCAATTCTTACAATTATGTTACAAAATTTTGAATTTTTTTTGCAAGTCATTAATAATCTATGTTGTCATTTACATTGGAAAGATTTGTGACAGTCTCTTAATTCAGTGAGAGGAACTAATAAAAAATTCAGCTGACAAGGCAAGGAATTATTTGGGGGCAGGGGAGGGGAAGGGGCTAATAATTATTCAGAATTCATTGACTGAAAGACTGAACTATTAAACGAACTTAAATGTTCATTGTTTTACAATTAGTGACCATATTCATTGGTTCTCTAATTGCTTGTTTTAATGTAATTTGAGAAACAAAATTTTTTTTCTTAAACGTTGCTGCTGATATTCTTAATGTAGTTGGCTTTTTAACGAGTGTGTCACGATTCATTCCTATATCTGTTTACAGATTTGGGAGAGCGGGGGAAATTCATAATATGGAGGACATTATAATGTAATGTTACAGAATGCCCCGGGGCGGGGGTGAGGGGGGGGGGGTTCCACTACGAAGGGCTTTCTGTTATCTCACATGGACGATATGGTGACAAGGCTGTACGATAATGTGAAAGTCCAACTGTATTTCATGATTCACCGTTTTGTAACAATGCAGTATCAACAAAGCGTCTTAGCTATTTTTGCATCTTTCGAAATTTATGACCTCACGCTGCCATTCAAAAAAAAAAAAAGTACTCGAATATCGCGCAATATTTGCACAAATAGGGGCCTAGTTATGATTAAGTGGTTAAATCGGAATCGGTCGGCTCCACAAATTAGCGGATATCAACATAATTCTAAATCTGGTATCTTGAAAACCGCAGCTATGAGTAAACGAAACTGGCAGAATAAACAAAAACAAAACTGTTGAATTTACAAAACAAAACCAAAAAAAAAATAATAACACCGCGTATAAGAAATCTGAAATCGTTATGGCCTAGATTTTTTTTTTTTCAATTTTCCTGCTGTGTACAGGGCATACTGCTAAGTAAATCCGTTAAGCGTGAGTGGGTGAATGAACGAACGGGCGAAGTTTGAGCAGACAAGGCAACGTGCGGGATCAATAAACACGAATCAATAAAGGGAAACCAGGTTTTTCATGCGTCAGCTCGGCTGTCGCTGTGTGTCCGCTTTTATTCGCCAACTGTTATTTTCAGCGTCAGTGTAACGTGTTTCTATTCTTGGCATCAGCTGTCTCGGAAGGCATTCGCGTCCACACGTCAGTTTATAGCTCTGGTGACGTCAGAATCGGCGTTGCTACTCGGTTTTGAGTGTATTGTCGTCATCTGTTTGGTGTGGCAAGCCGTTGATCACAATCATTTTATTGTTCCGACGTGGAACCTGATTTTATAAGAGAGCGAAATGAGAAAGGGAAACTCCCTATTTTGGGCCATAATTAGTTTGTTTACGACCTGGAAATTGGGACCACTGCACTTGAACATACCGGAAGGACCAAAAATGGTTCAGGGCTAAAAATGAAAATGTCTTCAATCAAATTCATCAAGGTTGAATATGGAACCAATTTTCCAAAGGGAGTTAAAAACAAATTTTGACTGCATACAATCCATATTAGATCATGCAAACGTGATGCTTGTTTTAAATAGCTGGTCTATATGATGCATATTTCGTTAAACTAAAACTGAGAGAACCGGGCAAATCATTGCGAATTAATCGTATTTCGGATTAAAAGAAGATTTTTTTCTTGTGTGTGCAGTAAGCAGAAAAAAATAGTGGCTTTCATATATGACCGAAATTTTTAATGCTATACTGGATGAAAGTTGACCACATCTATAATTTTATGGTGTTGAAAAATGATTTAAAAAAGAATTGAAACACCTGATACTCTAGTCCACTGAAATGGGTGAAGATTAAAGGGAAGGGGGAAGAAGGGAAAACTTCATGGAAGAGAGTCACAATGTGTTTCAGTGTCACCTGGTGGAAGAGGGTCACAGTTAGTTTCGGCGTCTCTTGGTGGAAGATGGTCACAGTTAGTTTCGGCGTCTCTTGCTGGAAGAGGGTCAGTTAGTTTCGGCGTCTCTTGGTGGAAGAGGGTCACAGTTAGTTTCGGCGTCTCTTGGTGGAAGAGAATCAGGATGCTTTTTAGTGTCACTACATGGAAAAGAGTCACGATGTGTTTCAGCGTCAGCTGGCGGAAGAGTCACAATGCACTGCGACCTACCACTGATTGTCGGTAAAGACCAAAGAGATGACCGTATTATAAATATAGAGGGTCTGTTTAAAATCGTGTGAACGATCGAATTTGTCTCTTCCTGACGATCACCATTTGTGAAAGAAGCCATCCAGATACACCACCATCTACTTTTTTCTTTTTTTTTAAAATGTAATAAACCACACTAATAGTTATACCCCTGATAAGCACCGATTCGTTTCGAGCGGTCATTGCAAAACAGCGAGGATCAGATCTTGACGGGCAAATATCAGATGACAAAACGCAGAAATGTTTCGGTTAAAACGTGTTCGAGCTGTTTCTTTGTTCGTATAAAGGGGAGTGAGCCTATAAAGAATATATTATACAGAAAACGCAGCGGAACTTTAAAAATCTTTCGAGTAAGCGTTTTTTATTTTGTTTGGATTAACTGATTCCGGTTTATGTTATCCGACTTCCATTGTAGTAGACGTATGTTCCATTGTCCGCGGTGAAGAGGTGGCCAATGCCCTTTGCCATTTGATGCAACGACACGCATACAAAAAAAAAGGTAAAAGAAAATCGCTCCGATTTATTCAGAACGCCGTAAATTTAAGTTGTTTCTGCTCACATCTTTAGGGATTTGGGAGAGATAATGTGCGAAACCGCCGCCATGCGTCTTAATCGCATTATTTTATAAATAGGCGTGGTAGAAACGTTTTGCCCCTCGTTACCCTCTTTCAGCTGCCAGTATACAGTAGAGTAAATATCACCATCAAGTCAGTATTGATATTTACCACACTGCCAACGTCATAACCCGTATCAGATAACCACACTCATATTATACTGTAATAACAAATCTGTGGCTGACCGTCATTAATTATTGGTAAAGTCTCAGCAGGCGGGTCCCTCATTATATATATAATGCTATCTCACTCCACAGGTTATTTTCAGCTCAAGGCCTCCCGTAGAATTCTCGCAGCGCTTTGTTTTGATTTTGTTGTCGTTGTTGGGATGGTGGGTAGAGGGATGGGGTTGTAAGGACGGGCAGAAAGAGGAAATTCGGAACTTCCTGCAGTCGTTTCTGGTTTTAAGAAAGTGGTAGGGCTGTGAGATTTTTTTTTTTTGTTCCTAGCCGGAGCTAGATTGCATACCAAAAAAAAAAAAGCCAACAAGGAGCAAAACCATGTCTGGAGAGGGCCAGATAGATTCAAGAATTTTACACAGACAAGGAAGTTAATACAAAATGTCTCTATGCTGGATATGCATCGCTGTTATAGTTATCATAAACTTTTCTATATATCTTAAAGTAAGACATGAAATATTGTTACGTAGATGCAGTTTTGGTATCGTACTTTGATGGTGTTCACTGGGCCAGTTATGACAGGTGCCCAATCTCTTGAAATACCATACAGTTTGAGAGAGATATAAATACTTTTATCCCCTTTTTTTTCGGTATAAATTCATTTATGCTAGGAGCTGATTAACAACTCTCATCAACCCATTAATCAGCGTTCTTTATTAATAACAATGTATGTGACTTTTTATTGATTTAAACCCATTCAGTCATCTCTTTGTTCGCTAATCTTTAGAAAGCTCTCATGGTATCATAATCCACTTGGAATTTCATACTTCTTATGTCACCTGCATATTTACAACCATGAAGCTTTCTAAAAAATAGCTTTCATGTCATTTCCAATCTCATATTCACCATATATCCTTCACAAACAAAACAGTGACTCAGATATCCTTGTTTTTGTGATTGACAAGGCCACTTGTCATGAAGTGACAGTTTGTTTAATATGACATTTAGCTGTCATTAATGCACTGACAGTTTATGAAGTCATTATCAATAATCACTTCGTATGACAATTATCCGTCATTTATTTTCAAAGTACAATCTGTAATAAGAAGACTAGCCAGTTTACATTACTTTATAATATTTCTGCAAGATGCCAAAAATCCTTGTTGAATATCTGACGCACAATAACTTCAAATTTGGGGTGGTCCATGGCCACTCACCCTGGATCACCGCTCCAGGGGGAACCGCCACAAATAACCACACAACTGCCTGCAAATAACACACACACACACACACACACACACACACACACACAAAAAGACTCCTGTCTGTTAGAGGCAGCACTTGGAGATCTCTGGCTCAATGCATCAAGGCGAGGATAGGCAAGCAAACTATCGTATCTAAACATGGCCGTATCTCGAGATACGATGGTTTGCTTCCCTACCCTCTATTAGGAATCTTGTCACGAAACATGAATCTTGAAGCCGGTTGTGATCTCCGCCAACGTTTATGAACGGATCAAACTTGTGAAAAGCACCCTTTGCTATCGAGAATGGAATGACATGGAAGATGAAAACAGAACACAATGCAGTGTTATCAAACAAACAACCGAAGGCTGAGGTCACCCAGACTACAATGTTTTAACAACAGTCGATTAATATAGCTTTAAATGTCTTGATCTGTTTTTCATAAGTACGTAATCGTTTCTTGTCTGTAATGATTATTTACTACCGCGCCTCATTTGAGGTGGATGAACATCATTAGGCTTACAATGATATACAGTATAATATGGTCTTCTCAGTTAAAGATTAAGCAGTGGACGTCATAAAAATTCATTTCACTTCCTTGTCGCTGTTGGACCCTACAATTAATGATAATTCAGAAACTGGAGATATATATATATATATCCCACATTATTATATATGTATGATGTATTATAATAACGAGTTGAATCCACGCTAAGTTACCGTGAATGTAGGATTCAATAATTTAAATGATCTGCCAAACTACATCAGTACATACCCATGTTGGACAAGGAAGTGAAATGAAGAACAACTCATAACAATACGTGAGCCTGTTGTAAACAGACACCCAGCTTAATATAATTATGTAGGTTAGTGCTAAATGGAAGACGGTAATTTTAGCACGCGTAATAATTAGCCGTGTCTTAGCCGGACTATTCGAGAGCATGCGCATTAACGATGAGATCTTTTACCTTCGTGAGCATTACGGTAGTGCATTGGTGTTTAGTATATCCTACTAGCGTTCAATATGCAGAATTAACAGAGCTTGCGAGTTAACAAAGGGATCTCTTACCATCGTAAGAATTACAGGAGTGCATTGATGCTGAATGCACCTTTTAATAGCGTTCAGCATACAGACTTAAAGTAATCCTTACGATGGTAAGAAATCCCATCATTAATGCACAAGCTTTCAAAAAATAATAATAATAATAATACGAAAGTAATTTCTCAGTTCATGGTGGAATTCACTCAGAGGCCTCCTTAGAAAAGTGATATGAATTTCAAAGATATAATGTAAGCAGTCGTTTTGAAACTGAAAATCGTGAAATTAACGTTTAAGGAGAAGTAGGATATACGTAGGGCATCTCCATTAAAAGCTTCTCCATTAGTGTATAAACCTGTCGCCCTGCTAAAATAAACAAACGTATTGAGGCGACATATTTTAACATTTGATTGTTGGTTTTGATTGAGGCAGTCACTTTCAGTGACAGAAGCGTGGATGATTTTTTTTTTTTTTAAAATTTATGGGAGGAAGATGAGAAAGAGGAGGAGGAGGAGGAGGAGAAGGGAAAAAACCATGGGATATTTCATTTTGATGGTCATTTATAGTTTCCAACACTCTGTCAATACTTCTCAACTTTCTAAATTATTTTTCATATTACCATCGACTTTGCAACACCTGTATATATCTACACAACATCTCATTTCGTTCGGGAAAAATCATTATGCTCATTCCACATTCGCCCAAGTCATGTTTTGATGATTTGAGTTGTTTATATTACTAACGCTACGATTTTCCATGTGCATGTATCTTCGTTTTCCTATTAGCAAAAATGTAGAGCTTTGACTCTTATAATATATACACCAAATTTACCGGCTAAACCACATGTACGTCATTGTTTTGCTTTGGGCAACAGATTGAGAACTGTATATTTTTTTTCGAAACCTAAAAAAAAAAAAAAAATGACTGAGGCGTATGTGGAATGACCATGATTGTCATGTGACGGTCTAGCTTTTAACCAGGGCCGAATCAGCCGTAGACTGGGCAGTTGCTTAAGGATCCTGTGCCTCTCAAGGAATCATGAGCCCCGGTTAATTTATTTGTATAGAGAAATCTCAAGGCATTTGTTGTTTCAAAGCCCTGTACTATGTAAATCAGGTGTGGTATTATAATTATTTGGGCTCCCTTAAAAGGGAACCCCGGTCCAATTATACTATTACAGATGAACTCCCATATTCCCACTCTTCCCCCCGTCCAAATATAATACAAATGCCCCCCACCCCACCTTTTCCAAATATAACATATCAGATGTACCCTGGACTTCCTGCCTGACTCTAAAAGTTATTTTATGGGGAGTTTTCTTACGCAAAATTACAGGTCATTTTATATATACTCACGATCAAAAGTAAGTATATACGTCAATCATAACCCATAGCAAAAAGCCAGCGTGACAAAAGGAGATGAAGACTGTTTTGTTCTTTTTCAAACGTGGAGTTTATTTTCAATTAAGTTAACGGAAAAAAGAACTTCTGGGACGAATCTGGGGTCTGAAATCCCACATTTTGTGGAACAGAGTCAAGCAAAACACAAAATCAGAATCAGCGTCCATGAGTGAGTCCCAACTAAAAGATGACGAATTTTGATTGCGAGCCTTCTCCTTCGCATTCATAGCTGTAAAAGTCATGTCACACTTGGAACTAGTATCTTGTGTGTCCTCCTGTGGCATTGATCACAGCCGTGCACCTGCTCCGCATCGAGTTAATCAGAGTTACTACTTGCAGCTGTGGAATGTTGTTCCATGCCTGTGTCATCGCTTGAATTAGTCCAGCACCAATTAATTCAAGCGTTGACATGGAACCATAGCTTCGACTTCACGTCCAATGATGTCCCAGGACACACAAGATACTAGTTTTAAATGTGACGACTTTTACAGCTTTGAATGGGAGGGAGAAGGCTCGCAACCAAGATTCGTCATCGTTTAGTTGGGACTCACTCATGGACGCTGATTCTGATTTTGTGTTTTGACCCTCCTCCACAAAATGTAGGATTTCAAACCCCAGATTCAAGTCCCAGAAGATCCTCTTCCGTGAACCTAATTGAAAATAAACCCCACGTTTGAAAAAAAAACAGTTTTCATCTCTTTTTGTCACGTTGGCTTTTTGCTATGGGTTATAATAACGTGTATACTTACTTTTGA
>JAWQUT010000003.1:5435800-5455058 GCA_033807755.1 Ellobium chinense
ATCTATATATATATAACTGATGATTTGCAGCATAGCATAGCAGTGCCTTAATGAACTGTAAACTTTAGTATCTTGTATCTTGTTTGTCTATTACTCATAACATACATTACATAATACACTGAGCAATGTGAGCAATGCCTGCATTAGGCAATAGTTCCCTAACCGCAGACTGTTTGTCTATCAGTTATTGCGTGTTGTAAAGTAAAAGCACAAGCAGCACATAAACTACAAGACTAACACCCCATTTTACAAATGGGCACGCAGGCAACGGATGATACGGATCAACGGCGAAAGAATACCTAGCGCACCGAAAGGCATCATTGACGAATGCATTAGAGTAATTAGACTCGATGAAAAAGTTGAACGATTGGCGAATCGGGCGGATTGAAAAGATCTATCGGAGATTGTATTTCGTTGCTATACACATTTTTTTTAAAGGGTTAAAAAAATAAAGAGGACTGATGTGTATAGTTACTTTTTGTGTATTTTTCTACGAATTTAGGTGAAAACCGCATGTTTTTACGTTACGTAGTTCTCAAGAAATCTGTGACACAAATTTGGCTGAAGCGTTTTATTAATATAGATAATTACAGCTTGTTTTCACAGACACACACAGTGGTCATGCGAAAACTCGTCCTATCCGTGAGGCAGATATGCCATAACAACCGGATTTTTCGCTCTTCCTTGTCCGTTATAATAATGCTATTTTAACAATAACAAAGGAACGGGAAGAACAGAGATTTAGAATTCTGTCGTAAAAACAGAGCCCTCGTTATAATCTAAGCCGTTAGAAAAAGGATCCACCGTATATATTTATCCATTGCCCACCCATCCTTCATCGTGCATATATTTTCTATCCATCTATTATCCTTTTATCCATCTATCTATTGTCCATAATATTAGCTGTATAGCCACCATTTATAAAACATCCATTTGTAGTTGTTATCCATCCATCCATTCATCCATCCATCCATCCATCTATCCATCCATCTTCAGCCCATGATTCATNTCCATCCATCCATCCATCCATCCATCCATCTATCCATCCATCTTCTGCCCATGATTCATCTGTTATCAATCCACCATTCATCCATCATCAGTCTACAGCATATCCATTATTCATCCATTTTCCATCTGTTATTTCCATTATCCATTTCTCCAATATCTGATTAAAGTATGTCTGTTATCGATCCAATAGTCATCTAGTATCCATCCATCATTCATTTTTCTTCATTTATCATCCATTTGTAATCCAGCCATCATATTACCCATCCGCCATCTATCATCAATCGAGAATAGATTATATAATCACTCTATAGAATAAAAATTTCGGCATGATATATATATTGGTTTACTAAATTATTTTCATAATACGTTTACTTCATTGATTACATGAATATGAGCTACATCTTTTCTTAAATAGTAAAAGAACTCGCAATGTTTTTAAAATAGATACTGGTTTAGGAGTGAAAGCCAAGTAAGATTTCTTTTTATTCTTATTATTTGTAACAGCACCGCAGTGTGGCAGATCATTACATTTACACATCTCGATCCATCCGCCTACACAAAACTTCTCACAAAATTTCATCAAAATCTGTTCATGACATTTGGGTTTACGAGGAAGGTCCAAATATAGTAAGGTAGGTAGGAGCGGTCCATTGATCATAATTTGTGGTGTTACATCTGGACTGAGGGGTCAACAGTATAATGAAAGATCCAAATATAATTTCACACCAGTCCAGCAATCAGTCCGACGTCGGTCGCCGAACCCTGCCAATAACACTGTTAAAAGACGGTGAAAAACAGGTGCTATGAAAAAACATCGATAGAGACGACAGGGCGGTGTTAGTTTACGAAAAATTAAGGGTCAAACAAAATAGTGGCATGGCATACTATAATAGCATCTTATAATGTGCCAGATCATCACAAGATATGCAAGTCAAACAAAATAACAAAATAGTGGCATGGCATACTATAATAGCATCTTATAATGTGCCAGATCATCACAAGACATGCAAGTCAAACAAAATAGTGGCATGGCATACTATAACAGCATCTTATAATGTGCCAGATCATCACAAGACCTGCATTGGTCAAGTTGAATAAATCTGTGTCAGTTCACATACTATCCAGGTTTCCTCTTGTTGGTTGTAACTGTTACATAATATACACTGAGGATGAATTCAGTTACATTATATGGAGAAAGAGGTCAGTTCATATAGATTGATAGGTTTAGAAAACATAGGCATATTTTCATGCTGAAATGGTCTTTATGCAGCTATGGGTCTATTGATGTCATATAAAGAATAATCTGTTTTATCCTCGAGAAATAAGATAAGATAAGATAAGATAAGGTACGATAAGATAAGATAAGATATGATAAGATAAGATAAGATAAGATAAGATAAGATAATTTATCCATTTGAAAATTTGTCTCGAACAAGTGCAGCACAGAGAACACGCTTAACAGCGATGCAGGCATTCCGAATTTACTTTAGCCTGCTTCAGCATTTAGAGCAGTTTTTCCCTACCCCCCGCTTTTACATGCTTTTCTATCGCTGTTTACATTTTAGGTGATCAAAGGTGACGGCATTTCGTCGCTGTTATATATCTATCACTGTTCTGTACTGCTTACATTGTTTTCATCGCTGGTTTGAACTCTCCCTATCTCTGTTTTGCTTCCTGCTTCACTAAAATGTTATAATTGCTGACTTTCTGGAGTGGGAGTGATGGTCAATTCTATACCCGACAACTGAGATCTGAAATATTATGGACTGGATAGTGATGTACCAAAGTACTGTATATATCTGATCCCGTGGTGTGTATTCGATACACAATCCCTCAGTAATCGATGTTTAACGAAAATAATAGGTATAGATACAAGCTCAGTCGAAATAATCCCCCGCTCAACAAGTGAGTTAGGGATAACCGTACCATTGCAAGTGAACTGTTTGCAAGACGCATACCTCATTCGCCCTATCAAAAAAAAAAAAAGCACTTAGTCTATATCCATACATCATTAATTTCTGAGCACTTTTTTTTTTTTAGTGTTAGCTCTGCCTTATCTGTCGACTCTTTCGTTAATTTGATCTTATTTTAGTGTACTGTTTGAATCATAAAACGCTAACTATAGCACTCCAGGCTGCTGCTATTCAGTCGAAGAAAATGCATACCTACATTACCAAAGTCCAAAGAAGAACCACCAAGCCCTCTTAGCCTGCGACATGCACTAACAGTGGTGATTAGATATTACGAGTGAACGATATGAAACTAGTGCCTTTCCTTTTTTTAACACCGACTGTGCAGTTTTTGGTACATTGATATCTGGGTTATATTTGGAATTAGACAGACAGACAGACAGACAGACAGACAGACAGACAGACAGACAGACAGACAGACAGACAGACAGACAGATAGATAGATAGATAGATAGATAGATAGATAGATAGATAGATAGATAGATAATATTTGGGCTATTTTAGTGACCTCGCTCTTCAGGACATCCCATAAAGTTCGTGTGGATGCGTGTACCTTCGAATCTAGTCTAGCCACCCCCTGCATATTGCGAACACCTGTTGTTGCGGCCGTGTTTCAGGGACGACCGTTCATATTTCCCGTATATTTTTTTACTTCCATGTGATGACAAGCTGTCTAAAGCGGCCATGACCACACCTTTTATGGGTCCTAAATACAATATGAGACATAGGCAATACATTGTAGAAGGGGACCGTCAATGGCTGATCTTAAACCTCGTAAAGGACTATTCAGTGGTTTATACAATCAGCACAGGGTTGAGAGGGTTTTCTTTCTGGTTTCAAAATACGATTTTAGGAAGTGCTGGAAACGGCCGCCTGTAGCCTGTGAACAAGCTATTTTAACTTTGAAAACCAGAGCGGCAAGGGACCACCTTCCTAAGACGACCACATTCTTCGACCCGAATGGTGGTCGTTATACACAGGTTCCGCTGAATGAGCCTGATACCGCTTACGTCACGAGACCTAAAGTTTCTTGTCTAGTGGCATCGCGTCATTGGAGCCAGTGAAACTATGGCACCGCCAGCTTCACTCTCTGCCCTCCTGATTGTAACAGACCGATAAGAATGAACAAGACAGAGAACCATGTTTGTTTCGGCCTCTTACGGAAGGAAAAACAACCGGAATCAAGACATTTCGGTAAAACATGCGTCTTCCCCTAACCTAGCCTAGCCTAGCATGGATCCTACTAGTTATGCCTGACACCCTCTGTCGACGCTACTGATTCTGGCAGTCTTGATGAAAGCATACATAGTCTACTAGATGCTGGGGTAGGATGAGCTAGTGCATTTATATACATGTAGTATGCACTACCAAAAAAGACTTCATCCTGGAAATTTTCGGAGGAGTATAATATATATAATAAAACGCTTCAGCCAAATTTGTGTCACAGATTTCTTGAGAACTACGTAACGTAAAAACATGCGGTTTTCGCCTACATTCGTTGAAAAATGCACAAAAAAGTAACTATACACATCAGTCCTCTTTATTTTTTTTTTACCCTTTTTTTAAAAAAAGAATGTGTATAGCAACGAAATACAATCTCCGATAGATCTTTTCAATCCGCCAGATTCGCCAATCGTCCAACTTTTTCACGGAGTCTAATGCATTCGTCTATGATGCCTTTCGGTTTTCGCCGCTGGTGCGTTGCCTGCCTGCCCATTTGTAAAATGGGGTGTTAGTCTTGTTTCTATATATAATGTGAAGTCCGGCTGTTTCCTTCGTGCTAATCCTCTAACAAAATGACAGGCTCCCTGATTCAGCGTTCAATCAACTGTTTTAGGGTTGAACTTTGTATAAACTTATATAATGGATGGCCCACTTAGTAGAGCCATTGACGTCTCTTCTTCTCTGTCTTTATGCTTAACCTCTCAAATAATACAGGCAAACCACTAGAATGATTTATGAATCGTCATACAAAGGCTTGGGTTAGGTTTCGATAGACACAGGGATAAATGACTTGCTGCGACTGGCATTGAACCTCCACAATGTCAGAGAGGCTTTGCGTTTATTAATCGTTTGTTCTTACCAAATGTGAAGAATGAGTTGAGGATGGTAGCTGTTATTTGCGTGGGATCAGCCAGAGCTGATTAGCTTTTCACTGAACTGAATTAGTTTTACTCTTCGCGTGTTTTGCTCATTTTTCTCGATGTGGTAATTCTTTAAGTTCCGCTGACAAACAAAATCCAAGAGAAACAACTTGTTTTCACTGTAATTTGTCGAGTAGGCGTTTAAGTGAATGGTGGAAACTGCGTTTTGCGTAGATATGAAGGAATTTAATTTTTTATTTTTTTTAAAATTGTCATAATGAAGTCTTTGCCTGCTATGAGTGGTGGCAATGTCCTATTGACCGCGTTCATGTCAACGCCATTAACATAATAGATCTGTGTAGCTTTGACATTTATTTTTACGTGCTCAAGTGCTAGTGTCTGATGATGCAGTCTGAAAGAGAGGATAGCTTATAAAAATTTTCCCAGTCATTTTCAGAGCTCTGCTAAAGAACTTCGGTGCTCTGCCTAAAAAGAATATGAAAGTTTACGGAAATGGTTAGAGAGACTAAAGGCTTTAACAGCCACAAAAAGATTACTGTAGTAAGGACAATGCGCAGATTTTTTTTTTTTATCAAAGTCCATTATAAGGCGTCTGAAAGTTACAAAAGTTCTTTTAATCAGAAAAAAATTTTTAAAAAGGCAAAGGGTGATTTCCTGGACGAACTTGATTTTGCGGTAAATGAGTGAGCGTTTGTCGGTATTTCAGGAAAGAAAAAGGACAGGGAAAGTATTAAATTACATAGCGAAAGCGAGGGCATTAGATCTGAGTCAAAACACGATCAGTATCAGTTACAGTACAATCAAACCTAGTGTGGTGATTGGTTTCAGTGACGACCGTTCATATTTCATATACTGTTTGACCTCTATATGCCGACCGCTTGTCTTCCACGATCATGGTCAACCATTCTCAAATCCCGAACAATATAAAACAGTAGAGAAACACTATATAACGCGACTGTCAATTGGCTAATTTGAAACCTCGTAAGTACTGTTCGATAGTTTGGGGGCCAAGCTTAAAAAGATCTTCTTTCCAATTTGATATGTGATTTGTTATTTTGAAATGCTATATGGCAACCCGAAGGCTGTGACCAAGACTTGATAAACAGAGTGAAAGGTTTTCTTTAAGTCTTGAACAAAAACAAAAACAAAAAAAATCAACCTGTGCAAGATGATCCACCTGTGTAGAAAACAGATGCTAATCGCCATACTCATACAGGTTCCACTGCAGGTGCATGGAGTCTACGTCATAAAAACGAATTCCAATTTCTCTCTGGATCAGATCTAAAGTGAAGATTAGTGTCAACATTTTTGTGGGGCCCTCTTGATTAAGTGATACCGAAAGTGACACGGTAAGAATAGGTTTTATCGATTTAAAAGGGCCGGGTAGCTCCACCTATAAGCCAATGCACAGTTTGAAAAAAAAAAATACCAAAATTCATAGTTGGAATGTTGCTTTATGAATATTATGATTTAACTGAAATGTACGCACGGCTTAAAAATAAGTCTGGAGTAGTTTGACCTTATTCAGTGGGGAGGAGACGATGATGTCTCGAATATACTAAACATAATGTCAGAGAGAGAGAGATGATGCCAGACAAAGTCTGTTTAACGTCCCACTTGTTGGCTCTGACGGTTCATTGCCCACCTAGCAATCACAGTATTTTGGATCCGCCGAGTGTCCATGTAAATGAGTTTTCTCACATTACCTGCAAAATGGACTAGGTCACATGCTGCCCTAAGAGATAATAATACAATGATTTTAATCCGTTTTCGGAACCCGAACTGACCCATGTTTCACGCTTATCCAGCTAAAGTCTAAAATAATATACAGTTTTCATGTGTTTTCTCCATGTGAAGAACATAATGAAACCTACATCTTGCCCATGAACAAATCCTAAGTGGCCGTGTGTTCGCAGGAGAGGAAAACACTAGAATGGGACCACTCATGTGTTTGGATAACGAATCCCAGACCAGATCCAGATCAATTACTTTTTCCAGTGGGAGACGGCCAAGAGGGAAAAAGGAAAAAACATTACAAGATATCAGCTGGTCGAATACTAGTTTGAGATCTATAACTGAAGGTAAAAGTCGTCCACGGTATGGTGCAATGTCGTTTTTAGACACAATGTCAGGAAGGTATAATTATTTCGAGATTATCCCTTTATGTGACTAGATCTCTGTCAAAATCCCAGTAAATTGTTACGTGCTTAAAGTATTGGGCGCACTCATGAATTTGGATGCTTGAGAACTTGTGCATTTACGATGGGATCTCTTACCACTGTACCACTGTAAGACAGCACTTCAGTGCATCGGTGTTGAATGCACCATTAGCTGCGTTCAGCATGAAGAGTTAATGTAATTCTCACGATGGAAAGAGATCCCACTGCAAGCTCTAAACTGTCTTCAGAGCCGGCCTAAAAGTCTGAACAGAATATATACGTATGAGTAGATCTAGCACCAAAACTTGATGACCTGTTTTGTGGAATAAGACGTTACAGATCTCAGTCTACACAGGCAAAGTATCTATTTAGCCTTTACACATAAATGTACATCGCTGTCTAAGATAAAGCTTCTTGCTATCAGGCTGAATGACTTCCTTGGCGAACCTTCCAGAGGAATTTGTATGACACAAACTGTTTCCAGATGGTCAGTGGCGACACTTGTGACTCACCCATTTCCTTTTCCCTGCTGTGCATGACCAGACGCAAAGTCTTCGACTCCCATGAGATATTATTATGCTGTCTAAGTATTCCACAGCGACGGTTTGCTGCAACACTCTTATAGCTGACATAATTATTCCACGCAGTATTCGTAGCTACGGTTTGCCCTGACACTCCAATAACTGACATATTGTTATATGAGGTTTGCTTAGCGATGGTTTGCCAGCACACGCCTATTGCTGACATACATTGTATCATACGTGTTCATCTTAACGACGGTTTGCTGTGACATTCTATAACTGACATATTACGCGCGGTATTCATAGCTACGATTTGATCTACGGTTTCGTCACACACTTTGAAAATTAGATAAACTTGGCCTGGATAATCTCTTCTTACTATTATTTTACGACCATGAGAAGTTCCTGTTTTTATTCACTGGTTTACTTAACTGTAACACAAACAACAGTCAATGACATCATCAGCAAGAGTCCGTATGTTTATGTCCGTTTTGCTCTACATGTAGACGGGTGTTTAAAAACGGATGTTTGTTGGTGGAGAGGTAAACGGGTGTTAAAAATCGGATGTTTGTTGGTGGAGATTGCGTGTGTATTTGTGTGGGGGAGAGCGGGAGAGGGTCCGACAAGTATGAACGTTTAAATGTTAGATGCCCATTTGGTTGTCTACAGACTAATTATTTAAAAGTATTGATGAGCGGAGTTTATCTTCAGTATCGACGGATATCTTAAAAGCCAGACTACATGTCGCCTTGCACACTTTTACATTTTTTTTTCTTGGAAATAAATTAATCTCAAAATATAGCTCAGACCATGAGATTAGGTTGGTGAACTTATACCAAATCATGTTGGTTGGCAAAATGCCATTAACCTGAACGGTAGAGAAACATCCATTATACAACAACAACAACAACAGCAAGACCAACAACAACAACAAGTCTAGAGGACAAAAATAAACTTCATACTGCTTTCTGTGGTGTTTAATCAGAGCGTAGGGCGCGTTTCAATCTGTCATCGTTTGATATGTCGGCTAGATTTTAATCACTTCCCCTCGAGAGATTATGGAAAAATTGCGATTACAAGAAGTTGCAATTACACAGAGACTCTTATTCCGGAAAAAAAAAAAAAAAAACTTATTTCGTGTCATGTTCCGATTATACAGTGTGATTTCTATTTTCTATGAAGCATGATTTTTAAACGTTATTTGCCGAGGAGCCGTCTGCGACTGTACCTTTCCGGTTTCTCAGTGCGACAGCTATAACGACTGAACTGGCGTAGGATGAATGAAAGCTAATTTGGTGTCTTTCTGGAGAGAATGCCGCAGATGGAGAACAGAGACAGAAAGACACTGACTCGCACATTTCGTCACAACTCCCCCGCCACCTGTCAATACATAGTCCATTTTCCCGCCATTTTCACTCTCAGGTCATGCACTTTTCTGTCTTCTTCATGCCGCCCTCAGTTCAGTACTGCAGTACCAAAATAAGACAGACTGGTAGAACTTGCACTATTTCAGGTACCGAAGACTAGGACATCCTAACATTGCCAATACCCTGCGGAATAGTACCGATTACCGATTGCTTGACCTATGTTGAAATAAAATGTTGTAATACCATTTCCTGATACTTTAGACTGCTGTAGAGAATAGTTATTTAACTGGGAAAAATCGTACAGAATCTAAAGGTCTGTGTTTATGACGGGGGAAAAGGAATCACTTTCAAAGCATAGCACATTGTGTGTATATATATAAACATAATGTACTATGCTTTCTATATATACAGTTTCAGATATAAAAATAGGTGTATGGGAAATGAAATAAATTTGAAACGGCGCTTACATTTTTTTTTTTTGCACCATATATTTAGCACGGTACTGAAATAATAAAAAAATATTTAAAATTTCTGTATTTTACTCTGTAAGAAATAGGTTAGTAGAGTTTCGGATTTCCGTAAGGTTCATGTAGCCCCAGTCATATGACAGTAATCTTACCATAGAAACCCACAGTGGGAGTGTGATACTATGGTTATGCGTATTGGCTCACGTCGGCACGTTGTGACGTAACAAAGTCTATTGATTTTACTATCTCTGACGTTAGAACTGACTACTCGGCCCTCACGTTCAGGTTTCCCGGTTTGGGTCAGTACCTATGAGTAAACAAAGTGCTTTCCGGCTAATTTTGGATTTATTTTTGCGTATTTAATGGGTGTTTATCTTTTAAACCAACGTTTAAAGAAAGTCGAACCCTCCGTATGATGTACCCTTACTTGACAAATTGTGGTGTCCAATACATTTTTTTTTAATGAAAGCATGAGATTGTTTTTGTTGAGTTATATAATAATTTACTACTGATAGCTATCGTTATTTATTATGATTTGTTATAGAACATAACTTTTAGTTAATCGTTCATTCATTAGTGCTTCTAAATAAATCTGTTAAGAGCTACTTTCTCTACAATCTATTTCAGTCTTCATTTGTAACTAGTTATTTGTGGCCCAAGTTTGCCGTTTTTTGTTGCTGTTGTTATTGTTGTGTCCTTGTTGTTCTTGTTGTTGTTGTTATTGTTGCTGTTTTTTCTTTTTCTTCCTCCTCTTCTTCTTCTTCTTCTTTCTTCTTCTTCTTCTTCTTCTTCTTCTTCTTGCTATTAGAATATAATTTTGTTTGTGTGTTTGTCCCTTTTTCCAATGAGATCGTTCTACTAAGGGGAGATTCATATAATGAAAATTGTGACATGTAGGGAGAAGACCCATAATGTACTTTTATCGACAGATCTATATATTGCACAGCATGCATTGTGCCTAGTACTTAACACATAGAAAATGTGATTACAACATAGCAGCGCATGCTGATAAGCCTTTGCTATAGGGGAGTGGAACAGTGTGGCCAAATGGTTACGACGTTGGACTCAAGATCCAAAGCTCGTGGGTTCGATTCCCCATCATGATCATGTTGTAAATAGCCAATTGAAATGTTTGAGAATACAGGAGCTGCAGTTTTTTTTTTTTGGTTTTCCGATTAATTAAAGAATTTTTTCGTACTTTGTAATCTCCAAATAGAATGAGAGTCCTACATGAATTGGCTTTACTTATTCTATTGCATTGCTGGTCAACCACTAAGGAACACCCGTAGTTTGTATGATAACGAAGACAGTTTGATACAGAAAATTGTCTTGGCTTAGACTGTGTAGAGGAGGGGAGGGTTAAGTTCAAATTAAGACATCTATATACTTTTTAAGTAAGGAAGGTCCCGTTACGTCAGAGGCCGTTGTAAACTTGATCCATTGTGTAAATAGAAATTCTATAACAGCCCGCTGTTACCGAAACCAGATGCTAAGGGGGTCACCCACACATTCCTAAGCTTAGTGATTGGTACCATAACAGTTGTGACAACAGAGGGTTGGTTCCTTATCCAGCTTAAAATTGCAGCTATTGGTATTACTGTAACACATTTACTATGGGATGCAGTGGATAATCCTGTTGATGTTATGCAATTTGTGTAAATTAAACTTCTTGGTAGTTCAGATTATTATCGCGAAATCGGAATTCCCTCAGGATCGTCTTTCCACAGGACCGTAGCTGATTCCTCACCTTCCTATCCCTTCCACCCTCGCCCGACAGTCCTGTATGACGTTAAGAAAGGGGGATTTACCTGAATTTCAAGATGGCGCCGGCCTGTGATGACAATAATTACTACCGTTGTTCTGCACTTGTTCAAGGCAAATTTCCAAATGGATCAAAAGAGTTTACCTATCTTATTTTATCTCATCTTATCTTCTTCAATATGTAGTTTACCATCCCAAATGCGGGCACCCCTAAACCTCCCTCTGTGCTGATTCAATGGCTACGGTCCTGAAACAGTAGACCGATTACAGTATTTGTAGCCTAATATAGTCTAGCGTGAAATGAAATTGAAAGCCCTGCGGTAGGTGAAAGGACAGATGGTTTTATTCAACTTCTGTCCACTGGTACTAGATGTACTAGGTTTATATTAGGTTCCCACGTCCTGCTCACACAGCCACCCACGCAGCGAACAGGTGACCGGCGTGTTCTACATGAAAAGGAACAGTACGGTTGTACGTAAGACTGAGGATAAATATGTCGCGGGTTTGAATCCTGTCATGATAAAGCTTTGATAAAGCATAATCAGCATTGAAGACTATAACAAAAATCCTCTCAGAAAATGAACATCCTCTATAAGTCTATTTAACAAATATAAAACATCCATTAGAAGTGGAAGACTGCTGTCACATTCCTCAAAAACAGAGAGGTACCGAAATTCATTCGTTCCACACTCAGTGCGAATAATCCGGGACTCCTCTTTTCCGTAGGTTAGGGCCATTAGAGTGTTTCTAAAGTGCACAGTGAACTGCAGTGTGTAAGTTGTGTGAGCAGTGAAGGGTGAAGACGAGAGCGTGACAGAGTGAGTGACTGGGGCGGCGCATGTATCATGTGTCTGTTAATGTATGTATAATTGTATGCATCACTGTAACAAAGAAAAATTTCCCCACGGGGATAAATAAAGTATCTTATCTTATCTTACTTTTGAGTAAGAGTAAGATATACCATAGATTCGCACTGAAGTCTACACTTTTGAGTCTTTGAGTAAGAGTAAGATATAACATAGATCTGCATTGAAGTCCATATTTTTGAAACCTAGATTAAGAGTAAGATATAACATAGTCTAGAAAGTAAGCTGCTTGATATCACAATATTACAATGGAGCTGCGGATTTTTTTTAAATTTTGGTTTAATTAGGGCACATAATGTTCAAGTGTAAACCGGGTGGCAAGGCATATAGAATTCTCCATTATTATTTAGGAATGTAAGCCCAGTCTGATAATTATTTTAAATGTTACATATTATGTAGGGAAGTGTGTCACCAGGGATTTTACCAAATTACTGTGGAAGTCAATTTTGAGAAAAAAGGCCGAAAAAAAAAACCTACATTACAAAATTTCCTGCCCCGGCCGGGAATCGAACCAGGGTCTCTCAGCGTGCAAGTCTGAACGTTTTACCACTACACCAAAGGGACGCTAACTCCACAGCAATTTAATTCTCAAATACCTACTGCCTGAATAATATGTTCCCTAACTTCCACGTGCGAGCATAGTGCTAACCTGTGACCCGAACACACTTTCCGACTGCTCACACAAGGTCTTCAGTTCCTGCTGTGATTTCTTGCTAAGATAAAGCGCCCGTCATATCCAAAGAATGCATTAAACAAGATTTACTATTTCTCATACTGATCAACACGAGTGCCATTATACTGTACTGAGATGACTAAAACAAACTTCCATAATGTACCGCAAACCGTGTGTTCAAGCAATAGAATTTATTACATGGACTGAATTATTGTATGGCGTAATTTCAATATTTATTTACTGATACATTGATAAACCTAATTTTGTGGATGACGATAAAAATAGGACAATGCTGTCATGAAAGGCGTTGGAAATTAATACGTCTCCATAGCGGCATTGTCAAAACTGTTGAGCCGAAAACAAAGTGGTGCTACTTTGATCGTGTGCTTTTTCAGAGCGAGAGTAATTTTTGTCCTCCTATATTTCTTTATCCACAGTGTTGAAGCAAAGTAATGGGGGATTAATTCCTCCGATTTAACTGTTAGAAAGACAAAAAAAAAAAAAAACTTGCGAAAAGCGATCTCCGTTACCTAGGGTAAATTGGCTTTTCCTTAGTGGAAAATCCGTACCAGTGGCAACACTGCAGAAGACAATGGATATCTTTTAGTGACTAAAGGGAGGGAGCCCCTCCCTCCCCCTTTCCCTTCCCTTTATTGCCTACAGCAAAGACACTTTTCTGATTCACTTTGCCTTTGTTACTGTACAAACTATGCGCACACACTCCCCAACCCCACCACCATGGTGGTTGGTTGGTTGGTTGGTTGGTTGGTTGGTTGGTTGTATATCTATAGTCCCCTATAGCTGTTGCCATACTTTGTTGCCCTATTCGAAGACTTACAAAGAACCCAAAACTAATTCGTTCTAGATATGGAACATAAAGAAGGGTAAGTTTAGGATAAACACTTAAAATCTAATTTACAATCATCACTCGTTTATTTAGATGCCAGCACAAACGCTTAAACGAATACTATGTGCGGAAACGAGATTCATTCTCTCATTCTCTCTCTCTCTCTCTCTCTCTCTCTCTCTCTTTCTCTCTCACTCTCTCTCTCGCTTTCTTCATATAAATCTTCGACAATCGGAAACCAGGAGCTTCCGATTACGAACATGAAAACTGTGACCGCCGGTGTATAATTATGGCACGAGAATTCTAGTGAAAATCAAAAACCGCTATTTGTGTATGTGTTTGTGCCATCTTTAGTTCATTCACAGTGTAGAAATAGAAGTCTGATGTCATAACTAGGCAAAGCCCTGCTTGATCAGTGACACCACCTGGCCTATGACCAGTGACATCACCTGGCCTATACGTTTGTTTGATCCCCGCGAGTGCACGACAAGGATCTGTCCTTTCATTCTGTGTGTGGTCTTTAGAGATTCTGAACGACGGAGATATCAATCTTCAAGCAAGCCGAGATAGCCGCGACTGATGCGGAGGAACCAGAAAAGAGTGCGCTGACTTGCTAATGGCATTTGTTATATTTATGTCTTTTCCTCGATTATTAGTATACCTACTTTGTTGATTCTTGCCACATCCCCCTTCGATAAAAAGCCGTTGAGAAAAAGTCACACCAATAAATTTGAAACAGTAGGTAGAGGCCGCCATTCTGCCGAAATCCCACTTCCGGTGCACCTCAGAGATTTCAAATTTCTAACTAACTATAAAAGCTGCGCACACTCCGCCGAGGATAGATATTCTCTCTTCGTCTTTGCTATTTCCTTTAAATCTTATGCCTAGTAACCTTCATTCATTCATTCATTCATTCATTCATTCATTCATTCATTCATTCATTCATTCATTCGATAAACTACTGTACAATATAATCATGAAAAAAATTGTCTGAATATCATTTCCACACTGCCCTGTCATTGGATACAAACACGTTTTTTTTTTCTTTTTCTTCTTTGTAAATGACTTGACCCAGTGGGAACTAAATGTTTGGGATTAACGAGACACAACTATAGTTGTAGGTCTTTGGAACCCATTTTTTTCTTATTTTGGCTCTATTAACATTCTGTGTTATTCTACAAATTCCACTGTGATTTCGGGAAATTTCTTCCATGGAGGTTAGTAGTACTTCTTTTGCCCGATCTTTTAATGGGAAGAAAAAGGGGGGTCAACGCCCAAAATTTTTCACAAATCTCTTTCGCAAAAGGTCACCTCGAATTCTGATTTGATCCCCAGTTTTTCAGTTGACTGGTTTTGACTGCGTGCTAGTACATAGGCCTACACACTTTTTTTTTTTTATCTAGAAGGCTCAGATTGTACCTGAAACTTTAAAATTGGATGCTTTATTTAGATCACAGGCCATTTTACATATTTCTACACTCTGACACTGGCTGGCAGGGCCCCCAAAAAGGTGGATTTTATATATTAGCGGATTAATTGGTTTGTACACAATGAGTGATTTGCCCCTCTAATACTATTAAACTGTAGGTGCCACAAACCTGTAGTAATTGTGATGTAAGGGAGACAACAAAATGAATTTCAATTCTACTCTAGGTTGAGAAACTTCTTCGCAATTGGTCTTTCTCCAGTAGCAACCTAAATGTTATTGGTTGTTGTTGTTGTTGTTGTTGTTGTTGTTGCTGCTGGTGGTAGTGGCTGTGGTAAAGCTGATGATTGCGTGGTGATGATGGTGGTGGTGCTATGACGGTTATCAATTGCTATGGTTAGCAGGTTTAGTGCTCTTTTCCCAGATGATACACAAAAGTTGATTAAGATTGTAATAAAATCCAAACAGGGATCAACAAACGGGGCAAAAGAAGGCATGTTAATTTAAAACTGATAAATATCCCAGATTTAAAAAAAAAAAATGAATTGCCTCTTTGTTTAGGAAAGACATGGCAACCGGAGAAAAAAAAAATATATGCAAACTGAGTTCTGAAAGATCTTAACATGAAAAATGCTGGGCAATCTGTATGAAAAAGAAAAGTGTGCTATGCAGCTTTCAAAATAAGACTCCAAGACACTAAAAGTTCCTTTAATCAGGCTCTCAGAAATAAGTGTGCAGTGCAGCCGACATGTCACTGTGACATAATGATTTTAGATGCAGTTTATGCTTCCGTTTTGTTTAATTCTTGATTATTTTTTGTATTTCAGAGTTCCCTTTTTTGCCCGTTGACTTGATTCTCGTAGGAAGGAAAAGCAACCGAGTTTATTCCGGGACTCTTTTTCCCAACATTCTTCTTGATAGTGCGACCTATCTCAGTGGCGGACATCACATGAACCATTTAAACCATTTGTTATTATCCGCAACAAGGGCAAGTTCTGTTACCTCAATTTCAGACCTTCCGAGTGCTAGACATTACAAAAATTCTTCTTAAAAAATCACACCGCTAAAAATAATGAAGGTGTGGCCTTTTCTAGTGTTAGTATTGTTGTACTTTCTTGCGGTTGTCGACACTCAGCTGTTACTGAACTGTCAGAGAAAGTGGCAGAAAGTCCAGTAACATGTGAATCTAGGCCAAATAACTACAGAACACACAAACAAGCCTCTTAAGAAGACCCTTTTTAGTGTAAGTCTTTCAGGACTAGCACTTGGCTACTCAGAAACACTTTGAAAGCCCTAAAGCGTTAAGTAATGATCGCTTTGAATCAGTTCAGTAGATGCGTAGCGCATGATGTCATAAGTCCCGGAAGCCCCCCAGAAACTTCCTGTAGGCCCTACATACATCCTGTGTATCCGACTTCCATACTTCCAATGGTGGCAAGTGGACAGACACGTTCATTTTCGCTGTCTACAAAAAAAAACAATACAGCAGCAGTCTCTATGACAGCAGTTGCAGGAAATTGTCCAAGCCGTCAGTGAGACAAATGCGAGGGTGGATACAGGAAATTCTCGATCGAAAATCGTTGGCCTTAATTTATTTCGTAAATGGGTTAATTTAATTTGTTTCGTAAATGAAGCATTACATATTTTCACATACGTGTGACATATCTGCCTTAGGAAAATATGAAATGAAATATGTAAATTCCCTGTGCGGTATTTAGATTCGTATGTTTCTCCTCATGACGTAGTAATGTGTTCAATAAACAGGAAATTTGTCTTCCTGATATATTTTTTCTACATCCTACCCGCCTTTTATCACTTTATCCTTGGACTACGTGCTTAAAACCAACGATTTCGGTTTCCACCAATTGATAAAACTCATTTCACCCCAACCTCCTTTGATCAAGTGTCTATATTTGGAATCAGGTGAGTAATGAATTCTAAAATAGCTAATAGACTTGCACGGAAATTTGATCTCACACCTTCTTTGTACATTCTAATGAAAAGTACAGTATGCCTCTGTGAAAAGGAAATCAGGACAAGCAAGATCTGTCTTTGGGTAAAAAGACATTCTGGAGCGCTTTGTATATTTCCTAACACTGGGCATAGTCGAGGGTATGTTGTACCGAAACTTGCAGAACTTGAAATTTCTTACCGCAAACTAATGATTGCGTATGATTGTTCGCAAGTTTATATTGTTTACTTGAGTTTGGGTTTTGCTGCGCGTCAGCACGATTACGGCTATATTGCACTGGTCTGGTTGTAAGACTAAACTACTGGATAAAATTTTCCTATCAATTTTGCTCAGACAGCGGACGCTAATCCTACTTTTCTATGATTTTATAAACTGTCAAGGGATTTTGAACTTGTGCATGGTGCCCAGAGACCCCCACAAGTTTTCATCCTTATGCGAAAAGATTAGACACCGGCTCTCCTCCCCTAAAAGTCAGAGGAAAGTCGCAGTAAAACTAAAAATAACCATAACTTCACTAGCACCGTCCAGGCACTTAGGCTAACAACTGTTTTGTTTTTTTTTAAACAGTGCAATACTCATGACCAGAGTCTACATCTTATCTCCGACCGCAGACCTGGTTAAACAGTGGCGTGGCTTGAGGGTTGCCAGTTAAGCATACCCCCCNAAAAAAAACGGCCCACCTGATCAACAACGACGCATTATTCTAAAATTTACAAAAACATTTGAGAACTCCGGCTCAGCCAAAGCGGTTGCCATCGCCCTATGCACTAGGGCGATGTGTGTATCTTCTTCTTTGTGCTTTGTCACATATAGTGATTCCAAGGAGGTGATAATTAATCAGTACTACAGTACAACAACAACAAAAAAGAAAAAAAACCAAAACACCATGCGATTAATTCGACTATCCCCAAAATTATGAAATTTATCACAAAAGTGTATGGCGCAGACTCATCAAGATTAGCAAAAAGTTTACTTTGACATTTGTAAATTAGTGTCATCAGCACAGAACAAACTACGTCTTCCCAACTCCAAAACTGGTTACGCCAGTAGTGGCTTAATCAGATAGTCAAACCTTGATTGTTGTTAAAGTACGTTTTTTTTTGTTTCTTTCTTTGATACAACGGCGCGGACCTTGAACTAGATTCCTAAATGTCTGTTGTTTCTCCTTCTCTCTCCATTACACCAAAACGTGATTGACCTGTGATTTTCACAGATCCACAAGGTCATAGTGGAAAATGTTGCAGGTGTAAATTCCGATGAGGAAACCGCCCCGGAAACTCTTCTCTTCCATAATTTCTTTATGATGACACATCACGTCCGGGCCTACAAAAATACAATACAATCTCGATATAAAGTATACAGTACAATCTCGATATAAAGTATACCCTTGGTGCTTGGAAATTTTCCTTATTATTGAGGTTTACTTAACCTCTTAAGGCCCAAGTATAAGCATACTGCTTACAAAACACATTTTTCTGTGCAGTGAGTTTAGTTTAGTTGAATACAGTAACTTGCCTTTGTGTAATCACAGATGTCATATCATATTTTATGCTGGTCCATGAGTATTCCTGTTTCATGTAGACTATGTGGCATATTATAATAAAATACACTCTCCAAACCTCTGGCCAAATATGACACAGTGGGTCTTGGAGGGTTAATATCGAGGTTGACTTGTTTAATAAAATGATAAAAGAATAATGAATTCCTGTAAAACTTGTACTTAATAAATAAAAAGTTATACTTAATATCGAGATTCCAGTGTATAGTATCGATGATGTTGACGAATGTATAATGGCGTATTTCACATAATAGATCACATAAATTTAATGTTTTTATAACTAGTCTAATTTTGTTCAGAATTCTAGGTCAGTTCTGATGACAGTACATGTGTACCAGTATGACTTCAAAAGTGCAAGAATTAAACACTTTTATGAGGAATTGTTCCATTCCATGCCAATGAAATCGTTTTTCTCCGTTTATGAGATATTATAAGTCGACGCGGAGGATGCTCACGGATTAAAGATTCGATTCAACATCCCCCCCCCCTTTCCCCCATCTTCCAATGTTGACTGTCTTATGATCCACTTCATCCATCTCCTCCTACCTTCCCCCCCTC
>JAWQUT010000003.1:5455411-5491142 GCA_033807755.1 Ellobium chinense
TGCTCTACAAATCCACTTTCAGCTAGGTCTATGTGGGAGCTGACATGTACCGGTAGCGGTAAGCCTACATGTTGTAAATTATAATGGATTTCGCAATTTTGCAATTAGGCCTACTGATAAAAAAGTTGCAGCAGCTTGTGTAACAACACAATAACACAAGGATATTGCTACTCAAGCAATGGACTGCGAAACAATTATTGTGCAATGCTCACCATGTGACATCTAACATCACAGTCTCTTACGGAAATGACCACAATGCATCGACCATCATCACTGTGGGGGATCCCACACTCAATTTAACGCCTGCGGTGAATATCAATGACACTGTAGTGACAGGGCCTAGCGGTCACGATTACAAATTTCAGTGGCGGATCTAGGAATTGTCAGCGCGGGGAGGGGAGAATGACACCATTTTCCTCTTCACCAATGAAAACCTTACCTTTCACTTCCACGGTTCCACTGATCGGAAAGAGACAGCGCCCCTGTGGAAGGAGGAAGGGACTCCGCGATCCGCCTATGGCACATACATGTATGACTAGTACAATATGTGAAGAGTAAGACTCTTGAAAATTAGTGATCTATGTCCGCTATCGGGCCTAGGCCTCAACCCTGAAAAGCCGGTGCCGAGAGATTGAAAGTTTGCAGTTTATGATAGATCTAAGTTTCCCGCAATGCAAGTTCAGTCCAACAGAAGTACCTGTAACTGGTACACGTAATAACATCGGTGAGAACTGCGAGTTAACGATGTCCTTCTTCGCAGCTGGGTCCGCTTTTCTATTGATATATTAGTGAGCATAGGCAGGTGCGTAGATTATCTGTTACAATTTAAACAAATTATCGTCGCCTTGACGATATGCGCGTAAAATTGACCAGCAAAAGGACCAGTTTTCAAAATAAACAGTAATTATCTGAATGCTTTTTTTTTTGTCTCCGATCCCCAACTTCTTTCTACAAAGTTTGTATTGTGTATATAAACGCACGCGCGCACACCCCCCCCCCCNACGCACACACACACACACGCACGCACGCACGTGTATATATGCCTTTGACGTTCTGTTTCAACATGACATACAATCTATTATTGTACCAATTTTCCTAAGACTGATTTTTGCACAAACTGTTCTTTAGAAAATTTAATATGTAGCTTGGAATCCAGACACTAAGTATGCCTATGGTGCATGGAAAAAGGTATACACTTATTACTGAGGTGTCCGTAATACCCAGGTCGACCTGAAAAATCTAAAGATAGAAATAATACGGAATCCATGCATGTGACATTCAGACAGTGAGCTGAACCATGGCACTATGTACTCATAATCATATCATATGTATACCTCACTATTAAGTATGACTTTGACGTGCATAGATTCTTTATTCATTTCATTGTTTAGGTGTATCTCAATATTAAGTACATCTCAATAATAAAAATGCTTTTTCCATGCACTAAGGACATACTTATTATCAATGTTACACTGCACTAAACAACAGTATAAACTTAATAAATGAATACCGCATATCAAATTACAACAGTAATTATGTGAACTATGATTTTAAACAATGAGGTGTCATATCATTATGACTGTCTAAGACGAAGCAGGCTGATTCTTAACATAGCAACGGCCTTTATAAGCTATAAGTGAGTGAGAACATGAATGTTTTAGACTGCATTTTACATTTGATACAGGTATCACCTGTCCCCAAACTGGGCCNACCTTTCACTTTTCCATGCACTAAGGGCATACTTATTATCAATGTTACACTGCACTAAATAACAGTATAAACTTAATAAATGAATACCGCATATTACAACAGTAATTATGTGAACTATGATTTTAAACAATGAGGTGTCATATCATTATGACTGTCTAAGACGAAGCAGGCTGATTCTTAACATAGCAACGGCCTTTATAAGCTATAAGTGAGTGAGAACATGAATGTTTTAGACTGCATTTTACATTTGATACAGGTATCACCTGTCCCCAAACTGGGCCTGCAAATGTAAGATTGTAAGGCCAGATATATGAAAGAACAGGACTGACACACCCATGTCTAAACAGTCCAACAAAAGAAGTGTACACAAGATTAAAAAAGCGACAAGGAACAAAAAACAGCATTATTTCATAAAGCCAGGCCAGTAACATTTTTCTTCACTGCATAATAAGAATAAAGGATTTATTTGTTTGCACTTGTATCACAACATTATGAATTGTATAAGTCATAATAAGCAGTTTACTATACTCGTAAAAATGAAGGTCAGGACACAGCTTCACACATGCTGTGTGACCAACCAACTGATTGGCTGACTAATCAACAAGCAAGAATGTGATCATAACTCAATCAACAATAGGCCAACAAACCCATACATTCATCTATCCATCCATCCAAAACCCATCCAATTATCCATCTAGCCACTGTTTTGTGAACTGTCTTTTGAGGGTAGTAGTTAATGAATTACACTTAAGTGACATTCACAGAACCCGCTAAATCATTTCCTTGTAAACATATTTCAGATTATTCTTGGCAAGGAAAAAAGCCCAGAGGAAAGGGTTTCGCTTGCCTCAGTCTACTTCACAGCATGGCAACCAAGACTACATTGCGAAGTATCATGCTGAGAATGATTAGATATACATGTAAAATGAATAACATGTCGTTCCCTTGAGTTGATTAAGTCTGGAGTAGGGCCATTTGCACAAGGAGGAATGATTTATCAAGTGAGATCATCATGGTTTAATCCCCTCTCCCTCCCACCCTTCCATCCCCACAAAAAGTTGACAGGAAAATGGGATTCAGAAATGCTTTGTAAAAGGATTGCTTTTCAGACTGAGGCTATTTGCATTTTATGTATGCATAATAAAAAATACAAGAAAATACTGGGACTCCCAAAATAATTTGTGATATCGGTAGTATTGTATTAAGCAATTTTTAAAGACATGTAGTGTGTTTCAGAGTATTACCATCCTGCGAAGTTTTGCGCCTCCCAGAGTGGATTTCACTTCAATATTTGTGAGGACTTGCTGTCAATAACATACATGTAGTATCACAATGCACTAAAAACTCTAGTTCCAGACCTTTGTATGACCACAGACAATCTAGAACAGAGAGACAGTTATTGAATTGTGGTTCACAAAGTCACTGATAGACTAGCTGCAGAATCCCAGACATTCTTAATAACATGATAATTTACTGGAAAGCAGACCCATTATAACATTATACAAACATGCGATTGATAATACAACCATAACTTAAAGGAAGACTGCACCATCCTACAGACCATATTAAATCATATAATACCCTATTATTCCAATAAAACCGACTTTCAAGTGTCTCTCATAATGATATAAAGCCTCTGCTGGCCCCAGACAACCCACAGGGTAACATTATCCAAAGTCCAAATTATTACAACCACTGCGCGCGTGGCGGCCATAAGCTTACGTCAAATACGTTCTTGCCACATGGCCATGCTGTCTAGCCAGTGCTCTGCGGAGGAGTGAAAGCATGTTGGTATGAATGTTTTAATTCCTCTGTGAACAGTAAATATGCCAAACAAAATCATGCTGAGGCAATAAAAATGCAGAATACTTTTTCTGGCTTACACTATCAAACTTTACGTTTGAATTTGAAACACCAGAACCTTAATTAAAAGCTGAATAATACATTGTCAGGTAGAGGTGTCAGTAGCTGCTGGAATGTAAGTGACGTCAGCTTTTTTGCCACAGGCTTCTGCTGATTGGGGAAGGGGAATAATTTTGGACGCAAGGGCCAAACTCGGTAACTCTAGCTCTCTGTATTGTGTCATATTACATAATGATATGATAATGCATGGTTACAGAATGATGCTCTTTCTTCGCAAAATTGACTTGGTGGGCACCTTAGATAACTTTTAGAGAGAAAAAGTATTGAAAAACGGACAATTAACTTTGATGTGCGTGTCCTAATTTAATGCAATCCTTCATGCACACTGCCATTCAAATGTCCAAACTGTTTTGTTGCTCATACCTGGATACACTTTGGATAACACATCCTTCTACTTCTAGTTACACATACTCAAAGGCTTGGTGCCACAGGGAGGTGTGTTACCAAGATTCTACTGTACTGTGACTAAATTTTTTTTTCATGTATGGTACTCTGAATATGACAATGACATCTGTACAAAATATATGACAGACTGTCACAAGTCTGGCCTTTCAGATTGTTTAGCCATCTGCATAAGCACTGCAGTCATTCACCAAATGTTAAAATACTGTCAAAGAATTGTATGTGTTACTGCACTTTACGAACAAGTCATGGTATTCAGACAGTCAACAAAGATGTTGCATAAAGATGTTTTATAAACTACAGTAATATGAAACTGATAGATTACAATAGAGCATGAATATACTTGTAACATGGTTCCCTCGAATAAACACTTCAGATCCTAATTTATTTCTCTACACTAATGCTCCACATTTTTCTCAAATTTCAGCAAATCCTAGCAAGCTAAGTCACCCCGATGAATTCAAAATAATCCATGTTGGACTGCAGTTTGTTCTAAAACTTTAAAGACTGGGTGTAATATACTAGAAAATTCTTAGCAGATTCAATAATCTCTTTCTTGCATGCATTCAGCTGTCATCCCAAGACAAGAATATTTTATAATGGGCAATCTTTGACTAAACTTGGTGACAAATTTACAGAATTTTGAAGATACAGTACAATATGAATGGAGCTCAAAGGAGAATTTGTTTGTAAGTGTATTTTATGTACTGGATTTTTTTTAACTGAAAGACTGTATATGTATTCACATCAAAGTAATGACATATACTGTCTGTTAAAGGAAGACTGCACCGTCCTACAGACCATATTAAATCATACGATACCCTATTATTCCAATAAAACAGTCTTTCAAGTGTCTGTCGTAATGATATAACGCCTCTGCTGGCCCCAGACAACCCACAGGGTTACATTATCCAAAATCCGAATTTTTACAACCACTGCGCGCGTGGCGGCCATAAGCTTACGTCAAATACGTTCTTGCCACATGGCCAAGCTGTCTAGCCAGTGCTCTGCGGACGGGTGATAGCATGTTGGTATGAATGTTTTAATTCCTCTGTGAACAGTAGATATGCCAAACGAAATCATGCTGAGGCAATAACAGTGCAGAATACTTTTTCTGGCTTACACTATCAAACTTTANATTTTGAAGATACAGTACAATATGAATGGAGCTCAAAGGAGAATTTGTTTGTAAGTGTATTTTATGTACTGGATTTTTTTTAATTGAAAGACTGTATATGTAGTCACATCAAAGTAATGACATATATACTGTCTGTTAACATAAAACTCCAGTGTCCTGTATATTATGACTTTCTGGTCATAGCTGTAGTATGTTTGACCATACTCGCTACACAAATATTATGAACACAATGTAATATAATAATACCTCAAGACTAGACATTGCAAAATGTGTTTCCGTCATATTCAACAGTCTAGACATCATTGTAAGTTAGGGCTCTCTATGTACACCTGAAAAAAACATTATCTCACCCTGGTGGGGAAGTTAACAATGAAACAAATTAATACTGCAGTTGCTGTGGAAATTTCCTTTCACAAATGCTCAATACCGGTACATACTGGTATCCCATAGGTCAACAAAAAGATATATCACCATCTTTTAAAAGATATATATATATATATATATATACACAGGGTGTACACTGTATACACATTTGAACCTATCTATTATGAAAACCCTTAATATTAAACTAGCATGTCTGCAAAACTTTCTGCAAGTCACAATATTTTCATATACATTATATAGACACCTACTATGAAATGCACCAAGGATACATTCTGAAGGATACCCCTACTGTCAATCATTTCTGCTGATTTTCCCTGTTGGCTCATGTTGGATTAAGTCAATCTCTCTCTCTCTCTTAAAAGTCAGCTTCCACACAAAAGCCATCAACCCTGACTTGCCTCAAAGGCTAGTTACTCAATCACAAGATATGTTAAATTCTTCACATTGCAAGATCTTGATTGCTGAGCTAGGAGGCAGGCAAAACCATAAATCACTTGCCTTTCTTTCTTATCCTGGATAATGTGGAATACAAAAAGATTTGATGGCTCCTATGAATTGTGTAATAAGCACTTCTGAGTGTACTGTAATCAGACATTTCTTGTCTAATGCAAGACTGAATTAGATGTTATTGTGTCAATCTGTCAGTGTCATTCAAATTCCTATTTCTACTTTAATGAGGAAATAATAATCTGATTTTTGTGGTCTATAGCCTATTTTTATGTAATGGCCATTATATCCTAGATTATAGTTTATAATTGCTGTCCAAATTTTCTCTTCATGATTATTACTCAGAAACTTCCAACAGAGCACAAGAAGCACAAATCATTAAAACTCTCTATTTCTCTGTTTTGTCATTGATAATTTTGATCGTATATACTCAGTCTCACTAATCTAAATATGGGGCAAAATGACTTGGTGAGAGCGTACTGTCTCAATACTGTATATGAAAAAAATGAGATCTAGTCTTCTGTGTTACCCTAAACAAAAGAAATCTTTCCAAGACATTTCATAGGAAAAAGACTTATTAAGGAAATATTCCTTCCCAACACCAGAATCATACTGTAAGAGTCCAAAACAATATTTCATGAGACCATGACAGATTACAAAGCCATGTTCATATGATGTAGTCACAGTAGTCTCTCATCATAACATCATATATGCTGTGATTGCGTAGACATCGGGCTTCAAATGAATAGCCAAAATATTCATGGCTGTAGTTCCAATGGTATCATACTTGTTTGCTAGGACTTGAAGGCTCTCCCTAAAGAATTCTGTGGATCACATGGTGCCTGTAATGTGTACTATAAGTAACACTGATCCCTCAGAGAACTCCAGTTGGCAGGACTATGTCATGGAAGATGGTGTCAGAAAAGGTGTCAGTGGGGGTCCCCTGTATTTGATAGTATCACACCAATAATGTGGGGGCTGTGGAATTTCCATGAGCCATCGTATGTTGCCTGAGTTTGTTGTTGTGTTAAGTTCTCTGTAATAATGACAATCACGATCATTGCTATATGGAGGAGCCAGAATGTCAAGGAAGGCAGCATATTTAGTCAATGGCTGAATCTCATGGATATTCTGTGTTGTTGGGGTCAGAACACAACAATCATCCTGGTCTGATAAGACGATATCATCATGTCTTATAACAGTTTTCACTTGCTTGCGTATAGACCGTGTTATCCGGTGTCCGACACTGTCTGGTGGTAAAGGTTCTTGTTCTGTTTCAGAGTAAGAAATTATTTTCACACTCCCATAAATCACTTTTAAGAGTCCATGCATTTTTGGATGGTCATGCAATGGTAAAACACCTCCAGATTTTACCACAAACACTGCCAGCGTGAAGGAATGGTCTTGATGCAAATGCATATAACTTACTGGTGGCACAACACCGTATTTTGCCGATGCATCTTTTTCCTCCACTTCTTTAGGATCAAATTGTATATCTTCGGCTGTTATTTCGTTTATGGCATTAACAAGGGGTGTCAGATGATCTCTTGTTATTTTTTCAGGCGATAATAAACCGAAGATTTTCGCAGACAGCTGAGCAAGCCTCTGTATGGGCGCCGCCATCTTGTAAACTAAAACGAAGTCAATGGTAATAGTCTCTACACCCAATAAATTTATATTATAATAAGAGCGTTTCAATGCTAAAAATTAAGTATACTATTCAGTATAAGCAAATAATTTTTATTATGTTCATTTATTATAATATTTATATTCTTGTTTCCTTATTTCAGTGTTTTGCCGAAGGAAAATTTAGTTGGAGATTGAGGTACAAAACTTAAAAATTGAATATGAGAGAAACTTCCGTGTCTTGTAAACAAAACAAACCTTGTCTTCGACGTTGAGACCGCGTTTAACGTTGGCTGGTTTGCAAATTGACAAGACTTACCTTTCAAGAACTGGAAATAAGCAACCAACGAAACTATTTGAAAGAATCATGACATCACTCAAAAGGGTAAGCTTGTTACAGGAGATTCCAGAGGACACATAGATAAGTCACAAAGGCCAATGAGCCTAGGCTAGTCTATTATTTTAACAGTTTAATTTATTATGGTCACTCAATTTTGAGTCTGTAGCTATGGAGTGTCAAAGTTTCAGTTAATTTGTCGGCTGTCTCCTGGGACAGGACCACTCTTGCATAGATGCATAGATGCAGTTCATTTAGTCATTTGTTTAGCCACAAGAACGGTTCTATTGCCTGATTATCCCAATTTGTCTGTGAAGTATCAGAGTTTCAGTTAGTCCAATTTTATACTTAATTTATAGAGATTTTGAGTCCCAGTAGAATCATGACTTTATGGAGAACCACAAGATAACTCAATTTCATCGAGAGATAGGTCTAACTTTAGCTGACCAAGTTCAGTTGTACTTGGGGCCAGGAGTCGGTACATAAAAGGCGCACATCCCCTACCCAGATAGCTAACAAAGAACGCACATGTTACATGCATCTTGGCACTTCATGATTTGACCCAGCCAAATTGGTCCCGAGGATTAGCCTTTGAATGGTTAGCCTAATCTTATCTTATCAATTCGGATCCAGCAAAAAATAAAAAATCCTATAATGGCAGCTGTATTGTGAGTCATGTTCTTTTCTTCTTTTTGCCAGAATCTCTCTTTTTCTTTCTGTGTGTATGTGTTTGTGTCTTTCTCCCTCCCCCCCCNTCTCCCTTTCTCTAATTCTAATGCTCTCTCTCACAGTTCATATTCAGTGGCCAGTAATATCAAGGATATTCTGGGTTTAAAGAAACGCCAAAATGATAAAGGAGAAAGTCGCAAAAAAGCCATAGCAAGAAATTAAAACAATTATTGGTCCCACATATTTGGGAAGTGGGTGCTGTAGGCCTGTGAATCCATGGTCCGACTGTGGCTGTTTCTCACTGTTTTGGACAATCTTGTGCACAGGGACTTATGTTCATAGCCACGCAACATGAAAACAACACACAGATCTTGTGATATGCCAAACACATATGTACGCAAAGCCTTGAAAATATTGGATCATGCACGGTCATGAGACCTTGAAATAGATACACAACATGTTTCCCAAAGTTTGGATCATATATATACCACCAAAGGACATAGTCTTAATAAAGTAAGGGTATTAGATCACTCGTGTGTTGTAATAACAAACTAAGAGCTGTCAGTGACGATAAATCATACGATCTGGGCTAAGTTCACAACAGTGTCTCTCCATAAGGCCCAACTTTATTGAGACTCAAAGTCTGCATAAAGCCCAACTTTACTGTGACTGAGTCTGACTCCCGATAGAGCTAGCCTTTTGAGGATTTTTCCACTTTTTCCATTCTACAGTAACCAGGTAATTATTATTCTACAGGCCAATGTTTTCACTGTTATGCGACTCAAGATCTAATCTAAGTGAATAAAATGAATTTGTCCATGTAAATTTGCAAGTCCTTTATGCAGTAATGAACCATGAATAATACAGAGAGTTTCTTTTTAAGCATGAAATATTTGTGTATCTGTGGCATGCTGATCTCCAGAAAACCAGAAACCTTGTTATCAAGTTTCATTGATATTTCTTGCAAGCATAGTCTAGTGGATCCCAGAGCTGCAGGATCAGTTTCTTTTTTCTTTTTCACCAATCCGTTGTCATTGAATATTGAAAATCCAGTCTCTGAATCCAAGCAAGAAATATAAAAAGACAAAAAAGCACATTTCTTTGATAATCTAGGTCATAGGCTACATCAGGAGTCAACTTTTTTTCCAGACTGTACAATCATATAATTTGCCCCTTAAATTTTACAGAGAAGGGATGATTATCCTTTCGCAGCCAGAGATATCTTTGGTGTCACTCTGTTGTTTACCTTGATCATTTATTGTTGGATAAACCTATTCATGGTATTTCTCATTAACTTTTCCTACCTTTAAATGGCTGTTGGACCTAGGAGTAGGAAAGCAAGCTATTCAACATATTAGTAAGATACCTGGATGTCATATCAGTGCAGTGTTACAGTCTTGAATCACACCTTTTCTTTCAGTTTACAGAAGGTCAAGTGGTATATCACTCATAAGCAAATTGTATGGTTCAGTTATATGATATTTTATTATTTTTTCTTTTCATCCAGATGATGTGAAAAGGGTTATTGAATGGGATAATCAAGGCATTTGGACTTCTCATCTTATTTAAGTTGTAGTATATTTCTTTCAAAAGCAATCCCAATTTTTGTTAGAAATAAATTTACTCCATTCCCATCATGCTCCGGCAGATATGAAGTAGATCTAATCCAATGGTCCGCCTTGATATTAAGATTTTCTTTATTTTCAAAAGTTATGGCTGCCCTTGAATGAAAGTAGGATCTTTCCTTTTACAGAGTAATCTCTAGCTGCTCATATTTTAGAGTTTTGTGGTAGTTGAAGAAAATGAAGTAGAAGTAGAGATGGGGAAAGTCATTGACATTTGCATATTTCTTTAGGATTTCACATGACAACCTAAGACAATACCATCCCTAATTGACTGTTATTTTTTTAAATCTTTCATCAGACTGCAAGAAACCTCAGTGATGCCCAGGATGGCTTATCCGAAGATGAAGATGAGTACACTCCATACATACCAGTCAAACAGAGGAAGAAGATGGAGGTAAGTAGAATAAGATGAAATTATCATACTCTCAATTTGAAAATTTTTTTGTGAAATTTTCCATTTTGTATAGTTTCACTTTATAAAAGAACTTCATAACTATTAACATTTGTAAAGCAAGCAATGTATAAATTCTCACAGATACACTACACTTTCAGACTTCAACGTCCAATATTATGGCATGCTCATGGCGTCACGGAAGACACTACTGTTGAACTCATGCTGCTGTCTCAAAGCTTGGATAGTGACAGTCTTCAAGACAAAACGATGAAATAACTGAGTTTAGGTTATGCAGCAAGGAGGTTGCATGAACTGTAGTTGCTTTATGCCACTAGAGTTATGATTTTATGTACTTGAAAAGAAATCCTACTCATTATATGTACAATATTATGTAATTGTAATGTTTTGGTCCTGAGCCTCATTTTATACATGAACTCAGAGATCTTGCAAATACAGAATTGTAGATTTTTGCCTGGAATTTAAGTTTGTGAGTTGTTAATTTTAATATATTAAATTCATTTTCACTGTCTAAGGTTTAACTATGAGAGAAAGTGCTTGAGAGTCTTCTTTTTTCTCTTCTGACTGTCAGGGCAGGCTTACTGACAACCATTATATTGTGTATCTTGTTAAGACAGTCTTCGCAGCCTCCACCTCTAAAAGCAGTGTCCTGGACAGCTGAAGAATTCTTTAGACTGCTTCTCTAGACATATTAGCATTGTTGGTATATTTGCATTGTATATCCTTTCGCATTTAACGTATTAATCAAGCCCCCTTCTCAACCACAAACAAACACTGATGAGAGTGTGAAGATGACAGAATGAGATGCATGGTTTTTTTTTGTTGTTTTTTTCCATAGCTGATGAAAATAAAAAAGAAACTGGGGCATGCTGGAGCAATTAAGGAGGAAGAGTTTTTGAAGGCAGAAAGTAGCGGCAATGAGGAAGACAAAGAGGACATTAAGAAAATAGCACTTGACGACAGCGACGATGAGGGCAGCAGAGGAGCTTCACTTGATGAAGATAATGGGACTATCCCAGAACAAGATCTGGGTCCTCTGGCAAATGTCAGCTTGCTTGATCAACACAATGTTCTGAAGAAAAAGGCAGAAGGTGAGTGGCTAACATACATTTCAAACTGCCTGCAGCAGCAGTACAAAATAATAGGCCCTCAGTGCCTGTGGTTGCTGAGGCTTTGCCAGATCCTGAATCCTGTATAAATTTAGTTGATGAAACTGTTAAAAGACAGAAATAAATACTGCAGGTCCATGAAGAGATGAGCCAAAAACAGATCTGCCATCTTATGACAAAAAGGCACATGTAACTTACTATGATAGTATTGTTAATTTTCTTCTCTGCCATCATACATTACATGTATTTTGGCAAATGCTGTATCACAACGTTACACAAATCTGGGGCATTGTCTTAGGGCTGTTACACCTGCAACAACATTTTAGGTTAGAATTTGTTCCCTACTGTGAAACCCATATGGGCCTCAAGTTGGTAGACAAGGTTTGTCATCATAATATGAATAAAACAATTGAGATTTTGGCAAAGCCTCTAATAGAAACTCATAAGTTATCATAAATACTGCATCTGTACCATGGTGATTTACATAGTGGATCTAGCCAACAGAGAGTATGATAATCAAGATGGCTATTAGGCCAATGGACAGGTGATTGTACAGCAAGGTCACTGCAGTCAGCCCCACTTATTTGCAATATTTTTCACAAAATGGATGTTGAAAGTCAACAAGAAGAAATCCCTTTTTAACCACATTTCTGCTATGGTGTCAATATTTTGGCCTCTCAAGTTTGTCTTGGAATGACTTTAGATGTAAACTATCACTCAGACCAAGTTACACTATGTCTGGGCCCACATTATCCACAGCCATGTGTTACTTCAAGTTTTTCTACACTGCCTGTGGCAGATATTGTAACCAATATGTACATTCAGTTTCCATTGGACTGTGAACCCTTGTAGTGGGCATGGCAGCAAATGGGTTAATCATTTTCAACTTCTTCATGCCTTGGTGGTTGGGATTAAGTAGTATGGACTGAATACTGATGCAGTGAGGCCCTGAAGATCTATGGTTTGCTGCTTATGTGAATCCAACAGTAAACAGATTCTCACTGAAGAGCAGCAGAGGTTCCTGTTAAATTAGCTATACATTCAGTCGCTGTTACATCATTATGCTTAGCTTGTTGCATATATTATTGAGACAGGTAGTGCAAGGTGCCATACTCATTCTGTCAAATTTATAAGCTAAGGATCTATGGATGGATGTTATATGACCAAATCATATAATTACTTGTAGTGCTTTATAATTTATTCATTCATCTGCTGCTTTGATTGAGCTTGTTGAGCCCCCCACTACTGATTTTGATATTTTAATACTTTTCTAATTTTCAGCACGGAAGGAAACTGACAGAGAGAAGATACTGAAGGAGGAAGAGAAGATCTTAGAAAGTGTTGCAGAAAAAACAGGTAGGCTGTCATTGTTATATCCCAACACCGCGACACTGCATAGAATATGCAGGTTATTATTCAGCTTATATGATTAGATTTGAAATTCACAACCTTCCAGACAGTTAAAACTTGTCTCTTCCCTCCCTTTCTTTCCAGATGTTTCAGGGAATTTTTCATGTATTCAGTTACCATCTCAAAGCTGGTCAGCCTCTGTTCAGTGAGTGTGTGATCAGTTTGCAATAGATTTCTTTTGAATGAGACAAAGCACATGACTTTGCATCTGTCCAAGGCAGGCTGATTCAGATATTTGCAAATTGCATTTGTTTCACTGCCCTTGAAACAAATGAAATCACTCAACGGTTCATCAGTAATATATTTTTAATGTGGTTCTGCCAGTGCCTCAATCCCCTGTAGTAATGTCACTGGTCTGGAACCAAAATGGAATCACGAGTGAAAGCATAATGTGATACAAATAACATTTTTGCAGTGATGTGGTGCACTGATCTCATACGCAGAGATTTATTCAGATCTGTTAAATCTTTCAGAAAACAGTACAAAAGTGTGCCCAAGTACAATTATGCTATTTTTATTTCACAGCAGACATGTTTCTTTGCTAGTTTTTTTTTTCTTTAAAGTCCTGTTATCAATTCAAGTCAGTTCTTACTGATGGTTTCTTTTTTAAATGGTTTTTTTTGTTCATTGGAGATTTGCAGAGATACTGGTTCATTTTGGCTTTTACTGCCCTGAGTAGGCAGTGACATGTACGCAGTTTGTCACTATCATTGTGCAGTAGGAAGAAGTTGTGCATGTCTTGCATAATTTCCAGTTTGAAACATGCTAAGGAAAGCATTTTTGTGTTGTGTGTGAGATTTCTCTTTTGAATATTTGCACTATCAGAGATTTATGTCTCCTATCAGGGTCCACACTGCCTAGAATAAGCAGTGGCTTATAAAAGTGAGTCATACCACAATATAAGTACAGTATTTCTCTGTCATATCTTATGAACAGCTGTGAGGATTAAAAAGAGACTAGTCTCACAAACAAACAAAAACAAAGTATAAAAATGGTTAAACAGATGGGCCATAGGAGCTGTTGGAAGAACCTTATACAAAGAAATGGCTCATTTAAAACTCAACAATGACATTAACAAGTTAAAGGGCAATTCCAGCCAAATGCCACGTCATTTACGCTATATTTTGAAAAGCTTTGACTTTATCGTAATCAATTTTGATAGCTTCTAACAGGGGAGAATCTATTCTTTAGATATAAACCGAAACTGGCTGCTGTTAAGTCAGGGCTGTTCAGAAATTAGTGTAACTGACATGGCATTCTGCTGGAATTGCCCTAAATTTATCAGCAGAGGACACAGCACTGCAAACTAACAACCAAATTAACCAGAATTAACTCTCAGAAACCATCAAACTGTAGAAATTTCTTCATGCAAATGAGAATGTCCGACACCACCTACTTCTGTCCAGCCCCTTATCATCTATGACTATCCCTCCTACCAAACCAACCAGACATCACCAACTGCCTCTATGAAAAAGCAGAATAGTCAAAACGCATTTGCAAATTCCGTTATCTGGCATTGGCTACATAAGAATCACGGACTCAGTAGTGCAGTAATGTAACAATAATAATTTTTAAAAAAACAGTATTGTTATTCATGTCAGTCTTTATGATAATTGTAATCTTCTCTTTTCTTTTATTATGTTTTCAGCCCTTATGGGTGTGGCTGAGTTAGCCAAGGGTATTGAATACACAGAGCCCATCAAAACAGGGTGAGTACAGACAACACAAGCAGAAGATCTGAACACAGAACTTTGAGCAAGAAAAGCCCCATAGTATGATGGGTTTAGAGTGTCATTTTATGCATGGAACCATCAGTCAATTTGAGTCATTTTGCAGAATATATGAAGAGGTCCACTGCATGCCAGGTATTGCATAAGTAATAATAAAGTTTTAATGAATCCTTATTTCTTGTTCCTGGCTATTATGATCAATGAGAAAAGATATATCCTATATTGCTGACAGAGTAAAGGTTATTTCTGTAATAATGCAGCACAGCTCTCAAGAGTAATGTTTTCAGCTTTTGATCTTTCACAGAATTTGCATAATCCTTGTACTAGATTCTCATCAAAATTAACCTTAACGGATCACAAAATTGTGATATTGTATTTTTTAAAAAATACTGGGTCAATTCAGAAGAATTTGATTTCACTGTGGAGGCCTCCTTTATGAAGCTCAAGCCAGTTTTGATGTAACCTTCTTTTCAACTGTTGAAAATAAAAATGGAAACTTAGAATGGTAAAAAAAAATATATTCACTTTTTATTTCTAACACAGATGGCGACCTCCAAAGTTCATCTTAGATCAACCGCCTGAAAAATGGGAAAGAATCCGCAGAAAGTATCACATTTTGGTGGAAGGTGAAGACCTTCCCGCACCCATCAGATCATTCCGAGCCATGAAATTTCCTCAGCCAATTCTTGATGCATTGAAGAAGAAGGGAATTGTGGAGCCAACACCCATTCAGATACAAGGGATCCCAACAGTGTAAGTGTACAGTACAGTATAGTGTAACAGTACTGATTATGAGCTATGGAAATCTTGCACTGGTGACTTTGCCTGGTCCTTCTTTTGACTCAAATACATTTCCTAGCAAACAGTGGTATGAAATTAAGAGAAAAAATTTTTCACACTTTTTATTGCACCCTCTGCTTTACTGCCATGTTTTCTATGCTTCTGTGTTATGTAAAGGTCAACTGTCTTTGCATTATTATGAGATTTTATCATTCATAATTGAAATTTCAATAAATGCTACTGCATGAACATATCTTTGACTTTGAAAAAGAAATGCATTGTGCACAGACATATGAAAAATTATTTTATTTAAAAAAGTGATCATGCCTTATCCTTAGCTTCTTGTTCTTTCCATCAAATACCTGGGAGGTGGATGAGGGGTTCTGAGTGGTGAGGATGTGCAACATAATGATTATGATGTTTGCTTCTCATGTAAAAAAATCTGAACTGTGGATTTACATGGGGTCAGATTGAGCACACTTTATCAAGACAAACAATTTACATTCAGAATGCACTACTGATGTTAATTTATTTATATATTTATTGTATAATTTATAGAAGACGATGCACAGGTTAATGGGATAATGCAGGTTTTCAGGCTTAGCTCTTATAATGCTATGATAGAAAAATTCTATCATCCACTCGCTACGCTTGAATGCAGCAATAGAACATCTATGCATCTCCTTGCCAAGCGCTGGACATGGCGGTCGAATTTTGCAGCCTAGTGTCAGTTGTTTGGCTGGCAGACAATATGTGCAGTGATCATTATCCACATCAATCATCCACAGCCAACAGTTTTGTTTACAGGAATTTGGGGCTTTTGGATCAGTTCATAGTTACGCTGGCATTGCTGTAAAAATGATAATAGGTTGCAGTTTTAATGGTAAAATAGTGTTTATATATTTTCAATTTTGGAGAAGAGGTTGGGACCCAGAAATTTGTGATGTCAGCAGTTTAATAGGAATGTGAATCATCCTGCTTGTAACCAGTTTGAACAGGAAGCTGTCAATCTCAGTATAGACTATGACCCACAAGGATATGTATTTATGTTGATTATGTTCATTTTTAAAAAGTAAACCAAATGTGGAATGTTACTATTGTTACTGTTACTGGCCAAGCAAACACTGAACCCCTATTTTGAGCAACAAAGAAATGGGTTGGCAGTCCATTTTTTCATAACAGTAGAACTGCTATTGACCTTTTAGCCTTCTAATCTTTTGTTATGCACTTCCGGTGCTTTGCTGTCTTGTGTTTCCTCTGAGAAAATGGACAGAGGATGCCAGATGGCCACGTTTGATAGTTTGTCTTAATTCTAGGTCATGCTCATCTCTCCTATTGTCTTGGATATTTTATCTTTCCTCAGACTATGTGGGCGGGACATGATTGGGATTGCTTTTACAGGGTCAGGCAAAACTCTGGTGTTTACACTTCCGATCGTCATGTTTTGTCTAGAACAGGAAAAGAAACTACCATTTATGAAGAAGGAGGGACCCTATGGCCTTATCATTTGTCCTTCTGTAAGTCTTTGTCTTATTTTAATTTCATTCATTAAATGCCGTGTGAAAGTTGTAGTACAACTTTCCTGATTAGGATGGAAGAGCGGAAGTGAACGTACTATACTACCTGAATTTCTGGCCTTTTTTACCTCAGAAAGGACAAAAGGCTGTTATGTGTGGGTGGGTGGGGGGAGGAGGGTATTAAGTACAATTTGTTGAACAGGGCATTGTTTGAATGAAAGATGAGAGGATATGTAGGTGTGGGAACGGGACCATAGTGTCAGCAATGTATTCATAGTATGTTAAGGTGAAATGCCAAAGCTGTCTTACTATAGCCATAATTTGGATCACACATTTGTGACGAAAGTGGCCGCTGCACTGTTGATGGTTAAATGGATGCACACTTTGTTTGGATTGTGGTAATTAATTAACACAGGAGAAGTGTGAGGGAGATGGTTTGCATCGTCATTTGAGAGCTTGGGGTTATTAGAAGCCGACTGATACCAAGGTCATATTCTGTCAGTGTGACATCTGAAAATGCTGGCAGGAAGACAGTTCCCACATATTGTTTAATAAGAATATCATGATGATAAGTGCCTAGTGTCTTGTCCTTTTGTAAGGAGACATTTTTTTAAGTCCAGGAGACCTACATTCCGCTGACATCCATGAGAGCATTTAACTATCAGCCCCTGAGTCCATGCTGTTTATGTTCTGGCAATTAAAAAATTCCTAATCATGAGAGATTTTAACTTGATGTCATACTTGAGGGAGGAAGTACATTTTCCACAAAATTACAGTTTTCAAGTTTTCAATTGACACAATTTGTGCAGTTGGTAGGAAATGTTTTACCACGTTCCTAATCAAGAAAGAGAATGGGGATTAAACTTGCTTCTCTTTCTTTGAGGATCCAGCTCAGATTGTGGGTTGGGAATTGGGTATGAAGGCTATAAGACTAAGCCCCACTCAAGAAATGTGCTTTTTTTTTACTTGGGCATATCTGGGGCTAGATAGGCTTGGTAAGTAATTGGCTCCACTTATTTGCAATCCACTTTATCGCACTTTCACTCCATAGCAACATTTTTCACGAAATGGAGTTTCTCCCATTTCATGTCCATACAAAATAGCTCTGCTTAACTTCTTCGCTACGTTGTGTCTTTCAAGTGCTGATGTCACAAATTACCGTATGCTCATTAGCCGGTATATAAGAGATATGAAGTTTGGGTTTGTTGGAAATGACACAGGGAAGATACCACTAGGTAGGATATTGCGGTTTGTCTAAGAGTTGTTTGTATCAAAGGGTAAGGGCATACATGTGTATCTTATGTACCACAGAAGTTAATCAAATCTTCGAGTAATTACATTTACTTTGCTCTTGGGGCTTTTGCTTTTCTTACACTCAGCTTGTATGTCTTATGTAGCGTGAGCTGGCCAAGCAAACCTTTGATATCATAAGACTGTTTGGAGACAGCATGGCAGCAGCAGGGTTCCCCACCCTTCGTCCTGTTCTCTGTATTGGAGGCATGCCAGTCAAGGAACAGATGGATATTATCAACAGGTAAGACAAGAACTTTTCGACTGATTCAGCCCTGTTTTTCACTGGCTGTACATTATATGAGTGGGGACCCCTTTGTATAGAAGTTTGCATGATGGTTCTCAGGTTCACTTGGTAGAGAGGCAGATGAGGCTGCCAGTGTAAGGGAAACAACACAAACATTTCATATTGGTCAGACAGTCATAGCAGGACTGACTTCCCTTTATTATGAGGCTTTTACTTTCATTGAGGAGCCTGATCATAACCAAGTATTACTATTGAATTTAACATGGTTCACAGCACACTGATTCAATATCTTGAAAACAGATTTTTGTCTTATTTAAGCCTTGATGGCGCAAACTTTACAACATTCAGGTTTTACCCTGATGAAATAAATTATTGTACAAGATTGATTAAATGTAAAATGTAAGGAGGTTCTCTATGTGCATGGTCAGGTGAGCGTAAAAAAGTTAGCAGACAGCTAGAGTGACATGAAGGGGTCTAGTAACTTGTGTGCTTATAAATACCAGTGAATTTGTTCTCATTAGCGTTGACTGCTGTCGTGGTGGTTCTGTTCATGGTCTGCTACATGTAAGTGGATTAAGATAGTAGGTTAGAAAGAAGTAAGATCAAGACATGGAAATTATTATAACTAGTTCTTACATTTCATTTGGTTAGGTGAGGGCTTAAAAAGACTCACAGTGCAGTGGTTCATTGTTTTGACAGTCTTTCTTGTGAATCATGCAAACAGCAAAGATGTCAGTGTCTTTAGAGCTAACTTTCCAGGAAATTTAGTGGACCAAGATGATCAGAATGTCCATGTCCTGTATTCAGTTGAGTTTTCTGCCATAACCACCAATTATCTAGTGAACAGTCATTACATGCAATTATTTTCTGTAGGGGTTCTCACATTATGGTGGCCACACCAGGGCGACTGATGGACATGTTGGACAAAAAGATGGTCACGCTCGATGTCTGTAGATACCTTTGTATGGATGAGGCCGATCGTATGATTGACATGGGCTTTGAGGAGGATGTCAGGACCATATTCTCATATTTTAAGGTACTGTGCTGATGTGGAAATGGCAAGTCATCTTTGCACTGGATTGATGCCAGATGGCATTGAAGTGTACACTACTATCTACTTTTGAGCTTTATATGGCAGATTCTGCAGTATTCATTCTGAGTCAGGTTAGAACTTGAGTCCTTGCATACATGAAAGATATGACTTGAAATGTAAAAAAAAATGAACCTATTTCATTTAAGAGATCACTGCAAAGTCAAAATGTGTTGTTTTAAGTTTTTAGCACTTTTTGATGTCGGTTTTCAATCAGAAAATTACTTGATTGTGACGAAAAAATGACAGACCAGAATTCTCATTGAATCCATGTATATTTTAAAAAAAAGAAAATTGTGGGTTTGGTGAATTATTACAAAAAAAAGCCTTTTGGGGTGAGTTGGGAATGTTGGCCCAAATATTCATATTTATAAATTTTCATGTAATTGTACAGGTAAGTTTGTTGTAGATTTTAATACGTTAGTAGCTGGATCTACGTGTTTTTATGTTTCTTTTTACAGTTAAAGCAAATAACTTACTCTGATAGTGCCAATTGCCATGCTATTTCTTATTCAAACTTACTCTGATAGTGCCAATTGCCATGCTATTTCTTATTCATTGTTTATGCAAACGCATTCTCACAATTGCAGGGACAAAGACAAACCCTGTTGTTCTCTGCCACAATGCCCAAGAAGATTCAAAATTTTGCACGCAGTGCCCTGGTCAAACCTGTCACAGTGAACGTAGGTCGTGCAGGTGCAGCTAGCTTGGACATTGTTCAAGAAGTGGAATATGTGAAACAGGAGGCAAAAATGGTCTACATTCTTCAGTGCTTGCAGAAAACTTCCCCTCCTGTAAGTCTGCATACATTTTCTTGAGACGTTTCTTTATGTAAGTGAATTATAAGGAATCAAGAAGCTGTTTAGATTTTACCTACAATACTCCGTGCCCAAGTTATTACATTTAAATCACTGTAAATTTGTGTTCATAATCAAGATGAGCATGCCCTTGATTAAGGCCTGATTACCTGCCAACATGGTTGATTATTCCAGTCTCATCTACCCTTTTCAAGAATATGGCTAACACAACCCATAGATAATGTCATCCGACATACTTGGTCAGTAGGCCAGTTTTTTTACAGGTTTTACATTCTGTTTCTTCCTGAATAAAAATAGTACAGTGAATCTGGAATTTTACAGATTTTGTGGTTTGTCTACAGGTTTTAATATTTGCTGAAAAGAAGCAGGATGTGGATGCCATTCATGAATACTTGCTGTTGAAGGGTGTAGAAGCTGTGGCTATTCATGGAGGCAAAGGTAAGACTAGTAGGATGACTACCTTTTATCAGGTAACATTGTACCCTGCTGTACTACTACTGTTATTAACAATAATAGCATGTTACTATCTGAATCCGTACACCTAAGCCTTAGCTTATGCAGGTCACCAGGAATGTGTATTTTGAAGATGGAGCTTAAAAAAAATGCTTTTTTGGAAAATGAGGATCTTTTCTTTTTAGAGTAGCAGAAAATTTTGAAAATATGAATTGTTAACCGTTGTGGGGCTGCGATAGAATTAATTGTACTCCTTGTTTGCTGCACTTGAGTGTATATATAAATAGTATAAATTTGCATCTCCTTGCCAAGCGCTGGGTGTGGCGGTCAAATTTGTGCAGCCATGTGCGGAAGGGAAAACTAATACTCCCCATTAAGATAATGAAATGTTCCTGTCCTTATGCTTGTGATGTAAACATTACATTAATTCACATGGTAGAAAATATGGAAAGAGTACTCTAGGAAATGATTGATTTTCAAGAAAAGACTTTCTTTACAACAAAAGGCCGATGTTTATGTAGGTGGGTGGGGTGGGTGGAGGGAGTGAGAGAGAAACAGTTTAATGTATGTAAATTTTAAGTGTAATTGTTGAACAGGGCAGCTATTTGAAGGAAAGTTTACAAATTCTTCTTCTACTCCTATAATGAAGTTGTTGGCATGGACTAGAACCAAGTGTCAAAGGCAGCTGAGAGGTCTAGATGATGTTGATTAAACAGAGTTGTGATTATAAAGTGACATTTATTTAGAAACTGCAATACAGGCATTTCAGTATCTTGAGAAATGTGACTGAATAATCAGTATGTAACATGGGCCATCTGAGAAATTTTTGACATATGATGTAATACAGTCGACTCCGCTTAATCGCACTTCCCTTAATCACCTTTTCCGCATAAGTGCCTCGTTTCCCAGGGAACCAAATTTTGTCCACGTAAAAGTCACTGGATAATTGCCTCTCACTCCGGATAATCAACCACTCTTCAGCGCTCATGAATTCATCGATCAGCGGTTGAAGGATTATAGTTGACAAACAAATGTACACAGACGGTTTAACTGCGCGACAGATGGCACACACACAGGGAGTGGCAGCTCCCATGCAGAAATAGGTGTGATAAACCTTTCCTCCCCACCTGTCCCCCTTCGTCCCATGCTACGCATCACCACCGTCTCCCGTCCGATGATAATGCTAATGCGTCGAAAGCCTTAAATAGACTCCTCCCCCCACGCCTTCCGTCACAGAGAGGCGGAGAACGTAAACATCATATCAAGAATGTCTGGTGGATTTCGGCTAGATCAGAGAACGTGTCATGTGGATGATCGGTCGATCCAAACCGTGCCATCCTACTCCTTATTGTCTGCTGGGCTACTGCGAAGTGGCCAATGAGAGAGACCGTGGAGATCAAAGATTTTGTGGGCTACAATACCGTCAAACTCGAGTCTGTCCTAAGTCTGACGACGAGAAGGCGTCAATGCACGACATCAAACACGACATCAAAGAAATTTAACCCCATTACCAAAAATATGGCCGAAATTACCTTCTCCGCTTAATTGCCCACTTTTTCCATGATCCCGAGGATGGGCGAGTAAGCAGAGTCGACTCTATTTATGTACATTAAGCATATAGGAAGATCAGATGTGTTTAGATTTTGGCACTGTCAGGAAATGGCCTTTACCTATTCTCATGTATTTTCACACAGAATTCAGTTTGGGATACTGTTGCTAGTGAGTTTGAAGTTGAATATATGAGACCACATACATTTTACACAAATATATGAGATTATTAACCCTCAAAGACCCACTGTGCCTTATGTGGCACATGAGCTTGGTGTTTCCATAACAAGTGACATGTAGACATGACTCCTCGAAGAACCAGAGTACAATGGCACATATTACTACATAACAATAAATAGTCTATACAGACACTGAGACAGCATAAGAATTATGTCGGAAAGATCTAAACCATTTATTCAAAACATCTAAAAGAACTGGCTGTGTCACTGTAGTAACATTACTACTCTTGGGACTTAGAGGGTTAAAGATCTATATTATTTTCAGATCAAGAGGAGCGAAGCCGGTCAGTGGAAGAGTTCAAGAAAGGAGAGAAAGATGTTTTGGTTGCCACCGATGTTGCCAGCAAGGGCTTGGACTTTGAAGGAATTCAACACGTCATCAACTACGATATGCCAGAGGACATTGAAAACTATGGTAATAGGAAAGAATTTCACTATAGAACATGGGCATAGATCATAACCCAGATACATATATATTAACATCAACGGCCGAGTGCTTGGAAGAATTACCGGATGAAAATGATTACTGCCTTTGTGTGTTTCCAGTTGTGAGCATGCAGGGATATTTTGATGGTTAGCACTGTGATAAGAGCAGAGGAAAATTTAGAAACTCTTATGGAACCCCATAGGAGGGACAGAAACCTTTACTGAAATGACAAAGGATTAAGACTGCAACAGTTATAGACATACTAATGGTAGATGGTACATTTATAACCCACAGACTGAGGATTGCATTGTATTATGTGTGATTCATGCATTCCACATCGTAGTAGTGAAACATTAGCTTTTATTGTGAATAGAAGCTTTAGAGTTGCAGTCATTCATCTCAGTGTCACATTGTACAAGTGGCAAAGGTCCAGTTATCTACAAGTGAGAATGAATCCTTTTAATATAAGATAAGGTAGATTAATGATGCATGTAGTCATGCAGTTGCCTTTGGTTTGTTTTGACAGGCTGCCATTAGAAATTTTAATACTCATTTATGAGTAATTTTTGACATGTTCACATGCAAATGTCAATCAACAATTTGCTATTTTATTTTGTCCTCAGTCCACAGAATAGGAAGAACTGGCAGAAAAGGGCAGAGAGGAGTGGCAACAACTTTTGTAAACAAGTCAGTCGGTACGTACCCTGATGGCTCCGACACTTTCTTTTGGAAAATCTTTCATGACATATCCGTTATTCAGTGAAAAAGTTTGTTGTTGGTTTGTTGACTGTCCCATATAGCGAAATAGTCCTGTTTGAAGATTGCCAATGAAGAACAAAGAAAATGATAAAAAGCATTAACAAAATAAAAGTGTACGTACAGAAATTTTTTACCAGGATCAAGCACGCTGATAATTTCATATTGTATGAGGTTTGTGCTCCTCTTTAATGGCCCATTATTTGATTCTCAGCACTGGTTGCCATAATCCAAATCTGAGCACACTGTTTGAAATTGTAGCTGTTGGCGTTACCTTCTGATGCCTGTGAGTTTTTAAATTGATCCTATATTCCTGTCTAAGGTGAGATGGGTTCCATCTATTGTATGGGCCGTATAATGGGTTTGGCATTATTCTGACTGAATAGTTTAGCCCTTTTACTGTGAATGGAAATCTAACCATGAGAGCATTTCTTTCACAGTGAATGCTTTGTCTTAAAGAGGTTTCCATTGAGCAAGGACAGTTTTCTGTACTTTAATTGATTTTGGCCGTTTTTTGTACTTTAATTGATTTTGGCAGTTTTTTTCCTAACATTGTGTCATGTTATACCTTCAGATGAGTCTATACTGCTGGACTTGAAACATCTGCTGATAGAAGCCAACCAAAAGGTGCCAGCCTTTCTGGCCACAATGGAATCTGAGACAGAAAAGTATTTGGATATTTCAGGTGAGTCTTGGCATATTGCAATACTAGAATTAACCATCTGCTTAGTGGTTCAGGATTTTTTTTTTCTGTCTTCTCCCTTCAAAGGAATGAAGGAAGGGATTTAGTTTACTGGCATGGCTATGTTTGTATTCACCTGTACGGGTGAAATTACAAGCATGAAATATGACACAGACTGCAAAACATACTGAAATCAGAAACAGGACCTGAGCCTTAGGGTTGCCTTCCTGCACTTAAAACCATTAAGGTCTTTGGAACCTATTATTTTTTCTTCTTTTGGCCCCATTACCATTTTATGTTATTCTCCATATACACTGTGATTTCGGGAAATTTCTTACATGGGGGTTAAAGTACTTCTTTGCCCGATCTTTAACGGGAAGAAAAAAAAAGGGGGGGGGGGGGNGGGGGGGGGGGGGGGGTCAACACCCAAAATTTTTCACACATCTCTTTCAAAAAAGGTCATCGCGAATCCTGATTTGGTCCCGAATTTTTCATTTGGCTGGTTTTGACCATAGGTCAACACACTTTATTTTTTTATCTAGAAGGCTCAAATTGTACCTGAGGCTTTAAAATTGGATGCTTTAATTAGAGCACAAATCATTTTACATATTTCTACACTCTGACACTGGCTGGCAGGGCTCCAAAAAAGAGGATTTTTTTATATTAGCGGATTAATTAGTTGTACAGAAATGAGTGATTTGCCCCTCTAATAGGTGCCAAAAACCTAAACTCTGACAAAAGGACTGCAGCATCCTATATAAATGGCTATTTATCTCTGGTTTGTCTGTCTCTGGATAACAAAAAGATAATTATATCAGTTATAATATACACAGGGAACTGTTGAGAGTAAACATGTCCTTGATGCATGGAATACATATTTAGATGTACTTAATATTGAGGTCCACCTAATTAATGAAATGAAAAGAGTAATTAGTGAAGTGATGCATATGAAATTCATACTTAATGAGGAAGACCCATTAAATGAGTTCTTAATATTGAGGATTATTTAGGATTAAGGCAAGAATAAATAATTTATCTGATGTTTCATTGTTTGCTGTGGATCAAATGATTGCTTATCTCACAAAATGTTGAATTCAGGAAAGGGTTTCATTGGGTTTTGTCATGCAATGACATATGCTACTTTCCTTCAATGCAGGTGAAGTGGGCTGTTCCTATTGTGGTGGTTTGGGTCACAGAATCGCAGACTGTCCCAAGCTTCAAGCCATGCAGACCAAACAGGCCCAGGGCATCGGACGCAAAGACTATCTGGCTCATAATAGCGCTGATTGGTAGTTGGTCACTCGACAGCAAAATTCTGACACTGGTTTGTGCCCCTGACAGTCAGCTGAAAAGTTTCACTGTAACAGGATGTAAAATGCTGTTTGTGGAATATTAAAGCATCAATGTTTTAGCTGATTGAAGCCGATCCAGATATTTGAACGGGCAAGATTCATGTGAGGAGAGATGCACAGCCCTGGCAAAGTGGATTTCCAATAGCCTTTTCACGGATGTCAGCCTACTGTTCGTCAGCCTGTATAGCCGGCATATCAGAAGATAGCACACCGAAGGACAACAATTTTGCAGTCCATACTTGAAGCTTAGAAACTGTAAAACTCTCTACTGTTTTTCATGGTCAGATTGTGTATGTACATGTACAATTCAGTGTTCTGGAACATTGCAGTATAGAGAAATGTAAAAATGTCTGTTTGGTCCCATTGGTCTTCATCAAATGAACAGAATTTTGAAACTGCTTTTAAAATTGGGTTTTGGTCAGTTTCCAGGTGTTGTAATGTTTGGCAGTATTGTCAGCATTTATGAGTGGCCCTCTGTACACCAGACTTTTTGGGGTATTAAAGTTGATTGGGCATGAAATGTTGCTGCAGGCAATGATGGAGGACAGAATGCTATATGGCAAGGAAGAATGAATATGGAGGTTTAAAATTATTAATTACTGTATCAATCTTCCTATGTTCACAAAATTAAAGTTATGAGAACCCACTGACATTTAAGGTTGACTTATTTTATACGAATCATTTTTTTCAGCTTTTCGTGCATTTACTTGGACATATAAGGGAGCTGGTTAACTTCTTGTGCCCCCTTACCTTAAAAAAGTTACAAATACATGTAATCTTTGAAGCACTTTGTAAGCACACTAACAGTAACATCACAGGAAAGGTATGGTCTACATGTAGTCATAATTTTAGTGATGTCATACATTGAGGATTTTTATGATGTTTCAATAATGTTTAGTGTCTGTTATTACTTTTGGACTTTTGTTGTTTCTTGTCCTTCTCTTCATTTTCTTTAGATTTGAAATCATTGCATTACAAAACTCCTGCCAACGTAGCATATGGAGAATATCCTCAACAGTTATCTTACAAACATACAGGGTGTCTCCCCCAAAGAAAGGAGAAAAATATGATAAAGAGAAAGGGTAGGGACTCAAATAATGGTTTTGCCAGGCAACAGTGAAAGGGATAGTTACTGCTGTCTCAATGAAAATATTCAGCTGTGCTGTAAATCAACAGTCTGTAAAAAGTCAAATGATAATGGAAAATAAGGAGAAAAGAAACTACTGTTTAAAGCAGAAGTGTTTATAAGTTTTTATTTTATCATCAATTTCAGATCAACAAGAAACCAAAGGTACAATTCAAAGGACACTATCAATACACTGAACGTATATTAACCACATTGTCCAAAACAGAAATAACAAAAATATGCAATAAGCTTTTCTAATCTTCATTCAGTCTATGAAGTAAACTTATCTTCTTCTGTCAATGCGTAGTTGTTTTCTCATATTATAAGACAGACCTAAAATAAATGCCTAATGGAATGTCCATTTCACAGGGTTGCCACAGAATGTTAAAAAAATTTGTCCCTTTCTTTTCCCTGATATTTCCAGGTGCATTAACACTTTTTTTTTTTTCTCTCATAAATATCATGATGAAAACCATCATGTGATAACTTTCTATCACCTGAAATGTTTGCAGTCAACAAGTCGTCACCCTGGTTGATGCATATGAATTAAAAAGAATCTAAATAAAAGAATCACTCCAAACAAAATAAAGCACTGCCAAGCCCAGTCTTCTAACTTTCCATAATGTTCTCCGAGAGAGCCAGCTACTTTTGCTATTTCAAATATTTTCCAATCCTGAAACTGCCAATGGCCATTTACCATGACTTTTCCACATTTTTCAGACCTTGGCAACCCTGGTTCCAACATCTTCTCTGAGAAGCTATGAGATATTAGTTGAGTAGATTCTGGGCAAAATGCAAGTACAGTAATGGTGTTTCTCACCACATTTCATGCACATATATCCTTCATTTGATAATACAGGCAACAGACACTGGCACAAGTAGTCCTCTGCTAATTTAAAAACATACCATAGCATTCATTTGATTTGATTCTTCCCTAAAGCCCTTCTGACATGCTTGGCTACCATGTCTGTGAATGGGAATGGAAGTGAAACTCTTCGCTATAGAGGGCAAAACATTTGAAGATCATTAAAGGAAGAACCCCTTCCTCAAAAAGGTTGTTTTGGTCTTTTGCTCATCTGAAACTCAAACGGAGCCAGATCATGCTTGTCATAATCCCAAGTGTCCTGTTTTTGTTACATGTATGAGAGGGAACTGGGGGGTTCATTCCTCTAACTTTCACAGTTTTGCCCTCACAGTCTTCCCAAATAACATCTTTCAGCCATGGTGTCACTTCAAAGATATTAAAGTAAAGTCAATAAAGCTAGCCATATTCCTCAACTTTCACCATTTTCCAAATCAGGGGGCATTTAACTGTATTCTACAAATGTTTTTTGTCTCAGCCAAATACTTTAAAACATGATGTTTTATTCAACACTATTAACTCTCCAGAAAATGCTATGTTGTTCTCATTCTGATAAGAAGTAGGAATATCTTATCTTCCCTTAGACTGAAATTACAGCAAAAAAAAAATAAATAAATGAATACTTCACCAAAGTGACATGTAACAACAGTAGATGCATCACAACTTTTCTTTTGATATTTTAGCTAAAATCTCTGAGTAACCTCTCTCCCATCAACCCATGGAGACAAAAGATGTAGTTGACAAGTTTCCCTAATTGCTAGACAGCCATAATAGTCATGTTCTTTTGAGTTTGGTACAAATTCTTGTAGCCTCAAATTTATCATATGCCTCAGCACCAAGCCTAGCTACTCTCAATGCTTTAGCACCAAGGATGCCTGTCTAAAACATATGACACTTTCTATCATCCATTCCAAGTGACCTCAATAAGGCTCATCTCCCGCATGCCAAAGAAATGCAAAGTTCTTGGGAGAAACAAGGATTTTCCATATACAGCATGTCCACTCTGACTGTCTGCTTGCTGACTAATCTTAACTCCAGAGCTACTGTCATTGTTAGTTTATGTCTGTACAACCAAGCAGACTTTTATAAAACTACATGGTAATATCAGTGCCAATGTCTATAATGCTCTTTTGACAAGAACAAAAAAAACCAAAAAAACATGTTCCAACATGAGGAACACAGTGTAAAAATGTTATTTGATCACAAAAACAGAACAGACACTTAACAGAAAGGGTCATAAATGATAATTATGACAATTGGAATAAATACAGTTTTGAAAGTGCGAACTAGCAGATTATAACAGGGCTAAACTGCTGAATAAAAGCTAAAGACTTTCCTTAATAACATAGGAAGTTGGTTACACACAGATCTTCCTGAACACAACGAAATGTACAAAAAGAGTAGCTTTACTGAGGTTACATGTTATATCAGGACTGACACTTGTCAACATTAATGTCTTGTAGCATTAAGGTTTTATGAACCCCTGAACTACAGCAGCTCAACTCCATGAGAATAATTAAATTACACAATTCCTGTAAAATCTTGACAACACTGCCACTTTAACGTATTAGATAAGTTAGGCTACACATCCCTGGGCCACAATTACTGTAATTCTAGAACAGGATGAAGCTAGTTGGAACTTTTAACCAGTTAAGGGGCCAACTTCACCTGAAAATATGGTATTAGGATTCTACTATAGTGTTTCTTCTCACTAGTCAATCACTGGTAGTTATAAAGCAGTCACTTTGCAATTCTGTAACTCCATGCATGAACTTAATATTCCAAAATTTTCCAAAACTGAGAAAAATTAAAACAAATTTTTAAACTAAAACATGAATAAGCATATCAAACTGAAACAACATTACAGTATATTCATAAGAGTTTACTGAACTCCCAAAAATTCAATGATCATAGATGCCTGGTTCATCATATTTTCTTGGCAATATCTCAGTGTCGTATTTGTTTTTTTCTTTTTTCAATCATGTGGATTATAAGGTTTATACATGGGGTCACAGAGGCTTCATCCTCGGATGGATGTAATTTTTCAGCATTCCATTATTTCACAAAAGTGAAATAATAACTTAGGTTTCACTGCACAACACTGCTTCCCCAAAATACATCATCATAAAAGTATGATCTCCATTCAAGTTACGTCATGTCTTTAATACCTCCTACCACTATCTAATTCATGTAAATCCATGAAACTAAATATTTGAGGCATGTCTTAGCTCAATCAACAGCGGGCCATAATCTGACAATACTCCCTCTGTAATTTTAAGTCTTTAACCTAAAAACATGTTGGCAGTAACGGAAGCTGAAGTGGATAGACTACAAATAAAGTATATTAACCATGCAATCATGAATGACAATGATTATCAACAACTGGTTTGCCCAAGCTGCCGAAACAAAAAGAATGGTGCTGCTAGTAAGCAGTCTAACCTAGCAGTAGAATGAATACTGAAATTAGATGGCTGCTTGATCTTACATAAATCTGATCTGACAACATAAACTTTCAAAAGCACAGTGTTATGGTATTAGCTTCTGATGTGTTCTGCTAGTTAAGCGAAGCTGCCAAAACAGGAATTTTGCTGCCAATAAGCAGTGTGTTAAACATACAGTATAACCACAGCACTTCCATGAAACCTCACTTCATGCAAAAGATAAGAAAACAGTCAGTCAACGGCTTTCTTTATTTAAAAGTATTTCCTTTTGTCAGATTTCCTCCTTCATCAAACATATGGGGATTACTCCATCTATCCGACTATCACACAAAACTGATGGAACCTGTCGTGTCTTGCATGGTGTTAACTCCTGCTAAAGCTCAAAAATTTTGCACAGGCAATATAACATAATGAATAATCCTATTTTTTCTTCTGGAAGAATCTCTGATGTTTGTCAATAATACAGATGTTGCATGGTCAAAGGCGCAGATGCTGCATGAAACAACTCTATGTAGAGTATTGTATGCAGCTAAAGATTGAAATCTGAGTACGTATATCTTGCACCCTGGGATGAAGTAAAATCACAACCCTCTTCCTCTCTCTGCTCTCTAATTAGCCTCAGTCTGAGATCCAATCCCAGCTCTTGCAACAACATTGCAACATCCACTTTCAAGCAGCACTGTTGGGAAAACCCACAGACATGTCTGCAGCACAGACTACACTGTATCGTTCCAGTGACAAAGGCCTATTCTGAGTAAGCCTTATCTATTACAAAAAGCGCACCTACTTGACCGAGTATTGCTATATAATATGTCCTGGTATCCTAGTCACCCCAGGCCATAGTAGATAGGGTTTGCTACAACTGTTTCCTGCCCCAATCTGGTCTACAAGGGGATGAAGATGAGAAAAACCACAAACAGAGCCAAGTAAGGCACTAATAGATAATAAAACGTTTTCAAGATTTCCAATATAGAGATTATATGCCAGTTTTCTATTCACCATGCAGCATCTGTTTCTATATAGTGAAAGTGGGAAGGGGGGAGGAGGGGTAAGAACACAATCAGGGCAGCATCGAAAACATGGGAATTTTCCTGACAAATTCTGGCTGCTGTTGACAAAGTCAATACACTGTTTATGTACAAAATTGAGAGGTAAACTGACATTTTTATCAACTCTTGATCATTCAGCACTAATGGATAACACGAAATGCAGTTAACACGAAAGACTACAACAAGTCCCCTTCAATTTTGTGGTAACAAAATTGTGCTGTAGATGGCTGCTTGATCATACACATGTCCAACCTAACAACTTTAAACTTCCAAAAGCACAATGCCACTACATTATAGCTTCTGATGACAACTTCAAGTTAATATGTATTAAAATTGTCAGAACACTGCACATTTGGCAGTTTTGCCTAAACAATGTCTTATTTTTGTGAAAAATCCTGTGTTGAAATACATTCTATATACACACTATACACACATCAGATTTGAGATCAGCTGACTTCCCTCACGAGCAATCTGACCAAATCTATTCTGATTCTTAACCATCATTTTCATGGCACTGTCATGATAAAACAAAAAAAAAAAATCTAACAGCTTTTTGCACTGTTGCAAAATGCTGTGACACTCCTTGACTCTATTAGTTAACACATAAAAATGGACCAAATACTGAAAAACAGTAAAACAAAGCAACAAATTCTCTCTTTATGTTACAGCTTCCTAATCCCTTTTAATGTTCATGCCTACAGTTGAACTTTTATGCTATGAACACTCTTCATTCCTTGTAAGAGTGGTGATCTCAGACCTGTGAATTCATATGCATGTTGATAATCTGGATTGATATTGTAATAAAAATGTCCTTTCCTGTAGTTTTAATGTATCTTGGTTGCAGATTTGGGGGCCAAGTTATGGCACATTAAAAGACAGGCTGGGAATTGAAACGAGGAAGGACATTATATTATGATCAGCCACGAAACCTTTTTAATAGCTCTTTTAGCACTTTTGATATTGGTAGCAATAATATTATATTATTAAATAAAATATATATTATTAAATAAGATTTAGTAAATTTGAAACAGTAATCCCTAAAACCTAGTTACCTTGGCAGGCAGTCATGATATATCGATGGTCGCTGGACCAGGTTCTAGACCTTTGCACTCTGGCATGTAACTAAAATCACATTACATTTGCAGACACAACTGGGATTTATTGTAAGAAAAATTATCTATTACTGGGTATTCTGACAAAAGGAATACATGTGTGCACTTTATGCCTTAGCAATATGAAACAACCTGCTGCATCCATTTATCTTGTGGTGATAATGCTTGTCGGAAATCTAACCCGTAAATATTTCTTACCTGTTATGCCACAGTGAAAGTAATTCCACCCATATCATTAAAAAAAGCACCTTTGTGTTCTTCTGTATAATTTTTCTTTGTGCAACTTCCTTTATACATTGTGGCATAAACACCCATTTCATCTATGCATGCATTCACACATAAACAGAGCATTTCAGCACTTCACACATCATAATCATAAAACATGATCTAGTGGCTGGGAGAATAGGAAAAAAATAAAAAACTACTTATCTAAGTTGACATAGCAAACTGATTAAAACACTGAGATAACATATGGATTTCACAGAGAAAATACAGAGGATTTTGATAAGGGACAAATAAAATAACAACATGATCAAAGCACATGAAAGGAATACATGTCTGTAAAACTGAAGTTCTACACTAATAAGTTCATATTAGATGTGCAAATAACTGTGGAAGCAGAAAAAAGAAAACACAAAGCAATAATTGTGGGGAAACAGAACTGCCAGGGACATTTATCAATTTACCAGATGAGCATTTAGTTTTTCTACACCTTTAACTGAGACTCCAGATATATAAGAACTGCTTATATTGCCCCCTACTCATTACCAGTGACCTCATCCAACAAACTTTTCTTTGTCTAACATACATTGTCCTGCTCAGTGACTGTTCCTCTTGCTGTTAACAAATGTATGATGACATAGACTTATCTCATCAATGTCACACCAAGATGCCTCCTGATATCACGTTACCGTCAAAAGAAAGGTGAAAAAATTTACAATAAAGAAACATGCAAACTTGGAAAACAAATCTGCAAAAACGTACAAAGACAAAACTTCATCACAGCCAATTCAAAATTATCTTACAGTGAGTTTGTGTTAAAAAATATCTGTGACAAAACATCGATTTGTACAACAACCACATCTGTACACACACTTGAGAAAAACACAACAGACAAATGACTTTTTTAAAAAGTCAGATCCTTTCCATCAATTATCTGTATATGCATCTTTGAAACAAACATCTCTCAGGCTTTGTCCATGCTAGGTAAGGACTCCTGTATGAGAACTGGCGATGGCTCAGGATCAAACCATGCCCATGAGCTTCACAGCATCATGTCATTGCCGTGGCTCAGTGCTCTGGGCCCAAGCGCGACAAACAGGCGTTTGTCACAAGAAATATATTAATTTCTGAACTTTGGGGAGGACAAAACTTTTGTGTTCACAGTCATGCATCTTTCTGACAATACAACTCTTTTAAGGCTTTCAATTCTTCAATCAACGTCTTGTTTTGGTTTTCCAAAACAGCCACTCTGTTTTCCAGGCACTTCACGTATTCTTTCTTTTTCCGCCGGCATTCTCTAGCTGCCTCTCTGAGGACAAAAATATATCAAGATCCAGTTTAAACGTGGTGACAAAGTTAGAAAAAAAAAGGATCTGCAATCCTGCAATCATATGAGCATCTATACTTCTGTTAATTTCTGTCATCACCTGTTCAATTAACACAGTATGAACATGTGCAAATATTTCAGTCTCTTGAGACTGATTCCTTGGACATTCTCAGATATCTTTATTTTTGGATGTCACTACACACGTCTGACATGTTAAGAAAAATGCCACATGCCAAATCAGATCATATTCACCTTTTGAGATGACATGGTTTGGACAATGGAGTGCTTATCTGTGTTTGGCCTGTGTCTTTTTTTTTTTTATGGCAATTTGTCCAAGACAAGGTTAGGGAGAAAAACAACATTTATTTTCCACAATTTGTAGATCTAGTCTAGTTAAGATAGCCTTTTCACTAATAATGGTGACTTTTCTTCCAATTAATGTGTCTGAAACACATTTCAAAATTTTCTCCATGATGAATGTTCAGTCAGCTAAGATAGTTCTCAAACCTGTCACTGCTCAAAACAGGTACCAGAAAATTTTATTACTAAAAAGTAGTCAGGGACATTTAGTGCTGTACAGAAACCTGTTCTCAACCTTTATGGGCTAAGATCTGGGCTTCTTGGAGGCTTAATAATGTCACTTTACTAAAATGGTGATCTGTTGTGAAAACCAATGCTAAAACTATTGGATAATGATCCATCTTTTATCAGTTTTATGCACTTTTCACTTGTTTCCACTCAGAAATACACATTTCTGCTCTATTTTGCCTTAGATGTTTGAAAATCAATCCACCAGGAAATCTTATGTGCCCATCATCTGAAAAAAGTTCCTCCTACATTTAAATAAATACAGGCTCTAGATATACTATGTCTTATTCTGACTGCCCAGTATACTTTATTCCCCAGCTTCAAAATCCTCCTGTCAAATTATTAGATGAGACTTAACTCTTTTAACCCCGCGTGGACGGTGGCACCGTCCAGTGACCCCGCACGGACGGTGGCACCGTCCAGTGAAAGGTCACATATCCCCGAGCCGACGCTGCCACCGTCCAATGCCAATTGGTAACTTTAAACTGCGAAATCTTTTTGCTACGACCACATTCTTCGATGATTTGACCCGGAAATGAAAGATAATAAGAGTTCATTTCCTTCTGACGCTGGTTTACATGGTTTGGCACACGTTTTGAAGTTAGAATTGATGTACAGTCGACTCCGCTTAATCGCCTTTTCCGCTTAATCGCCTCGTTTCCTAAGGAACCAAATTTTTTCTATATAAAAGTCACTGGATAATCGCCTCTCACTCCGGATAATCGACCACTCTTCAGCGCCCATGAATTCAAAGATCAGAGGTTGAAGGGTTACAGCTGACAAACAAACAATGTACACAGACGGTTTAACTGCGCGATGGATGGCAGACCGGTTGACTGAGTGACAGCTGCCACCCCGAAATAGGTGTGATAAGCCTTTCCTC